>LD346958.1:324026-353636 GCA_001465055.1 Ptychodera flava | reverse complement strand
AGAGGGGGGGAGGGGGAGGAGGAGGAGGGAGGGAGGGAGTCAGAGATTTCTGCTAGTAAACTTTAACTGTATCATTCCATAAGTAAGTTTAGATATATGAGCAAAATGTTAAAACACGAAAATGACCCACTTTAGGAGTCATTCCAAATTTGGAATCTTGATTCTGAACATTTGAACATGGATAGTAAATGGAGTTCTGTGATTTTGTTCACTATTTTAAAATGTACAGCATCAATATCTGACAATTAACAATTTGCTTTTGTTGTAAAAACGTTTCTTTTTTGATTGAACGATTTTTTTGGTCTGATGCCCTCAGGGAAATTAAAAGAGTCTTGAAATATTATTTCGGCTTGAATATGCGTCTTGCAAGGCAAGTCCAAGAAGTAAGCCATGGCAAATAATCAAACAGAAGACACTGAAAAAAATTATAAGATTGCCAAAAAGACTCGCAAAACTGTTAAGCCAAAGTATCGCAAAATGAAAATAATATACTCCGCTATTTCAGCTACTTGACTAGGTAGAGATACGTAAATGTGACAGAAAATAGTAACGAGGCGTCGTCGTGTAGGACCGAACAAAGTCCCGCTTTTAAATTTATCTATTTATTGCACTAGCCTGTACTAAAGAGTTGACTGAAATATGGCCAAATGTTTTCACGTAACATACCACCGTTGCGGGCGTGGCGAGCTATGCCTCACTGGTCTCAGAGGTTACCATCTTGCAGCTAACGGTCCCATTACGTCCTGTTGTTGCATCGATACCGGAGTATTTTCAGGCTTGTTTAAACACTGCACAGTGCAGGTTTTCTTCAATTTGTCATCTTCATAAAGTTTGTAAGCACCGCAAATAAAACCTGTGTCGAATAGATTGGGCCGTAAATCTGATAACTCTTTTTTCAGCTTAAGGTAGTATGCGCCTCGAAAGTGAAAGACTTTTGCTCAAACAATTCTGCATGAAACTTTCAACCATTCTCTTACCAAATCAGTCATAAAAATCGGGATCACCGCGCAAAGTTTGGAACTAGCGAAACAAATTACCCGACATTTTGCGATATTTGACATTCAAAATGGCCGCCATACCCGTGTTAACTCTACGGGGGAAATTGAATTTTGGATTTTCGAAAAACTAAGGCGTTTAAAGGTTTTCTTTCTAAAAGAGCTTTAAAATGAACCCCATAGCTGGTAGACCAGAAAAGAATGGTAGAAATTGGAGGGTCCGAATATATGTCCCCGTTAATAGTTCCTCATAAGGAGCCGTCATTACTTAGGGCCTTGGGACGGGGGAGGGGTCAGAGGAATTTCGTCTGAAACTCTGAAATTTGCGTAACCCCTCTCTAACACAGAAATTTTGACTGACCGCCAACCCCCACTAAGAAAAGTTAAATACCAACACATGTATTTGTAAAATTTACAAAAATACAGCAATAGTAAAGACCTTTCAAATCCTGGTGTACCCTGCTAGATTATCATCGGTTATCTCATGACGGTTGGAAAAAGTGAAACCAACAAAATGAATTCAAAGTGACAGCAAAATACAGATATTAAAGCCCACGCTATAACCAGTATCCAACCATATAGTATTGTTTAACTTTGATGGGTATCATGACAGGACCACTAGGATATCTGACAGGGCTTAATTTGAAAGTACAATGGGGGAACGCACGAGAGGCTGAGGGGGAAAGTGTCAGAGGGGGTGTCCCCTCTCTTGCTTGAAAAAAATGAGAAATTGTTGTGTGCAATGGTGCAGTCGGGTGCAATCTGAGAGGCGTTTTCAATTTATTTTTCACCAAAAATTGAGTAACCCCCTTCTTTCTCTCAACATTTTGCGCCCCTGTAGCTTTCAATTTTTTTAATGACCCCCTCAGATTCCTCCGACCCCCAGGCATTAAATAGTGACGGCTCCCTTAACACATTGCTTAAGCTTATTATGTTAAACTCATCACAAATACAACAGTACGACTGGGAAGTAACGTTTTTTTGCTCGTCGCCTTGATAAATAGGAGATGTGAATCACGAGTAACTATATTGAAGGCACTTCAGCGGCCATAACTAACAACTTGCAACATTTCATCTTGTGCTGTTATCGAAGATAATATTAGCTTAAATGTCTGGAGATGTGGTTTCACTCACAGTCACTTGTTGGCAACAATTCCACTCTGCGCCTGCACGGCCCATAGACGTGTGTATATACACATCAATGCACACGTCTATTGGCTGCGGAGGTGCAGGGCGGAATTGCTGCCAACGAGTGACTGTGGTTTCACTATATGTTTGCTAGGAAAAATGGGGTATTTTACTGTTTGATCCGGCCAGCTGTAACAAATAGCTGAACTTTTATGACACTAAGAGACAGAGAACGGACGATACGTAGACACGCGGCTGATCGCTGTTTCTGGAGAAAACTCCAGGACCTCCATATTTGCAGTGGCTGAGTTGCCCGATAGTGTCTGCGACCATTGGGAGTGTAAATTGGATTTTGCACTTTGCAGTTTATCGATGATTGCCGAGGGAATGGCGAGTTCGAGATCCCGGGATTGTGGACTCGCTCTCAGAGAATGGCGAGATTGAGACTCAAGCATGCTGCTGGGATGATGATGATGATGATGACGACGACGACGACGATGACGACGACGACGATGATGATGATGATGATGATGATGATCATGACGACGACGATAAAGACGATGACGACGATAATGATGATGACATTGACGGCGAGAGCGAGACAGTGAATTCAAAGGATTAAATCAGCGATTTCTCATCAAGAATGGTGAAAATTTCTCTCTCTGAGATGATGATTGATAAGTTTATCCGTAGATGAATCATAGCTATATAAATAATTTCAGCCTAACTCTTTAAAATGTACCCTCAAATGGGACAATAGTAATTTATTAGTCTTCGTTTCTCAAATCAAAACACTCAAATATGAAAGGCATGTAAATCTTATTCAACATCATATATAAAACCATAAATTGCTCAAAATAATGATACAGTGCCGAAATATGTTTTGGTTGTCGGATTTCATTTGTCAGGCGCTAAGACCAAACTTTTTATTTTTCACGATTGAGAAAATTTCTCCAAAAGTTTGTAACAATGAACACAGATTTCTTATTCGTCTCTGATAATACATGTTATTACATTCATGGTAAAACCAAGCAAGGTAAATGGCCAAGTTTTTCGCGTTCTCGATTTGATAACGAAGTAATCGAGGCCGACGCAGTTTTGCGGCCATTGCGAAGTAAAGAATGCGTTTTCATGGCTATCTTATCTCTGAGTTTGGCGGTTTATGGTTTTGCCAGTTGACGTCACCGGGCCAATGTGGGTCAATGACAAATATTTACAAACCCAAACTTAACCTTTGCAGGTTTGCCGGAGAGATCTGATACGTATCAGCAACGGGTATCGTGAACTTCGAAAGGGTGTGGCAGAGCGGAGAACGGTTAGAATACTCGCACCGCAAACATTTATATATCTGTCATATCATATCTCGCTCCATGGGAGCAACAGTTTACTGTCAATGCCAGTTTGAGCGAGCTGCACCGCATACTCCTCCTTGATGAGACCGCTGTCCGCATTCACCTCACCGTGGCCGTCATAGTTGTAATACATTCTTTGTTCACTTCAAGGACGGCTACCGGGTGATTTATTGACTCTTTAAATTTTAAAGACGTGTTCCTGCTATTGGGAACATACAAACATTTCTGTGTGTCGTTGATATAATATAATCATCGTTTGGTAAGCGAAGTATGTTTTAAGTTTGTCAAATGTATATGGATATACGTGGAGGATGGTTTCTATTGATATTGTTCATACAGGTTCTGGTTACTTGTTACAACAATTTATCGGCGATAGAGTATTGGATCCGTTTGACCACCAAATTTTGGTTATTTACAAGTATTTTAATGTTATGCCAAACAAGTGTATGCTGATCGGAAAAACTGCTGTTACGGTTACTTGCACGGAACACAAAAAAATTGGGGAATCTCATGATAATTTGACTTGTGCGCCATAGTAGCGAGGGACAATGATGCACCATGACCATTGGTCCTTTGGCGTAATGTTCGAGAATTTAACATTACAGAAAAGACCCGTATTTGGGGAAATCTGCGGCCATTGCAAGAAATCCTTTGGCAGTTATGAAGCCAGTGTCGGAAAGTTGAACCTGGTGTGAAAAAAGTAGTAATTCGTAAATGCTTACATGTATTTTACAATATCATGACATATGTGATCAGTTTAAACGCATAAATTTTCTCGATTCTGTCTGTGACATTCAGTAAAATGTCACTAAGGGCAGAACCAGAGACCCGACTCCCATATACTGAAAGGCAATCGGGCACCTTATTCGAAATAACGTTTTTTTTTTTGGACATTCCCTCCCCTTTGTCGTAGACTTCTTTTCAAGCCAACGCTTTTTCTTTCAATGATCCCCTGATGCGAATTTGCAAAAGTTGTCTCCGCTTCAACAGTGTTTGAACGATACAACTCTAGTCCCTTTTTGTATTCGTCGGAGCAGCGCCATTTTCTGAAAGGGACTCGTCTGAAAGATCCGTCGCTCGAGGGCGCGCCCTACGTTCCCGTAGAGAGCGCCGTTTTGCGACGGATCTTCCAGTCCAGTCTCAAACTTCAAGGAAGTCACTGAATGCCCTTGGGATGAGTATGGAAATATTTGTAATTTTATTGGCCTATCCTGACAGAGTGATGCTTATATATCAAGTTCACTGTGATCGTTGTATGTGACTTGGTTGATACTGTGACAAATAATCAAATCAAATAAAACAGAGACTGCTAGTAAGTACCGAAAATGATGGTACGAGTTGTTTCATCGACCCCCTAGTGTTACATGTAATTTTGTATTTTATCTTTTTTCCGTAAAGAATTTGCCAACCGAGTTCACCATACACAACATAGAAGAATTAGACGTAGCGTCGATGCGGTCGAGAGCGTGGTCGACGAAGAAAATGGGGGCCGTGAGAAAGAATCGAGACAGAACGGAGAGGCCGGAGTTCTATCAGCTCCCGTCGTACCGAGAACGCCCTCACCACCGACTGGTACAGAAGTGATGACGACTACACAACAAATGCCTACGGGAGGCACAGAAACTGACTCGACGCCGGGAGTCACAAGGCAAACCATACGTCCAACAACCAAACCTACAGGCACAGAAATGATGACAAGTACTCAAGAATCACCAACAGAAGACACGGAAACAGACTCGACTCCGGATGTCACCAGAACGACCAGTCGTCGTCCAACCACTAAATCTGTCGGGACTGAAGTGATGACGAGTACACAACAATCACCTACGGAAGACACAGAAACAGACTCGACTCCCGATGTCACCAGGACAACCAGTCGTCAAACAACTGAACCTATCGGGACAGAAGTGATGACGAGTACACAACAACCACCTACGAAAGACACAGAAACAGACTCGACGCCAGATGTAACTTCGTCGACAAGCCACCCGATGACCGAACCTACGGAGACAAAAGTGATGACAATTACGCCAGAAAGTTCAACGGTGGAGACAACGCAAAGGGGAGTCACGTTGACAACCGCACTCCCGACAACTGAATCTGCAGAGACTGAAGTGACGATGAGTACGCAACCGTTGCCCGTAACAACGATCGATGCAGAAACGGACGTAACGATTACTAGGACAACTCTCTCCACTGTCTCTCCTGTAACCACGGCAACAACAGCTGTCAGATCAACTACGCCCGTAGCCATAGCAACAACGGCGGCATCAACTACCGAGGACACAGAAACTGATCAAACGACCAAGATGACAACAGCATCTTCCTCTACCGCATCGCCATGGACGACGTTCGTCACTCTTACAACCGGTAGTTCAACAGCTGATACGAGGGAAACCTCACCGGTGGCAACGACGTCTCCTCATCAAACTGCGGACAGCAGCACTGGGTCTGTGACCACAGCAACTCCGAGCACATTGGGCGAGAGCACCGACCCAACTACAACAGCGACGCCAACGATTGAACCAACAACGAAAACACCTCTCTCCACAGCGGAGCCTGTAATCACGACCACGGACGAAGAAACCACGACGGTGAATCCAACGACAACAGAACAAGAGAAAACTTCAGAGCCTGAAACCACAACTCAAGTGACGACCCAAAGAATTACAACCATGCGTAGAACGACCGTACCAAATGTGATTGGCCCGCTTCCCGGAGACGAAAAGCCGGACTACCCAGGTATGAGCAGCATGATATTACAATTTCATGAACAAAGATGCAAACACTTTCACTTTTGTGCAGAAGTTATCCTCTTGTCACAATTCTTCAATTCAATAATAGGAGTAAAAAAGCGTTACCTTTTAGAAGTTACTACAAGTTAGTTGTAATGAATTTGCCATAGTCCATTCTTTATCGTAAGTTACGCCCTGAAGGGGACTCGACAACGCCACAAAACTAATAATCTTGCGACACGTTTTCGCCGAAACGAAGTCGTGATTATCATGTACACTAATGCAAACCTGCTCCATTGCAGCATGTATTGTTGAAAACACTGGTCATCACAAAATAATTGTTGAGTTTCTTGATGCTTTGTAGTGAGTTGGCAAACGATTTCGCTCGGTCCATGTTAACCATGCAGGGCTCTGATTTTCGGGAAAAAACTTGTCCCGTCGCCAGTAATCAGTCAAATCTCTTACAACTGTAAGGAAACACAAGGAAACCTGAACTTTCTCCTCTTAATAAGCAATTCCTCGCTTTTTTTCACGGTAATGAGAAAGACAATCACCGTCGCTATGGTATGTTGTTGATTTGATAATTTCAAGTTTACCACCCAGAGTACTTGGCATGACAATAATTGTTCTGTTTCCCTATCTTTGTGTCAAGCTGGTCCACCGAGGAAGAAATTCTTTTACTACTTGATATTGAGATACTTGGCAAGAATTTTGGAAGAAAAAATAAGAAAAGACATCGAGGAAATAGTGAGTATGCTACATGTTTTAACGTTGGGTGGTCCCAAAATGTGCATAAATTCTGAAATCTCTTGCGGGTGTGGTGTCATAGCATGTCGGGATTGTCGGGAGATGGACGTGGCAGCGGCAACAGCTTAAACAAATCAATAAACGACGCAACGCGTTAGATGTAATCTATCATGGACCAGACCTAGACCATGTGTTATATTCAAAATTCCTGTTGGCTCGAGATGTCAGCCATACATTCGCCCCCAACCTACTGCCATGGTACACTTTTACACCCTTCACGCAAAAGAGATTGATTCCTTACATGTAACTTCTTTGAACTCTATATTTATGTGTGACTATATTGTCGTACAAACATTTTAAAAGCGAACTAAATATTTAATCACGTGACATTGTAGTTGATGTAATTGTTGAAATTTAATACACTGTGTTTCTTCAAATGCATTGGACATGGTTTTATGTTTGAAAAACAAAAAGCAATTAATGTGATAAAACTAAGTTTGAAAACCAAATACCTGCATGTCCGGCTGGCAAATTTATAGGCACTTTGCCACAACAGATTGTTATCGATAACTTCATAAACATGTGCTGGCTTTTTTGCCACCGCGCGGATTACAACACTTTTCAAGCATTTTGCAGTCTGTGCGATCTTTGACCTTGGGACTCCTATTTTGTGACATCTGAGGAAGCGTTCGCAAAAAATCTATTGAAAGAGACTAGGTTTTAGCAAAGTTTGCAGTTCACCAGAAACCTGTAACGTTACATTTTTGCCTCTCTGTATATGTCTGTCCATCTGTCTGTCTGTCTTCCTGCCTGTCTATCTGTCTCTTTCTCTGTTTGTCTGGCTGTCTGTCTGTCTCTCGTATATTTAG
Organism: Ptychodera flava; assembly: GCA_001465055.1. Classification (NCBI taxonomy): domain Eukaryota; kingdom Metazoa; phylum Hemichordata; class Enteropneusta; family Ptychoderidae; genus Ptychodera; species Ptychodera flava. The sequence continues at coordinate 345,810 of LD346958.1, read as the reverse complement.
TTCTGTCCCTACTACAGGAAACTCTTCCCCAGGGCTTTTATTGGCTGCAAAGCTTCGCAAATTAGGTATGTACGAATATTATAATATTTTAGATTGGGGATGAACATATATTTGCTTTGTCACTTTTTACAAGTCATTTAAATGATAACTTCAAGAAATTTAAAGGTTGGTTTATTCCGTTGAAAATCAATATCATTGTTTTGAAACCTATATAAGTCACGCAACAAAGGATAGGCTTTCGTTTTTGTCAGATATGTGCAATCAGAAGATACAGAGAAACTAAAACGTGAGACGTCGACCTCAACTTCATTTCTTGGTTTACAAAATTCCGTTTTCAATTCCCCGAATGCACAACTATTTGATGAAAATCGGTTTTGGAAATCCATCGATTGACAATATCACGTTGGATATGTTACAGTGTATTACATTGTATTCATTAACCCAGTGTACTTCTGGAATTAATCTATGGAACACTTTCGATTATCTAATGTTCGCAAGATTCTTTAGTATGATTGTAAGTTTACTGAGTCTGTCAAAATGAATATGTCGGTCTACACATGCGCAGCACTATGTAAATATACAGCATTTGATATATAGCTCAGCATTCACTACTTAGTGGATGGAGAGATATAGATGTACAGCTGCTAAAAAGGTGAAAATAAAACAAAGCGATATATAAAAAAACAAGCCAAAAGAAGTAAAAAGTCAACGGAAATAAATTAAACTGTGTCAGCTGCTGTCCCTTATTTCAACTTCTCGAGCAAGAGATAGCGCCGCCAACGGTGATGTTCCTTTCCAAATCAACTTGTTTACATATCTTGATTGCACTTTGCTCCTCTTCGTCAGGTTTGGTGGACCTTCCGGAAGATTCCGCAGAAGTGACGACACCCTGACTAATGTGTCCGTATCTTACGATGTTATCTATGACGCAACCAGCGAGGCTGCCGAACTGAAAGCGGAAGAAATTTACGAGCAATCGGGCCTGAAAGATGACATTGATAACGGGACAATCGAGGCCAATTTCACGGTCCTGCAGCAACCGTGTGAAGAGGGCTGCGGTGGTACGTAACTACTTATGTGGACACTCCATTTATCCGATGATGTCAGTTAGGCAACATCGTCGTATTACTAAAAATGCTTGTAAAATATTTTATGAAAATGTTTATTTTTTAACGTCAGGTCAGAAACACAATATCTGTTGCAAGTCACAAGCACTATGGGAATGTTCCTGAGAAATAAAGTAACAATACTTTCACGCTCACAATTGCTCTAGTTCTTCTGTATATTTGTAGTTTGAATAAACGGTCAGATAGATAAATAGATAGATAGATAGATAGATAGATAGATAGATAGATAGATAGATAGATAGATAGATAGATAGATAGGCCGTAGATAGACAGACAGAAGGTAGATAGGCAGATATATAAGTAAATAAATTAATAAATTTACTTCTGTTTATATTGCAGAAGAAGAAGTAGACTGGTGTGAAAATGCCATGTGCGGGCCTTACTTCACACCACTGGACACTGGAACCAGTTGCGTATGTCAGTCACACTGCAAGCACGCATTTTGCAAGAACAATGGTATTTGTGAACATTCAGATTCGGGCGTCTCCTGCAGGTATGCGTGACGTCCGGGTTTTATCAGTACATGTCCTGTTTGTGAGTTAAAAAATAATACGGATGATATAATCACTAATGTCCGCATAAAACAGCATTAGTTTTCAACTTTTGTAAGATGCTCGATGCATTCTTGACTTTGATCCCTTCGGCTGTTTGTCAAGACTCCACGATTGTCACTCATTTTAGGTTGGGTTGTTAGATACACAAAGGATGCTCCTTTGCCATTTATTGGCGCCAGTATGTGTATTGAATTTAATTTATTGAAAAGTTGTGCATGTTTTGTTGGGATTATATTTTCAGCGCGCATTCGTATTTTTAATCCTTGACAAATTTCATCAAATTTCTCAATGCAAAGTGAAAATGTCTCCCATCGAAGACAATATCGCTGTTGCGCTCTACAAATGAGAGACACAGGCGATATCATCATCATCATCATTCCAAAGTCAGGGAGTCTGCATTTTTCCACCACTGTATTTATTGTGATAACGTTTCGCCTCTCTCCTTTTGCTCTCTTCTTTGTCCTCGTCAGCTGTCGATCCGGCGATGGCTGGAACTACCTGGGCCCACAGTGCGAACAGATTTGGTACCGCAGTTACACCATTCTCATTCTCAGTTCCATCTCCGTTGCCATGGTGATTGTAGTCGTTGTCATCGTGGTATTCTGCATCAAGAGGAGGAGAAGGGACGTCAAGCGCGCACAGTCAAAGATAGCTGATAAGACCGGGGACACATGGCCTTTACGGTAAGTCCGAGAACCGAGCATCGGGTCGTCGGTGTGTTTGGTTAGAGGACGGCCAACCATATCGCTAACACTGCCGTGAGTTTGGCTACCGGACGTCTAATCAAAGAAATGAATCAGATATCGGTGTGCATTTGGAAACATAAAACCATTGTCCCCATCAGGGATTTCCCCTCTTCTCTGCCCGAACATTCAGTCTAAAGGTCAATTATTGGCATCCTTTGAGTCCGTTTGACTCCGACCGGAATTGAGAATGAGCTAATACCAGTTTAAAGAAGACTTTGTTTGTCTGCGTGATTGTCATATCTGTATTGTCATTATAATCGGATGACGTCGCGTACCATTAACCCCGGGTTAAAAAAAGGTCCCGAGTAATATTGCATAAGATAAATCACAATTTAAAATAGCTGGAATCATGATTCCAGTCCATTAAGTGTCAGTTTCACAGCCTTGGTTCCAGAACACATTAAATGAATCAATTGCATATTATAAGGACATTGGTCAGAATGATTAAAATTGCTTTTAACTTTCAGCCAATCACGAGATAGCCTGTTGGATTATTTCAACGCCACGTTCAAGTCGCCGGCGGAATCGGTAGACACCGACGAAACGAAGGTCGTCGAGGCGACGTGGCTACGAAACGGGAGTAATGAGAGAGGTTCACGCGGCAACGAAGAGTCGAGCGGTGAGCTGTCGTCAGTCGGAATGAGTGAATGCTCAACGAATTTTGAGTCGTCCCAGGTCCCTGACACCGGTGGCTGGGGCGTTAGCGATTTCGCCGAAACAAGCCTCGGCACTTTTGAAGGACACAGTAACATTGTCTACGGTACGGGCTCCATCATCGATGGATGGGACAGCGGAGAGAGACACGTGACACGGAATGATGATGGTGACGATACAACATCGAAGCAACGGTCAGCCATGAGCAGACGGAAAAGCAATCAACGATTTGAGTTCAAACCAACAGTGAGCAATATTGACCCACACATAGAGGTAAACACATTTCGACTTATCTGTTATATATATATATATATATATATATATATATATATATATATATATATATATATATATATATATATATATATATATATATATATATTACAACAAGCGCGCTCGCACACACAATCGCACACACACACGTTCGTTACATAAATACATATTACGTACATACATACAGATGCAGGTACATACCTGCCTACCTTCCTACCTACCTAAATACCTAAATATCTACTTTATACCTACCTACTTACCACCTACCTAACTACCTACCTACCATGCATGCATACATGTATGCAAGCAAGTATCGGACCAGGGTAAAGTGCTTGATGCAAAGGTTAAAAGCGGGATTAATATTAAAACCAGTTCAAGTATTTCAGGCGACCTTAAAGCTTCATCCAAGTTAAACGCAGAGCGATGATTATCAGAGTGTTATTCCATCTATACCGGAATTCTGTTGACTTGGGATACTTGCATGAATTGCCTATTGAAACGTGACGGGGATATCATTTCACTCTCTGATCGCTTTTTGCTTTCAGATTCGTATTCAGAGACCAAGTGTCACGGTGAGACAACAGCCGCTGGACTACTGAGGCCCACATCGGCGGACAATATCCTGAAACTCAACCTCCTATTCGTTGAATCCTGATTATGCCAGTATCTGATTCCTGTTCAGATTTAACCATATCATTCAGATGACTACCGTGGACCTACATTACACATTGTATTCACTTGAAAGAATATACACGCACTTTGCCCATTAGCGGTACACAACAAAGACCTAATTAATGATAACAACCGAATAATGCTAGCTTTCGTAAGCCTATATCATTGTATCGCAACACGGGGACAGGCATCGAAGTTCAATTTGCCGACCATAAGGAAAATATGGACCTACTACAAGAAAGCAAGCTTCGTCAACAGAGATATGTCAGTAGTAGAAGAGAAAATTCACAATACCCTTTATGTCGTCAACACCTGTATTGACGTAAAAATGTGTGTACAAGGCTAGCTTGATCGCAGAAGGACCCTATAGGGGATATTCCCGGATGTGAAATACTCAGCGATTAAAAAGGGTTATGTAAATACCTATCATCCACGTATTGTTGTCGTTCAAAATGACCTTTACCTCCGCTCTTGGCAATAATTTTCGCGGTTGGGATAAAAATCCATTCAAGTTGCATCATGTTTTCAAAAAAATTGTAAATCATCTCACGAATGCCTTGGGTCGACTCAACTCTACGGTGCGACGAAGTCACAAATGTACCCCAGCCTTTGTCGTCATCGTTGACGTCACGTTCGAAGGAACGATTTCCACTCGAATGAGAGTCCTCAAACCTTCACTGTCAGCTAAATTGTTCTCATTCTTGTAATTGGCCTTCTGAATAGCCATTCTAACGCCTCTAGTCTGGCATTTCGCCGAGATGGTTATGGTTACCAGTATTTTATTCAATATGAACTTATAGACTGTCTATAAAATATTATATTAGCCAATAGGGACGTGGCTGCAACTTTATATTTATTTATATATTCAATCTTTAAAATAAGTTCAAGGTGTTAAGAGATATGTCATGGTGAATAAATTTCTAAGATGGTGTTGTATATTTAATATTTTGAGCATTTTCTAATAACGAACGGAGATTTTAGACGAATATGAGGCGGTCTCGCCGTGTGGTCTGTGACATGGGCAATTGCTTCGCGGAAGCAACGTTGGCCAACAGATGCTCACCAGGTGCCCGAATGGTATACGTACAAACGAGGCGTTGAGGCGAGGCGTTGTACATTGTCCCCAATCATTGCAGGAAATCAGGTATTTACATCCTTTGAATTAAATTGGAAAGTGCGCGTCGTGACTTATTTTTGACGTATTTTTTGCGGTAAGAAAACGCGATTTCACAAAGGGGCTGTTGTAAATATTTTTGATGTCCAAGTGATATACTACAGACACCAGTGTTAACATTTATTAAGACCATATCAAACCTTTTTTATAAATAAATGATGACTATATTACAAATGGCGATGTCGTATTTTTCTTGTGTTCTATAAATATTAGAAGCTCATCAACAGCAAATTTTGATATTGCTTTCGTTGTTTCAGTTTTATGTAAAGGTATACAGTCACCTGTAATCTAATATGCCCATTATATGGTAAAAGGGGCGTTCCTTTGTATTCAAAATGCCATGTGAGGGCGCTGTTTTTAAAAAGCGGCCACCCGCTTAATATCAGTGATTGGTTAGATTTTCTCTTTCCATAACTGTGGCAAAACTTGGATCAGGTGACAGTATACCTTTAAATCCACACGTAGGATATGTGTTCATGTATTAATTCGTTTGAACAAGAAAACCAATTAACGGGTTTCGTTATTGAATTTGACGGCCTGCATGCAAATATGGCATGCACGCTGTAGACAAACATTGGAATCCTTGGAGAGTGGCGCTGGGCGTCCTCCACTTGAATATTGTGGTCCTTTTGTTCATGACAATGTTTTTGAGAATAGCGGTAACTTTAAAATGGAGTGAGAGCTTTCAAGTGTGCACATGCCGATCGTGTCACAATTGAAAGGTCTCGTCTTGCAGTGAACGGCTGCTTCGTTCTATGTGTAAAATTCAAACAATATGTGAGTTTGCCAGATATTTGTTTTATTTGAACTCATTATCAAAAGATGCAGCTCTTTGGAATCTAATCAATTGATGCTTCGTGCAACTGTCCCCGAGAATAGTGATTTTCATTTTTGGCCTGCTTTTTAGCGTAATTGCTTAGATGATACAAACGATGACGACACTGATGATGATTTTGTAACGATTATTGTTGTTGTTATTGTTTGTCGCACTCGTAATCGTCGTCGTCTTCATCATTATCACTATGACAACCACCACCATCACCACCGCCACCAATACCATCATCATCATAACCATCATCATAATCATCATCATCATCCTCATCCTCATCATCATCATCCTCATCAACGTCACCTTAAATGTGAGTAGCATTATTAACTCCTTTACGGAGTTTCTCTTTAACGAATTTTCCCTAGCCCAGTTTTGTTTTTACTCAACAATTTAATTTGCTAAATAATCTTTCTCAAGATAGAATCGATGGGACTCGGTATTGATATTCGAGCGTCTTCGAGTATTTATGGACTTAGCAACTGTAATTCCTTTATAATTTCGCATCCTTCCCTAATTAATCAACAATTCAACACCTGTCACACATATGCACTGCCGTGCTATATGCACTGCCGTGCTATATGCACTGCAGATGTACGCGTTCTGGTGTGTTTCCTGGTAACCTCTACACACATTGAGCGAACCTAACCACGCCCAACTTATATGCAGAACGCCACTGTGCGCTCATGAGGAATTGGGCCAAAGTACCCCGAAATTCACGCCCGGATACGACCAACACCCTGGGCTATGCTCCCCTCCGAGTCGTGTGATTTTGTTCCTCGTACCGAGTAAAAGACTGGATCACGTCTCATGACAGTTACCGTTTCGCTCAACGGACCAATCTTTATTCTATCATGAAAATCAATCCATTCTCGGTGAACTTTCTGGCTCTGGGGTGTATATTAAGCTTGGCCATCCTCACAGCAGACGCCGTGGACAATCAAGGTAAATAAGTGTATTCCTCGCCATCTTGTCAGTATGTACTTATTTTTTATAACTGTAAGTCTAATCACACTCACGTACCAACACTGGCACATATCAAACATAAAGCTCAGGTAGGTCTCTGAACACTCAATATAATTATTTGATTGAATGTACTCTGTAGTTCAGGAGAAGTGATGACCTAAAAAGTTTTGGTGTTTCATGCGTGTGTGCGGGTAGTAGTTATACCTGCATTACAGTACAGCGTGACAATACAGACATGAGTTATGCGGATTCGAAGAAGGGTTGGCCAGCGATAGATAGATGCGACAGCTGCCGGTATCTCACTATGTTAGCAGCTGAGACGATCGTATCGCCATCCGATATCGAGTCAGTACTCAGGACTGACCTTTTATCAGGTCCAGTCAATGAATGAAGACAGCAGCCTAACGGGAATACCGTGGAAAATTCTCCTCAGAGACGGAAAAGACACATCCAACTTCAATCCCCGAAACGTGTAAACTACCATTCAATTTCGCAGTGACGATAGCTGAGAATTACCAGGAACTGTAGTGTATACGCCTATTCCCACTGATAAAACACATTACTTATAGAATATGACGGACATCTTAGACAGCTAGCCCACACGTAGGCGAGTACACTTTACTCGTAGGTCTATCGGTAGTCCGAACCGAGGTTTGAATATTACACAAACGTATTTTCGTAAAATCCCCTTGTACAAACCAGTAGTTTACGTTGATGAGGTAAATGTGGTCGACAAAATGAAGATTATATTTCCCGATGCTGTTGTAATATCAATATTACGCCGACCTTCAGTTTTATTTGCTGGAATTCTGCCATTCCAAACTTCAAAAAATTGGCTCTCAATCATATTTGAGTTAAGGTAGTATACACCTCGAATGTTTAAGGCTTAAACTTTTGCTCAAACCTTTTTAAACGAAACTTTCAACCATTCTCTTACCAAATCAACAATAAAAATCGGGGATCACCTTGCAAGGTTCGGAACTAGCGAAACAGATTGCCCAACATTTTGCAATTATTGAAATTCAAAATGGCCGCCATTCCTGTGTTTACTCTATGGGGGGAAATTAAATTTCGGATTTTCGAAAAACAAAGACGTCGAAAGAGTTTCTTTCTCCAAGAACTTTAAAATGAGTCGCAACAAGTGGTAGATAAGAAAAGAATTATAGAAATTTGAGAGTCCGCTTGTCTATCCCCGAGGCGCGTTCTAGCAAAATGAGGGCCCAGCCATATTTACAGTCACAAACGAGGGAGTTTATGTCAACCAATATGGGGACTTAATGACAGTTTAAGGAATCTATGCATGGAACTATATGCCCATTTGAGACGACAAGCTGGACAGCAGAGAAGCCCGTACCAGCCTATGCAGGTCTGACTTTATTAAGCCAACCCTTTAAATCACACCCATGCCGACATTTTTTACGAGCCAGGAGATTTGGCAAAAGTCGCTCAGAAAGTTATCAAAATGGCATCTCATCAAAATCAGCCGTACCACATACATCAAGAGACGACGTGGCGTTTGCCTTTGTCATTAAGTTGGATGTCAGCATGAATCGTTATGGTACCTGTGGCACTTGCTTGTTCTACCGGGGACCAGAGGAATTTTCCTGCAATTTTTATTAGTGGCAAATACCTAAGTAAGTTCATCTCAAATCCCCGTCGACGTGTTATAATAATTTATCGGCCCATTCCTATAAACCTTTCGCGAGTACCATCCCGGACCCTACAGTAAGGTGACTTATTGACTTTTGCGAACTATGTGTATCATTTTCCTATGAAATCTATTCGTTATGATAAATGATCTTTTGACAAGTGAGTTCTTTATTGTTCTCATCGGGCTTCGACATGGTCCCGTGAGATAAAAAATCACAGCGTGACGCATCAAAATTCGTGGGCATTTATTGTCCGAGAAGAAGATTAATCAAAATTTCCAACCTGAAAACAAATAACCTAGCATGAAAAATCGCTGATATGAAATTCCCAAAACCCCCCATATGTGTAGCTTAAATATAAAGCGCCGATTTGATCGTTTAGGGTGCAGTAAGAAAGCGCCTGGCACGCTACAGTTACCAGGCAGCAAGGGCACGTATGATGGCACTGATTTGTGCTGTCCCGAAAAGACCTCTGGGTCATGTTGACGGACAATGCTTTACAGAAAGCGCTATTGGATGATATGGCACTAAACTTATATTATAGTGGTACTTGATTTTGACCCGGTTACTTAATTATTTTAAATACATAAGCACAGCACATGTAACAACCCGTACGATTCGTTCACAGTTACTTCTCCGAATGCCCGTCAAATCAATAATTCGGCGGAGCGCCCTTGCTCAAAACCATCAATAAGGGGTGCGTGGCACCAAAACTGCACTTCCAAAGACTGTAACGCTGTTTTTTGTCGCCATTCGACGCGACCGAATGCATCAGTAATGCCCGTTTCGTTTGAGATAAGGCTCGGTCGGCTTCATCAGATGTTCCCGTCCCAATTAACCCATGACTCTTGGACTTGAGAAGGGGGCCACACCCAGAAGTTTCGGTCAAGTGCTCCGGACAACGATGGCCAAACACTGAACAGGAACACAAAAAGCTTATCAAAGTTAAAGCAAACATTAACAAGATGATCAGTACCCAATATTTACCAATACATTCTCTTGATGTATTGCCGTACACGACGCTAATAAATCATGTGCCAAGTTTTGGGATAGTTGAGTTGTCAAGGGCAAGGGAATGGCAGGCAAAAGAGTCACTGGGAATACCAGGTCAAATTCCAATATATCTGACGATATTGTGACTTTGATTGGTAATTGTCGAAGAACTTTATTATTGGACATGAAATCAGGCAGCGGATCTGGCGACACTCGCTCGATGCGTGCTAATTGAACAATCAGTCACCATTTATGATAGAGTGTGTAAACTACCTAGGGGTAGGGGTTGAGGAAATTGCAAGGCATACAGCAACGAAACCACCGATTACTTAATAATGTAAATACATTCTGAGTAATAACAGCAAATTATAGAAACAATAAAAGTGCATATACTTTCCTGTTTGCTCTCCTTGACAACAAAATATAACCGAACAAATTTAAAATGTATAGTTCACAAAGATCAACGCACTGAGCGTTCAGTACAAATTCCGAGCGGCAATGTGTGTGCGATTCTGTAACTCAGTGGTTGCACAGTTGCAGTTCTTCAGATTAAGTTCATCTTGTAGCAATCAGCTTTATTTTGGGAATGACTAGTAGTGAGGTCGCTGCTTTGGATATCAATTTAATCAGTCTAATACGATTTCAGAATCGAGTTACATTTTCTGAAACTTGCTGAAAGAGTGGAGGACCAAACACACCTTCGATACGGCCCAATGGCAGAACAGATCAAGAAGTGGAAATTAAATCTAATTCATGTTTTGCATCCGAAATGTTGCTGCACTGACAAACCTTAAATATGACCGAAGATTACAAAGATCGTTGAGTTACGTTCACATCATGTATAAACATTTGTTTTCAGTTCATGGTTGATTTTAAACCTGTAAAATTGAGATAGACATTCTAAGCTTATTCGTCAAATCCAAAGTACGCGATATACAACAAGACTTTGATCAATGAGACAAATTTATCGCTGCTTTCGTGAAAATCATGCTCTAAGGTAGACCAATAAAAAAGGTAAAGTGTGCACTCCAGTCTTTGTGGAAACTTTAACGTATCTGTCTTCATATTCTGCTGACGTATTCAAAGTGACCGGCACTGGCTCATCGAGGGTGACCGCTACAGGTAAAGAAAAAAGTTTACAACTTAGGATAAAAGTGCAGTAGGCCAAAAGACAGTTAGGCAAAAAAGTTCTCATTCTAAATTCCAGTAAAGAAATGATGCGTTGTCACGCTTTTTTGTTTGAGGTCAAGAAATGCAAAGACAGACAGGAAAATAAGAACAAACACACAAATGTCGACATTGTAATTCTGACACGCTGTAGTTGATGATGATAAATTGACTGTTCAGAACTAGAACTGTACAAGTGTGTATACCTGATCAAACAGATATTACCATTTTCCTGCCGTGTGTAGAGTAATTTTCATGTTTTTGCATTTATTTTTTTGGCAAATGAGCATGAAAAATAGTCTGACGATGGTCAGCTAGATCGACGCGCGCAAGGATACGAAACAGAACTGTTTTTGACCTTATGGTGCAACTCATAACATAATATGCTCATTATTTTTTTATAAATTCTTTTTAAAAAGGAAAGACAGAAACTAAGACAACGGTATACCTCAGCGTTCTGGGATTTGATATGTCCTTATCTTGCGGTGAAAACTTTCACATTGTCTCAAATTCGCATTGCATTTTGTAATTTCGACCAAAAGAAACGACTCCTTTCACAAGCGCAAACCAATCTATTAATCCTCAAGATAAAATACTACGAAAGAATAATATAAGGTGATTTACTCTATACCGGGATTTATGCGAGTGTCCCAGTTAATCGTACAGCGGAGGTATCAATAATTATCAATGTGTCAATGAGAATGGATGATAATCCATGATAATCAATGATAATATACGAGTATGCAAATTATCTTCTTCACAAGCCCAAATTATTGCAATCACGGCTCTGCAGCTTCGGAAGCTTAAGACAAAAGGTTCTGACGTTTTCGCATTACTTAATGCCAGAATACTTCTGCATTTAATTTGAAAATTTATGAACATGTCCATTCTCATACATTGCACTCGCAAAACAAGATTAACAGTCTATCTGACACTCTTCGCTACCTGTAAAATACATGTCTAAATTACCAAATAAAACGAATCATTTTAAGTCTTTCCTGTCATATAGGCTCAAAATCTTTCGCTCAGGTCATGTATGCATTCATGAATTCAATAAAGTTTTGCGTTGCATTAAGATGAAATGCGCATCGGGTACAGATATTCGTACTCTCAAAGTCTTTTCTGATCTACCATTATTTGTTGAGGCTCATTTTAATGTTCTTGGCCCCGGAGTAAGAAATGTTTTCACTGTCTTAGTTTTTCGAAAATCGAAAATTTTTCCCATGTAGAGAACACAAGGATAGCGGCCATTTTGAATTTTAAATATCAGTAAATGTAATATGTTTCTTTAGTACCAAACTTCGCCGCTGACCACAGATTTTTACTTCTTGATTTGGCAAGAAAATAATTAAAAGTTTCATTCACGAAAGTTTGAACAAAAGTTTAGGTGTTTCACTTTCGAGGTGCGTAGTTATATGTATCTGAAGTGTTCCTACCTAATATAAATAGATGAAGAACATTTCGAGAGCAAGATTGTTATATTTGTATTGTTTGTATTGTTGTATATCATTTGTATCGTTGTCGTCATTGTCGGTACAATTTTATGTTTTTGATAGAGTCAGTCATGTCACTTACGATAGGATCCATGCAAACTCTCCGGCATTTCGTAGAGACAATAATGACATTTTAGAAACGATGAAATGCATATTTTACTCAAACTCTGAATATAAATGAAAGGCGAAACTCTTATCGCAGTTTCTGTGTTTTGACTCAGATTATCTTAAAAAATATCAACCATGAACAAATAATACACTATTTGCGTCGCGGGAATGTACGAATATTTGATTGCGAAGATTTAGCTTAGCCTTCAATGACCAGGTAAAGGGGTAATCTTAATGTATATGTGTCAATTTCTAAATTGAACTCTTTTAGTTTTGTTCGTCCCCTCCCCTCTTACAACAAAATCAAATGTACTTTTCCTTACAGATCACCGACTTAAATAGAGTATTAGGCAGTATGTGCCTAGAAAGTGAAAGACTTAAACTTTTGCTCAAACTTTTCTCAAGGAATCTTTCAACTATTCTCTTTCAAAATCAAGAGTAAAAATCGGGCGTCACCGCGCAAATTTTGGTACTAGAGAAACAAATAACCTAAGATTTACTAAGCCGGTGAGCAGTTTTCTTACACCAAGAGCTTCACAATGAACCCCCACAAGTGGTGTATCAGAAAAGAATTGTAAATGTTTGAGAGTCCGAGTATATGTCCCGAGGCGTGTTCTACCTTAAGTTTGAGTGCATACTTGACCACTGTACCGAACGGAGCAGGGATCATATTTACTTTAAAAAGCTGTCAACTTTTTCAGAAATTTTGTTTGTATATGCGATCAAACAAAAACGATTTCTGTCACTTCTGAGTAAAATAATTGCTGCCCACTCTATGCATGAATGACTGTATCACGGTTAGATCGCAAGGTTAAAGGTCATCACTTTGTGGACTCAGTGTATTACTCCCAATATGTAAATAATAAATCTAATATGTAATACTAACTAAATATGGAAATTGGGTTAGTACTATCGGTCCGGTATATAATCGTCAGCACGTAAACGTGTGGCCGTTTTCACGTACCGCTGTCCTCCATGTATACTTTGCATCGGCACTATCGTAAGTTTGATACGCTTGAAATCTCGACGCTGATTTCTAATCACAATATCAAAGATTCCTGGTTTCTACAACATGATACACGTTAAAAGCTGTCTCAAATCACATTCGTTTGAATACACGACTCGCGAACGACAAATTGGAGTGTATTTCGCTGATTGGTACTATGAAGGCCAACATTTCAACACGTGCCTACAAGTGCTTTAACTTGTCATAAATGACCTATTAATGCCAAAGTTTAGCTCAAGCTTTTCTTAATGAAACTTTCAACCATTCTCTTACCAAGTCAAGAAAAATTTCAGGGGTCACCATGCAAACTGTGTCACTTGAGAAACAAATCATCCAATATTTACCGACATTTGAAATTCAAAATGGCCGCCATCCCTGTTATAACTCTGTAAGGGGGATGAACTTTCCGATTTTCGAATAACTGAGACGGTGAAATTTTTGTTTCTCCAAGAGCTTCAAAATAAGCCCCCACAAGTGGTAGATCAGAAAAGTATTGTAAAAATTTGAGAGTCCGAATATAATGTACCAAAGGCGCTTCAACTTTAAAGTTCATGCAAATAGACAGTTTGTCATGTTGCAACATGGTAGTATCATGACAGATACTAGTACATCATAAGAAAGTGCGTCTTCTTTGTCAAAGCCCCGCAAATCCACTCCTTGCCTGTGGCCAATCTGAAAAAAGAGAGAACCAAGACATAATGATATAGAAAAACCGCGAAAACGCCATCTATGTCGTCCTCCCATTGCTAATTAATTTAAGTACATTTGTGACGCATTTTACCCTGCAACAAACCTCACATCAAACGAAATTTAATCATATCAAAGCAAGTGACATCAAATCAAATAAACTAATGTAAGATCTTGGATGAAGATTAAGATATATTCTTAATTATTACCTATGCGCTTACCTGTTCGTTTATTTGATAAAAAGTAAACGCTTACTTAAACATATCGTCTAATACCACTCATATGTATCTTAATTCTAGAAAATAGTCCTCCAAGAACGGGAAGGAGGATCAAGAGAGACTACACAAGACAATTACAATTTTCATCAAAGATTTCAAATGTGAATGCGCTTTTCGGCGGCACGACGCCACCACCGACTGGGACAGACATGATGACGAGCACGCAAGATGTGTCAACAGGATACGCCGAGACTGATGTGACGTCCGCATTGATGACAACAACGCCAACGTCGCGATACGGGACGGAAATATGGTCGAGTGCACCGAGAGAAACTACAACTTCAATGGGGACAGAATTCACCAGCGTCGGCACTGAAGTCACAAAAACAACCGCGTATAGCACCACCTATGATATGGAAACTGACGTAACAACGTCGCGGACGGCGCCTTTCACGACAGATGCACCCACAGGGTCAGCAACTACGTCTGCTTCCATGACAACAAGACCTACTGGTACAGAAATAATGACAACAGTCTCGCAAAGTACAGCAGACATGGAAACAGACCAGACGACCACAAGAACGGCAACAGCGACTCTCACGACACAACCTACTGGTACAGAAATGACGACAACTGTCTCGCATAGTACGACCGATACGGAAACAGACCAGACGACAACAGGGACAGCAACAGCATCATCCACGATGGAATCCAGCCCGACAGAGCCAACTTCGACACAGTCGACAGCGACCCCTACGTTGGAATCCACAATGACTTCGCACGCGCTCTCCTCGACGGCATCAATAGCGACCTCAGCGGTAACGAGTGACACCACGCACAGGACGACTGACATCAAAATATCTTCTTCTCCAGCAACGACAAGAAGGGTCACAACAGTAGCAAGAACGACACGAGCGCATGTGATCGGGCCACTGCCTGAAGAGGAGCCAGATTATCCAGGTAACTGCCAAGTTCAATGACACTTTGGGCCAAAATCTCAACTCACTTTAAAGGCTGAATATCCACAGTTGAGCATGTATAAGACGGCCACGAGCAACTATTTGCACAATGGGGATTGCGTTATTTTACAAAGTTAATATAAAATGCTGAGAGGGGGGGGGGGGTGAGTTAAAATGCAAATAGGTCATTTCAGTGCTTGATCCAGTCGCATATAACAGTACTTTTGCTGAATATACCTTCTGACTAAGCCGGAGCGAGAGAATATGGTAATCGTTTGCACTGAGGTGGATTTCTGTCTTGTCCCGTTTGTCCCTGTTTTCAGGTGCACTCCCTTGCCCTTACAATCTTACTGTGATTGAAACTTGCCTCCGATAGTATGATTTCGGTCGGTTACGTACCAGCTTCATCGGATTCCCATAATGAATTCGCAAGTTGGAATAATTTCAGCATTGCAGACAGTCGAACTACATGACACGTACACTCTGATGGAATGACTTACAAGGAAACATAGTTAGGATAAAATAAAATCACCGATTTATTCATATTATATTGCTTTGATTGTAGTGTTGTTGAAAATTTTGATATTGAAACTATTTTGCGATGGCTTCAAATATGTGTTTTCATGTCGTCGCAGATTTCGAAGAGGTCGCGCAGATGTTGAAAATGCCGAATGAGGAAAAAGTACACACCAGAAGCAATAAACACTATCTGGAACTGGGTCTACTCTTTTCTCTGTTTTTAAACTAAACCTTTTTTTCTGTAACCGTAGAGGGAGAGGAACCACAGAAGACCTATTTTTATGACATGGTGTTGAATTATGCCGCCGATGTCAGCGATGAAGAAGTGAAGACAGACGTCGAAAAAATTGTGAGTTTGGGTTTTAATCAACAACCTCTTTTAGCAACATAATTGAACTAAATGCGCTCTTCGGTTTCAGCCGATGAAGTGTATGCAGTATGTTTGTAAAGTGAAAGTTTCGTTTTCTCTGACATTTTAATTATTGTCACAAGTGGATGTTAAAATTTCGTTAAATATGCAATTAATGACCAATTTGCATGAAAAATTCAAAATGTTTTTCTTATGACCAACATCACAAGCAAAATTCGTCAAATCTCATTCAAGAGATACAGGCAAAAGTTCATAAGTTGTTGAAATATCCGTTGTAAATCTCTACCTGTTTACTCAATTTGTTAATGGGCAATATCTGTTCCAAGTTTCGTCAAATTTGGTGCGATCATATAATAGATTACGTATAGCTTCGAATTCAATTCAATCTTGTTGAATATGCAAATTAGATATTAACTGGGCCGACTAAGGACGACATTTCGCACTCTCATTGGTAGTTTAAAACCAGGACCGACTCAGACATGACCTTAACTATGAAGAGGGAATACCTATATATGTGGAAGATTTGATTCCAATGCGATGAGTTATTCCTTAGATAACGCGCCTGTTGTGGATGTGTGCAATTAGTTGTTATACGAATGCTAACTGAATGATACAGTTTTGCCGATTCCGCGTTGTATTAAGGTGCAAAATCCTGAATGACGTACGTACAAATCAAAACTCCAAGGAAGGAGAGTTGCAACCATTGTAGCATGAGGTCAAAACATTGCTGAGATAAAATTCTAATCGTGTCGCTGGGTATCATTAACTTGGATATGTAGAAACTGTTGACATGGTCTGGTATCGCATCACGAGCTGTCCCAAGGCGCCAAAGACATTTTCTGTGATTTCAAATGTGCAAAACCCCTTCTTCATAATCGAAACGTCGAAACTTTTCACAAATCGACATTCGAAAGGGTCTCGTATCGCATCACGACGGGTAAAGGGCGCCAAAGACATTGTACCTGGCTGTAAACACTTCTTCATAATCCCACATCTTCTTTCCTATCGTCTCGACTACTAGTACTGTTTCCCTGTCTCTTCAGCTCACACGTTTTGCTCTATACCTCTTAGCTTATCTGTTTTCTTTCCCGTGTATCTACCTCTACTTTGACGCTTTTCCTCTGTTATTTCTTTGTCTCTGTCTGTCTGCCTCTGTCTGCCTCTGTCTGTCTGTCTGTCTGTCTGTCTGTCTGTCTGTCTGTCTGTCTGTCTCTCTCTCTCTCTCTAGTTTTGCCCTTATTACGAAGAATATAAAGCTGAGTTGCAGGCCTTTATTGACTGCTTTGTCACAAAGTAAGTAACTACTCGAAATGATTAAAAAACATAGCGGTCGAACTAAATCTCTTTAGTGACGGAACGTATCGTAGCGAATTAGCTGTGATTAGTTTCTGTGCGAAAATAATTTTTGATTATAACTTCTCAGTCGTTAGCAAAGTCATGTGTTGTGTGATGGCGCATCTGTTTTTATATCAATAATTTATGTCATTAATAACAATGCATTACTTGGGAGAGTGGAGAAGAAAAAATATTTCAGAGGATTAGAAGACTACGAAGGCTGTTCTTGGCCGATAGCTTGCAGATGTTTACCCCATAGGGAAGGTCCAAGGTCACAGAAAAATATGAAAAATAATGCTTTAAAAATCTTCTTCTCAAAATTTGCAAGGCCTGTGACACTGACATTTGGCATGAAGGAGATTGGTGTCTAGTTTTTTGTTCATATTGACAATAGAGTGTTCAGTTGGGTAATTTGATAATTCATTAAAGGTTTTCATGAGTTTCGATTTATTTCCCCAAGTGTCACGTCAGCAAGTGTTTTTGCAAGATCGAGCGCCAGCCTGCAATCCAGTAAGAACGTGTCTGTTTCTTATGACGTCATCTACGACGCCACAAGTGAAATAGCTGACTTGAGAGCGGATGAAATCTACGAGATGTCCGGCTTGAGAGAAGATCTCGACAACGGCACCATCGAGGGAAATTTCACTGTGGTTCAACAGCCGTGTGACTCGGAGTGCGGTGGTAAGTGGAGAGAACGGCGACCGTGATGCTGGATCGTTCAAAATTGGAAGTATTTTGGAGATTGCTATCAGTCAGACTAAAAGATCCGTCGCCTGAGGACGTTCTATATATTAACTACGCTTCCCTCCCCTTGAGGGGGAGCGTAGAGAGCGCCCTCGAGCGACGGATCTTACAGTCTACGGTCAGACCTGCATTCAGATCCTCACGGAAACTCCGTGAAAAAGGAAGTACTTTTGCCCATTTTATAAGGCAACGTCTAACCCTTTGGGTCCTCTGTGTTTTACGCCAAGTGTCGCGGCCGCGCTCTTCATTGGCCAAGCTCCTTAAGTTAATATGCGCCTCGAAAGTGAAAGACTTAAACTTTTGCTCAACCTTTCCTCAATTAAACTTTAGACCATTTTCTTACCAAAGCAAGAATAAAAATCAGGGGTCGTTGTGCAAAATTTGGTACTAGCGAGTCAAATTATCTATGATTTCGTGTATTTGAAATTCAAAATGGCGGCCATCCCTGTGTTAACTCTATGGCGCAAAATACAATTTTCGATATTTGAAAACAAAGACTGTAAAACCTTTTCTTTCACCAAGAGCTTTACAGTGAGTCCCGCAAAAAGAAGTAGGTCAGAAGAGAATTGATAGAATTTGAAAGCCCGAATTTCTGTCCCCGAGGGGCGTTCTACCTCAAGAGAATGACCTTACTAAGACCAGAAATGGTCAAAAGAGAAATGGAAGAGACGTGAATGGAAAGTGCCGAGAATTAGTAGAGTATTATCTGATCAAATTGGTTCCATAGCAAGAGACACATTTTCTCTGATTCAATAACGATAATGCGACGTCAGTTCATCGAAAAGTATCTTACCGCTCGTTGCCATACTGCTGTGCTCGGATTTGTTGTCTTTTTAATGTTTATAAGTATATTCTGACTTCAGCTGTTTATCCTGTGTTTGTTTTGATGATGTTTTGATGTTGTTCTGCTAGAACTGGAAGTTGACTGGTGCGGGAGCGCAGTATGCGAAACCGACTTGACTCCTAAGGACACTGGAATTAGCTGTACTTGCGAATCGAACTGTTTGCATGGACACTGCCAAAATGACGGTATATGTGAACATCCCGATTCAGGCATCGCGTGCACGTACGTATAATGTGGAAACTCTCTAATATTATGTATATATTACACCGTCAAATTACGATGTTTCGGGGTTTCCAATTACGTCACGTTTTTGGGTGTGATTTCATCAAAATAATACGGACAGCGGTTTAATTGCCAACATGTCCTTACACGCATTGGTGTGGTGGCGTGCTATTCTAGTTATACTGATTGATTCTCTAGCGAATAACTTCATTAATTAAAGTAGTTCACAATCATATCGGTCAAAACTCCCGTTGGCTTGCTAAGGTTGATGACAAACCCTTCATTTGCAAACTGTCATGGTTTATTGGTGATCTACAACAATATGGCTGATCGAAGCTGTGCGATGTCATTTTTTAAAATACGCAGATACCAAGATACATCATACATGTAGATGAATAGAAAAAACAAGATAGATAGATAGATATATAGATAGATAGATAGATAGATAGATAGATAGATAGATAGATAGATAGATAGATAGATAGATAGATAGATAGATAGATAGATAGATAGATAATGGATAGATGCATAGATACATAGATGCATGCATACGCACACACATACATACGCACGCACATACATACATACATGCATACATGCATACATACATACATACTACATACATACATACATACATACATACATACATACATACATACATACATACATACATACATACATACATATCAGACATATCAGACATTGTACAAATGCTAGTTTATTATATTGCGATTTCTCTAAATCAATTTCACAGATGCCGTTCTGGTAATGGATGGTATTACTTCGGTAGTCAGTGTGAACAACTATGGTATCGTTGGTACGGCTTCGCCATCTTCGGCGGTGTTGTACTAGCCCTGTTTCTGGCCATAATCGTGATTGTTGTCTGTTGTTTAAGACGGAGACAGAAGGACATCGAACAGGTGAAGGCCGAGTATGCTGCGAAAAAAGGAAAGACCAGGTAGGACTGTAAACTAGCAGAAGTGAGTGATAAATAAGAATCTGACTGCTGCGGCCATGAAAATCTGCTCTGATAATTCTCTTAGATTTACCTTCCGTCATTATGGTCACTATTATAGAAACAAATTCTTTCGCTCGGAGTATCAAATAGCTTATCAACCTTTGAAAGCAATAATATTTAAATACTAATTTTGTTGTCAGGTAAATCGATGATTTTAGTTCCAATTTGGTCCGAATAGTAAAATGAAAAAAATGTGGTTGACAAAAAGTACTAGAGAATGGAAAATTCTTCACAAATCCCAACCAACAAGATACGATGCATTAGTTTTGTAGGATTATGTATATAGCCAACACTGTGTTAAAGGGGCAGTCCGGAATCCCGGATTCTCACACTAGTCATTGTTGACATTGAGTATTACCATGGTGCTAGCCCTTTTTCCATTGAAATTGTCATCCAATCGTTTAATATGTTTTTAGATGTAGCTGATAAATAAGCTGCCCCTTTAAACACTCCGTCTGTTCACAAATGGTATTCCACAATAACTTGATCCAATACTCTCTTTCAGAAAATCTGAATACTCCGCGAGTTGGCAACCATATTTCAACGAAGCCTTTCAGATTTTTGAGGGCGAAGAAATCGGCTCAACAGATGAAGACGCTGAAGTGCAGGCGCTCGAACGAACCTGGATGGTCGGCCGACGGAGCACAAGGGATTCTGCAGTTGTTAGCGGGACCGGCACAGCGCCTTCTCTGGAGATGAGTGACTTTGGCGGGAGTAATTATGGGTCGTATGACGTCTCCGATGTGGAAATCTTTTGGTCACGTGATATGGCCGAGGCGAGCTTTCCGTCAGACGTGGATGATGGGCGCACTACGCCATCAACCGTTGGCCACGATTCTTTTTACCGAAATATTTTCAGTACTTTTCAAATGCCCGCTGCAAGTGATATTGTGACGGAATCGGACCTCAGACAACACCATGGATTTGAGTATAGCAGCAGTTAGGCGGCAAACGATTGGGAGATACGTCTGGCGACCCATGCAAGTGTGGGTCGTATAGAACTCTCATTTATGAAGGATACGAGATAACGTGACTGCGGCTTTCTCTGAGTCTTGCTACGTTTATTCACCTTGTTCACATGGATTTCGACTGCTTGAAGTATTGCAATCTGTGAATCAGATGAACGGTATAGATCAAAATCTACCATTTTGCTCTTTTTGCACACTATTATCACGAAGGATAAATAGAGCCGTGTTTGCCCGGTTCCATAAGACAGAGGAGTATGTAATCAAGCATACGTTACGTTAGGTTTCAAATGTCCCCCAGTTTTCAACGCAGCTCCCGTCAACTCAACGTCCGCTCGCACGGGTCCGTTACTTCCCCATTTCGGGAAGCATCCAGCTACCTGGACAAGAGACCTTGGCAAGCGAAGATGCCGTCAACCTAATTGACGGCAGGCAGCTGAGCTACTTAGCCAAATTGATGTTGTCCTACTTTTAGCAAATCGGTAGTTCGACGTG
>LD346958.1:310403-321406 GCA_001465055.1 Ptychodera flava | reverse complement strand
GCTCGGAACAATTCCAGTGTTCAGTGAAAGGTTGACGATGGTGTTGATGGCTGGCACAAGTGTGTCGATGACTCCTTTGAGTAGGTTTGTGGGGATTGGGTCAAGGTTGCAAGATTTCGATGGAGATGACATTATCATATTCTTGATTTCCTGCTGACTTGCTGGTGAGAAGGACGAAAGTGATGATGATGATGGAGTTGAAGAATTTACAGAAGGTTGATAGGCGCTGGGTGCTGCATCCAGATTATTGTATTGTGACATGATATATTTCTTACATGGGTTTTCTAATTCTTATACACTATAGTAGTGGAATATTTTCGTATCATGTCAAATAAAATCATAGCTCGTCAAACGAGCTGGGAAATTCAGCTATTGGTGACGTTCTTAAAGAAATGGGAAAATGGGTTACGTTGAATGTTAAAAGACGTGCGTAAAAGAGCCATTGAGGATTTTTCTGTGTTGCTTGTTTTAAGATAATTTTTCTATCAAACAACACCCCTCAAAAATTATTAATTTACATTAGGCTATCGCATCCCGCGCCGAGTTGCAGACGCCCTTATTTATTTGCTTGGTAGTTACATAGTATAATCGGGAAAACTAATGTTTTCTTGTAAGGCAAGAAAGAAAAAATTATCTGTTCAACGGGCCCGACCGACCGACCCATTCTTTTCCCGAAATCTTTACACATCCTAGTTTGCTGAGAGTTTCCAGGTATGCGACAATGACAGTGCGCCCTCAACGGTCAAATTCAGGTTAGCATTCATTATTGCAAAATGGCTTCCGCAGTGTCTGAGCTGTACTTGTCGGTGACTGTTATTGAAAATCGACAAAGCGTGCTGATTTCTTGTAAAATCTTAGGACTGTATATAAAATCTATGACATTTGGCGATGTTTTTGGATAAAGGTATGTGGAATTTTTGGATACAGCGTTAATCTAATGAGTTGGAAAAATTTGATGGTCGCGATGAAAACTTGTTGAAATCAATAACATGTGCTTGTATATAGCACTGATGTGTACCGATCATGAATTCATGGTCGCTCGATTACAGAACTCAATGAAGATTTCTTTGCAAGCAAGTCAGATGAATAACTGCGCACGATTGTAGTGAAACTGTGGCATGATAATACTCATGTGCGCTGATACCGATGTTCGACCCCTGTTTGGGCCGAATAATAAACTATCAATCATGAATGTTAAATTTTGGTTGGAGAATGAGCCCACCTTTCGTTTTTATAATATAAATTTCCATTTTCATGAAATAAGCAATGGTTTCTTTTTACACCAGATAGAATATGACCCCACTGTTTATTGATACATTCAATATTGCTTCATCCTGTCAGACTATGGGAAATGTAGAGCACATTTTTATTTCAAAGGTTCAAGGATACTTGAAATGTTTTCAGCAATAAAATAATCGCATCAAATAATAATTGTAACAGAAGCTGATTTGTGGTTTATATATTTTATTCTCTACAACAGTTACTGCTGTGATAGGAGATGCCACAGATTGGCAGGTAAACAGGTTATTCATCAGTGGTAGTGATGATACCAGAACAAATGATGTTGATCTAGGGTTCACTATATCTGTTTGCCAAGAATTTGGTATAGTGTTTATATTATATGTTCTTTTTAAGACCCCCCCCCCCAAAAAAAAAATCAAAAAAAAAAAAAAAAAAAAAAAAAAAAAAAAAAAAAAAAAAAAAAAAAAACAGATAAATAAATAAATAAAAAATCCGACCTACCTACCCAACTTTGAAGTCATCCCGCCCGTTGAACAGCTTTTTTTTGGCCTAAGCGGACAAAGGCAGACCGAAGAGTATTTTAATAAAACGATAACTAATTTGGTTCCCCCTGAAAATTATTTTGGGGTCAACACTAAGAGATGGTCAGAGGACAAGCAAGTACTTTGACAACGTATCTATCGAGGACTGACTGATGTTCATGCAATCGGTACATCTTTGTGGTTTGCAGTTGTAGTGATCAACGAGTGTTAATACAGTCCAGACAAATGCAGGAATGTTCTTCGGCGAATTATCGGATTTGAAAGAAAACGAATTGGAAAACCCATGCTGGTCGTCTGAGCGCAAGCGCACGGGGGAGAGATAATTAAATCAAAATGATTTGTTGGGAGAGGGTCCTTGGGAAGCACTCTCCAGAAAGCTTGTTATATAATGGAATAACAATCAACTCCTTATGACGAGAAATTCACTACGATGATAAGATAAAACTAATCAACCATGTCAGTTTCTTGTCTTAAGGTAGTATGCGCCTCGAAAGTGAAAGACAAACTTTTGCTCAAATTTTCATCAAGGAATCCTTCAATAGTTCTCTTTCAAATTCAAGAATAGAAATAGAGGGTCGCCGTGCATATTTTGGTACTAGAGAAACAAATTACCCAAGATTTACCGATCTTTCAGATTCAAAATGGCCGCCATTCCTGTGTTAACTCTATAGAAAAAAATAAAATTTTCGATTTCCGAAAAACTAGACGGTAAAATTTTTTCTTACACCAAGATCTTTAAAATGAACCTCCAAAAATGGTATATCAGAAAAGCATTTGAAAAGTTTTACAGTCCAAATATCTGCCCCCGAAGTAAAAAAGAATGTGACGTGTGCATTTTACGTTTTCTTCCTAAATGTCTATGTTAAAGCATACCTTCCGAAGAGACACACTAACGTAGATTGCCAGTCGGGAGAGATATTTCGACTCTAAAACTTCTACCAAACCTTTTAGTCTACTCTTTGTCTTGGCTCATTTTGAAGCTCATGGAGGAAATAGAGCTTTCACCGGCTTATTTTTGAGAAAATCGAAATAGAATTTCCCCATTGAGTTATAAAAGGGTTAGCGGCCATTTTTAATTTCAAATGTAGGTAAAATTACATTTGTTTCTCTAGTTCTCATTTTTGCACGGTGACCCCAGAGGTTTATTCTAGATTTCTGATACGGAATGGTTAAAAGTTTCAGTACGGAAAGATTGAGGAAAGTTTAACACTTTCACCGCGGCAGGGCGCATTCTGCGCCAACGGCCAGACTGCGGGAGGCGCGTAAACGCGCCAAGAACGTACGCGTTTATATGCGTTCGATATACGTTGGCTTTGTTTGATCTACATCATGTTTGTTGACTATTTCCTCAAGCCTAGCGTAGTATACGAGGTAGAGGTCAAACCTAAATGAGCATGCGCGCCAAATTTGTAAACAAATGCCGCCATATTCGGTTATTTCTCGGCCGTGATTTGTAAGGATCGTGTGATCGATTGTTGTTTTTCTCTCAGAGGGTATTTAAAAATGGCGATGCGGGCAAAGTTTAACACCGACAAAGCCCTTGAGCATGTTTTCTAGACACTAATAGTGGAATTGTCACTGATCTTGAAACTGAACTCGACGAGATGGCGAAAGTCAAATTTCAAATTCCCAAACCAGTTGAGCAAACACAGAGATTGCAAGCAAGACACTGACAGGAAGGTAGGCAATCTGAGCATGCGACAAAGTGCGACAAAGGACCGGTGACTGACATCACAAACGTTGATGGGGTATCCTGTGGATGTCGTAGGACATCAATCTATCAATGACAATTACACATCGGACTGGCTACCAGTATATAAGCTGAAATAGAACATAGCTCTCTTTTGAATGTCAGATGATGCCTGTTGTTCGAAGATGAACTTGTAATAAATATGCATATTAATCTCATTTACGTGGAATATGTTTTAGCGTATGTGTTCCTCCCACTGAATTTGAGTTGATAAAACGTAAGTGGTAATTTTTAAAGTGTTAAGCTGAGAAAAATACATTTATATGTTGAAATAACAAAAAATGCAACATTTTTTGATTTTTTTTTTGTAAAATCCAATATGGCCGCCACGATCACGTGATCTTCAAGGCATGTCACATGACCTTTTGTGCATTTTTATGATGCTCTGTCATATTGCAATACTCGTTGAAAACATTATCCCGAATACTCAAATAATTACAAAGATATACCACATGTATGTAAATCAATATTTATAAGGCCATATACCCATAGAAAACTACGCACAGGAAAGCACGTATAAAAATTAATTACGCAGTGAAAGTGTTAAATCTTTAAATTTTAGGAGCTAGTTCATAAGTTACTAATGAGAGCGGAAGATTTGCTTCATGCATACGAAATATATGTCTGATAGTTTTGGAAATAATCACACTTTATATTTTAATGCCTTTTTGTTGTTCATTGCAGGAATTCGAATGGAAGGATACCTAAAGCAAAAAGAGAAATTTATGACATCACAATGCATTTTTCTACTCTTCTCCTTAAAACACACTGGCTTAGGCCATGCCATTTAAAGAAAATTCTTTGTTTGCCGTCCTTGGATCTTTGAAAAAACCTATCAGCCAGGCAGGGAAAAGATCAAAAACAGACAAAAAGCACGAGCGATTAACATAAGCTCATTTTATTCGGTTTCTTTTGAAAAAATAATATTTTTATTTGTAACAGTGTTAATATTGAGTTTGTCTTCTTAATTTTTTCTCAAAACCAACCAGCACGCGGACGGTAAACTAAGAATTTTATTCAAAGCACCTTACAGAGAACCGACCTTGTGAACCCCCAAAAGATCGTACACAACATGCGACGGATTTGCTGAAAATTGAATTTTTGTCTGGACTAGACATAAGTCACCAAGAACAACATTTTGTATTATAGGCACACACAGACTGTAATGGCAACTTGAACACAAGGCAATATATTTAGCGATTATTTTATTTACCCGGTTTCTAAACATTTGGCCAATCATGTCCCATTTATAGTCTCATAATATACAAATATTTTGTTTTCTTTCCCTAGAGGGACCGTGCCTTTATGGCCCATCCGAATTGTTCATCGTATTCAGGAGATAGAATACATCGATACAAATTCCGTATCGATGAAAATGTGGATAGTTAAGATAGAATGAACCGTGGGGACGTGTTTTCCGACTCAATTTTTGTCAAAACTTTTCTTGTGGACACAGTTTTGAGCCTATGGAGTAATTAAATTCTTCATGGTGTTTTTTTGAAACTTAGAGTTTTATTTTTTCCTGTAAGGTTAGCACAGACTACAGCGGTGATTTTAGGTTTTTTCTCACCCAATACCTTGCAGGTGACCATTTATTTTTATGTTTGATAATGAAAGACCATACGGTAGTTCAAGGGAAGTTTGAGCGACATTGTGAAAGCTATTATTTCCAGATGCCTATAACCTTAAAAAGGTTATCCTCTTCCTTCACGAAATGAAAGTTACGTTTCTCTTCAAAAACATCTTGTAGACTATGGTTCGCAAGAAAATAATATAAATGAGACTATGGTTCGCAAGAAAATAATAATAATGATGACAAAAATGGCTTCAATTAAAGGAAAGTTTACCCAAGAAAGATACAGAATAATGACTCTAGGAATTAGTTTGGCAGATGGAAGATTCATAAAGTACCCATAAACAAATCCAAAGGGCAAAAAGAATTCCGAATGAAGGCGTTTATTGGTGGCTGAGTAACATGCGCTAAATTGGCAATTATATGAAATTTTAATGAGGAAAGTAAGTATGACATGACATTATATAAACCTGTATTGAATCGATAGCTCCAACGTGTTTGTCAAACCAGTCCTGCAGTTGTTTCTACGCACGGTAAAAAACAGTGAACAGTAAACGTGCAAACAAAATGAATGACGCAAGCGGTACAAAACACGAGTAACGAAAGGAATCGTTGTTAACAAAAAAAACCTTCACACAACTGGAACTAATTTGGTATAATTTGACATTCATATTTTTCAAATTTCTCAAAAGTGTTATATGCCCTATAGCTGATTGTTGCAACATTACAAATTGCTATAAACAAGTGTATATTGTAAAGGGAAAAGCAGATGACATAACATTTGCAGCTGAAACCGACATTACTTCGCCATCCCATTATCTCAAATTAGTTCCAATCGTGTTTATTCTACACGAATTAGAGAAAAATACATTGAAACACAATTAACTGACGAATAATTGACAAAACCAATTAAGAATGAACACAAATAATATGTGAACGATTAAAAATCAGCACAGTTTATCGCTAAGGGATTTCAAACGGAGCATGAGCCCTAAGCCATTTTGAAAGTCTAGCTCCTTGCATATTATTCATTCACTCTCTAGCTCGTTAACCTACTCAGTGCACTTGATTTGTTTTTCTGAACTCATGCTTCTTGCGGCTGGGATTCGTAATGATGTTGAAACCCCCTGACATTAAAAGGTGTCGAAACAGAAAGCTGGGGAGTGAAAATAACGAATTGTACCGGAAGCATGATAAAAAGAATCCGTACGTTTGTGAATCGTTGGGGAGTATTTGTGCGAATTCGTCAACAAATAATGTAAGATACCGAGGGAATTTGAAACGTCACAGTATGCCTCAATGGTAATGTTGTGTAAGCAGTCGCAAAAAACCTCACCTTTGCTATTGTGAAAAGCACTAGGAATGACCCAGAACGTTCAACTTGTGATATGAACAACGATAACGAAATATACAATACATATTCGACGGCTTTATTCCTGTTCTGACCAAACTGCTATTCACAAATCCATTCTGTTTGACACAGTGTCACCTATATGAAAGGTGCGTACAATGTATCCGTCCTTACCAATTAAAGCGTACGGATAAGAGCGGCATGGCAACGCGCCTGCCGTGAGGCTGGCATAACAAGACATGTTTGTGGCAATTTGAAGGCTCTGTAGGTCAGAGATTCGAAGCTGTGTAACGAACGAAGAATTGTGTGACAAGTTTGAAATGGACTATATTGATTGATCATTAAGTAAAGACCATGATTTAAATTGTTAAAATAAATTGGTTCTTATATAGCGCTCATATCCAAAAGTACATGTGCTCGAGGTGCTTTACAATTATTATTACCCCTGGTCACTAATATAATACCACTCAACTCCCTGGGGAGCAAACAACAGCTCACATGATGTGCAGCCAATAAGTGCAGCAGAGCTAAACGCACACATTACAACCACTGTCCTACCAGGTACCCATCACTCCTGGGTGGGGAGGAGCAATGAGCAATAAAGTGCCTTGCTCAGAGACTCACCATCCAGTGATCGTGCGTCCACTGCACTAGCCACTGGCCCATGATGCTTCCTCACGGTTTATCAAGCAGTAACAATATGATATTCGACTTTGTTACTTGCATTGAACACGTGTCGGCAATTCAACCGTGGTACTGTACTGAACACACCTCATTATTCGCGAGAGAGTTACTCTTCACCAAAAATATTGAAGATTGTTAGTTAATAAAGAATGAAGATACAAGATAATTAAAACCGCTTCTAGTTTACCCACCAAATATACAACTAAATGACTCACGGAATGTGTTGGGCAGATGGAGGATTCATAAAGTAAATATTTAAGCATGGTGACACATGAATACATACGAGTGGCAAAACAAGTCCAAATGGATATGTTTATTGGCGACTGAGTTACGTTTGCCAGCTTGACAACTGCATGGAATTTCAATGAGGAAAGTGAGTATCACATGACATGGCATTAGCCGGCATTGAATCGATGGCTTTACAATGTTTACATGAAAAAACTCTGCAATCATTTCTAGGCACAGTAAATAAAGCAACCCCTAAAAATCGAACAATAAATGTGAAAACAAATGTACGACGTAAGCACTACAAAACATGAGTCAAAGAAGATATCGTTCTTCTTTAATAAAAACCTATTCCTAGCTACAAGGTAATGAACATATAGAATGAAAAAGAAAGAACGACTAGTTAATAATAAACTGATTTACAGTTAACACGATCATCATGTCAATAATGAACAAATCAGCACAATTTACTGTCAAGGAATTTCAACGGAAGCGTGAGCTCCAAAACGTTTTAAAAGTTTACCACTCTCCAACTTTTTAACCTACTGCACGTGATTTGTTTTTTCTAACCTCATGCTTCTCGAAGCTTGGTTTCCTGACCCCTGGCATTGCGAAGTGTCAAAACGCACAGCTCAAGCATAAGTAGAACGGATTGTACCGGAGACGTGAGGAAAAGAATCAGTGCATGCGTGAATCTTTGGGGAGAATCACCGACAACTCATCAAAACAGAACGCAAGATGAAAAGGAGACAACGTCACAATGTCTCAAGAGTGATAGTACGTAAGCAGTCACGAAATGCCTCACCTTTGCTATTGAAAAAGCACAAGAAGTGACCTACAATGCTCACCTTGCGACATGAACAACGATAGAGAAACATACAATAAATATTCGATGGCTTTATTCCTGTTCTGACCAAACTGCTTTTCACTCCTTCAGTCTTTTTAACACATTTTCATCAATATGAAAGATGCAGACAATGTACTTATACGAGGCGCCAAATATATAAAAAAATAATTTACACAATAACGCTTATTTCAGAGATAGAACAGATTGAAAATGTATATAGGGAGGAATTATATATATATATATATATATATATATATATATATATATTATGTACATTTACAGATTTTCAGATACTTGTAACTCCACATTGCTCGTTTTTCTATACAATTCAACCATTGTAATTTTTTAGTCTCTCCTGTCATTCATGTACATTTCCAGATTTTCACAGACTTATAACTCTACATTGCTCGTTTTCCTACGAAATTCAACCATTGTAATTTTCGTGTTCGTACTTTTTATTGTAGAAAACACCTGAAGAAGCTCTAAATTTAGAGCGAAACGTTGTGTTTGAGGTATAATAAATACTTTTGGAACCTAACAACCAGGTATGGTAGTGTGTTTCAACCCAAGTTTCTTCTATCTTCACCCCATTCCACGCTCCACTGGGGATCACCTGCATTCCTACAGTTTCTTATATATATATATATATATATATATATATATATATATATATATATATATATATATATATATATATATATATATATATACATACATGCATACATACATACATACATGCATGCATGCATGCATGCATACATACATACATACATACATACATACATACATACATACATACATACATACATACATACATACATACATACATACATACATACATACATACATAGAAGTGTACATGCGTACAAGCGTACTAAATGTCATTTGACCTATTCACAACTGTTGACCTTATGGTATTCTCATTGTTTCACGCAACTTTAGTCATGTTTATAAATACCTTCTTGTTTAAAGCTTTCTTCAAATGACTATTTCATTTGATAGTTTACCACTTGACTTTCCCAAAGATCGCGATAAAATGGCAACAAAAAGGCAACAAAATTCTGACGACACAATGTCTACCGAAATGCAACATTGGTACAGCAACAATTCTTAGAGTGACTATGTCAGTTGCAACTTTTTATTCTCCCTTTTCTTCATGTCTTAAATAATAAAAACAATTTAAATCAGAAAAAGTTGGGTTGTCTTTGCACTTGAACTCACCACGTAATGTAGGCTCATCCTATGTGAAGAATGTTTATCTCAAGTAAGGAATTTTCATCCCAAGTGAAGAATCTTTATCGCAAGTGAGCTATTTTCCACTATCCACAGATCATCGACTATTGTGCAATCAGTATATTTATATCGCGAAATGATCAGATGGAAGAAAAAAAACCCCAAGGCTGTTACAGTATCAAGTCACAGGTGACTTGCGCAAACAACTTGTCGGTTAGATGAAACTTCTAACACCTGATTGATACGGTGCAAGCTCCTTCCAATTACCTGTCTGCCATAAGGCTGGCATAAGCCTCAAGGATTTGAATAAACTCTGATCCGGGTTGCAACGAGGATATGTTGTGGCACTCTTACCGACACGATTGTAACTCAATACCTCAATATACCTGCAGCTGAATTCAGCGCAATTTTCAGCAACATGCGATCGTTGAACAAGCCAAGGGATATACCCGAGACAAATAAGGAATAAATAAGGAGGCACAAAGGCAACTTAAAGAGGCAAGGAAATGGAATTAATAGATGAAAGGATAGATAGATCAATGCCGATGGACTGATGTAAATTCAATTTTAAGCGATCAAAAATAGAGAGAGGCGAGCAAATGAGAAGGTCTTGGTGAACCGCAAAACGTACAGCCACACGTACTGCGACAGCGGAAAACGTGCCCTGTTTTAATAAAATACTACTTTTGACGATCCACGAAAATTGACATATTCAGCCCATCCGAGTGCCGTAAGCTGGTTGTCAAACGTAGAACGTCGCAAAGTTAGTGACTGTTTCGCATAATTGTGGCTCGATGGATGGCCTACTTCCTGGCTAAATTCCTAGCGTGGACTTAGAACACACTCTTTTGAGACTATGTGCCAAAGGCGTTAGCTTAGGTTTTAATGGAGGTTGAGTTGAGTGGAGTGAAAACAAGAAAGAGAAACAGAACAAACACACACGTAACACCAATCAATGACTCGGGACAATAGAGTTCTTTGCAAATATGAATTACAGCGACCGAGTGAGATTTCTGACTACCCCTACCTCAGATCGCTTTCAGAATAAATCTATAGCGTTTGGAGTGTGTTGTGCCTGACAGCAGTCGATCTTGTATAAACCCTTTCAATTTAAAGATCGGTCCGCTGTGAAGGGAACGGGCAACTTGAGTAGCTGCCTTACTTTACCGAAACATGAAAACTACAAGCATTTTATTAAAACATATTGCTTTCATTACTTTATAACTAAAACACCAGAGGGACAAAAATTGACACGTTCATTACAGTAATCTGAATATGAGTGGGGAAAACTGGTCATAAACTGACCTAGTGAACATGAAGTCACACACGAATTTTCAGGGGGCTGAAATACTAAAGTTTGCTTCATTATCAGAGGAGGCAGGGGAAAATGATGACATGACATGCGTAATCAATAACAATTATATTAGGACAGTTACCAGTATGTGGTCTTTTCCTTACTTTCAAAGGGCATTTGCATTAATTATATTGCTTACACTGATGACAAACACGACACCATTCTTGGAAGAAGCTGTCTAATTTTCAACCCTTAAGATATT
>LD346958.1:275339-307908 GCA_001465055.1 Ptychodera flava | reverse complement strand
TCTGTCTATCTATCTATCTATCTATCTATCTATCTATCTATCTATCTATCTATCTATCTATCTATCTATTTATCTATCTATCTCTATCTGTCTGTCTATCTATCTATCTATCTATCTATCTATCTTTCTATCTATCTATCTATCTATCTATCTATCTATCTATCTATCTATCTATCTATCTCTGACTGACTGGTTTCTGAAGTGCAACGCAGCGTTGAGAGTATTGTATAAACTAAACGAGGAAATCTCGCAACTACATCTGATCGTTTCTACACTCTAAATGTTTTTTTGGCTTAAAAAATGAACCATCATGTAGGTTTTGCCATCCAACGTCTCCCGAATTCAGTTGAGATACTCTACCCAATGAACTAACGGATCAGTCCAAGTTGACAGACGTGTGTGGTCCCGTTGAGGTTCTTTCCACGAAAGAGACCTCACATTTTACAATTGTTATTTCACAGAGTCATTATTTTCAGGAATCCTAATCATTTAGACATACTAATATTGTATGTTTCCCAAGAGTATCGTAGCGTTGAAATTAGTAGGTCCACTACATAAATGAATTAGAAAACTCACACAACTATGTCTGATCGTTTCTTCACTAAATATTTCGACGCTTGAAAAAATGACCCAATGTAGAATTGAAATCCACGTCCGACGAATACAGTTCGGATGAGCTAAAAACTAAGCTAAGGAATCAGTTCAAATCGTAGGCTGACATGCTGTTCCCAATATGTAGCGCACGACAGCTTAGGGACTGGTCAGTTTCTTTGGCCCGGGGGGGGGGGCAGTGGATTATTTTTTGCCGACGTCAAAAAGTGGCAAACCCCCCTATTCCAAATTTCGAAAACAGGGTGACCCCCCTATTCCAAATTTCGAAAACAGGGTGACCCCCCCGCACGCGACAACTGTAAAACAAAAGGTGGACACAATTTTTTTATATATAATATTTTACATACATTTATATTTTAACAGTCATTCTGTGTTTTAAAGAAATTGTTGACATGTCAGTTGTAAGATAGGAATTTCAAAGTGTAATCTTAAAGTTTGAATACAGTACATTTTGAATGAGCTGTGAATGTATTTCACACTTTCTATGCTTAACCAGATGTCCTGAACTGTTGTACAGAAATGGATGTCAATCATTAATATCAAAGAGGAAAAGGCGGTAAATAAAAAATTTTGATGGGTGTTAAGACTTGCCAGCCATCCAATTAAATCTCCTGAGGAGCCATAGAGGCATTTCAGAAAAATCTGATGAGAATGAGATGACTTTTTCTTGTAACATTGAAACCATTAAAGCACAGCTAATAATAATCAAAGTGGAAGAACAATTTTCCTGTACCATGTCGTAGAGGGCATCGATCAGCCTCTCTTCAACATATGCTGAGTCTGTGATTTGCAGAGAGATATTTCTTCAGTTCATGCAAATGCTAGAAGTAGTTTTGCTTGTTTGTGTTTTATTCAAATGAGGAGAAAATGTCAGCACCAACTTCCCGTCCATTAACCATTCAACGGAGAGCTTAATTCGTCAGAATATTAACAAGACGTCAGGCGTTGTCGTGTGCTGTCAGACACTTGTCACCTCGGGCCATTCAAAGAAGAGAAATGAAAAATTTATGAGGAAAAAAGAGAATGGCTTAGTAAAGGCTTTCCAATTAGTAAGGCGTAGTGAATTTGCCCGACTTGAAGTATTACCGATAGCAAGCAACATGCCTTTTCTGGAGCAATCAACGTAGATAGATAGGTAGATAGATTGATAGATGGGTGGAATTGCGTTATGTGTAATCCATTTGTTAATTAGGTTCTCTGTAATCGGTTAGTTAGTTAGTTAGTTAGTTAGTTGGTAGTTTGTTTGTTATATGGCTAGCTTGTCGATTGTTTCCTATTCTGTCGACGTTTTAGTTCTGGAAAACAGTTAAGCCATTATTGTATAGAATGTATACTTTATCTTTTTAAGTGCCTCTAAATTCATTGTTATCACACAAGAATTTCCGTTTACATATATAGGCAGGTCTTGGTCATCATTCACATTTCCAATGATGTGGGGTAATACACTAAAATATCTGAAAATAAAGCATCAGTCTTACATTAAAGAGTCTGGTATCCAAAAATCAAAAGACTCAACAGGCAACGTTTGTTCTGATCAGATTCTTGCTGAGGCAATATTGATTTCAAAGTCTCTTCCATCTAATATGGACTGACCTCGATGACAGATGTCTGTTAATGACATCTCTCACTCTCGTTTACTTCGACTCGGTTTATTGAAATCACATGCACGTGAAATGTCTGTACCAACATGTGAGCAATGCGTAATCAGACTTCATTGTCTTTTTTGCGGAGCGTGGATGAAAGCCGCTGCGTGACTGTGGTTTCAACCCAGGGACTTCAAACTAAGAATGACTTTACTTTCCTGACTTCAAATGGCAAACGCACTGCATTCTTGGATAGATTAAAGCACCCTCATATATTAAGCTTTCTGTACCGTTTTGTTCCCTTGCGTGAAATGTAGCTCTTTAATAGGCAAAAAGGATAGATTTGCGTTATATCGTATACTGTTCAGACGTTGTTGAAAGCGACCGCATCATAATTATCTAATGATGGTTCATATAGACATAGTTGTCTTGAAAACGTGGTTGTCTGGAAACCTTATCAGATCGATCATTTGGTAAATCACGTGAAAAGTTGTGATGTTCGCGTAAATGCTTTGAAAGAAACGGCCAAGAAATGACCATAAAAACGCAACCTAAGAGCACGTGCGCCATATTGGATCGTATCGCAAAGCGAATGAAGGAAAAACTCGCAATAAGGTTGTCGCTTGTTGAAATCGTGTAGCAATTGGACATCGGGAAAGAAATTGATGATTCGTCAATGCCAGAGAGAAAGCTTGGCGTTTGAAAAACTCGTCCGAGAATTACTTACTTCAACAGAGACTTAGATTCTGTATCGAGGCAAATTATCCTGAGAAACAATATCGACCTATCTCAGGCTATAAGTAATTTGATACGGGAACAGATGTTCTGTCGAGAGTAAGGGACCGTGTTCTCAAACAGATACAATTAGATTCGTGTTGACTCTGTCTTGGCGCAATGCAACGTTACTTTTCAGTGTTCGTGGGCACAGCATTTCGTGACCGTGTGTCACAGCCGTAAAGGTCACAAAACAACCATCTACCTCGTGCTTCGCACTGACGAATGTAAAACGGATAAGCACAATTAGCTCTGTCAAGATATCTCATACCTATGTAATTTTTTTTCAAAACATTTTCGCTCAATTTTCAATTACATACATATGCTGACATCAAAAATATTCGACTAAAGCCTATGCCATCTTCCTGGTACCCGATAATGTTATGTTCCTAAATTTGATGGCATAACTTTCTATATTCTATAATCACACCGTACAACACTGACTTGTATCTGAAGGAATGTTTAAACTATATGTAACCCCAATGATGAATGAATAACATTAGCTGAGCGACTAATTATACCATTTATTGAACTCATCCGTTCACAGTTTGTCGTCTTCGTCAATAACGTACTTGTATCTAAGAAGACAGTGGAATAGATCACCATATGAAGTTACTACTTTTGCTTTCCGTGCCATCATTGTTGCATTTTCGGACAAGCTAGTGGCGTACAAGGGTGCAAAGCAAATAATCAAAATTCACACCACGTCTATATTCAAACCCAAACAATACACGACACAAAACATCCGTGATGCCACCTTATAGTCCGTTGTCGTTGATTAGGGTAATCAGTGTCTCGATAGAAAGAAAGTTGATGAAAATTTGGTCATACATTCCTCAAGGAAACGTTAGACCATTCTCTTTCGCTATCATGATCTAATATCGAGGGCCGAGGCGCCAAGTTTAGGATTAGAGAAAATGTTCTGTAAGATTACACCATACCTGAAATTCAAATGACCACAATACCCTGCGTTAACTGCATTGGAAAATGTAACTGTCTATTTTAAACAAGAAGCAGACCTTGAAAGTTTTTTGCTCCATAGGCTTTAAAGGTATGTAGTCACTTTAATCTAAATATGCCCATATATGGTCAAAGGGGCGTTCCTTAGTATTCAAAATGCCCATGTGGGGCGCTTATTTTAAAAGGCGGCCACCCGCTTAAAATCTATTGTTGGTTAGATTTTCTCCTTCCAGGGTAACTGTGGCAAAATTGGAACAGGCGACAGTATACCTTTAAAATGAGTGCTAACATTCAATACCCAAGAAAGTAAGTCTGAAAATTGACAAGTTCGAATGTCTGTCCCCCTCCTTAAAGAGTAAATGTAGAAAAGCTGAAGACACCTGAACTTCACCTTTGATCACACTTGGCACGTTCAGGTAAGTTCAAATTTCTGAGCTCCGTTTCAAAACTTATTTTAACACAGCCTACAATGTATAGTATTTGTTCATATCGTGTCTGCTTAAATTCAAACAGTGTTATTGCACACGTTCACATCTCTACTCAGGGCCTGCATATTAAGCTACCTACATCTATCTATCTATCTATCTATCTATCTATCTATCTATCTATCTATCTATCTATCTATCTATCTATCTATCTATCTGTCTGTCTGTCTGTCTGTCTGTCTGTCTGTCTGTCTGTCTGTCTGTCTGTCTATCTGTCTGTGTATCTGTCTGTCCATCTGTTAATATATCTGTATCTCTGTGTGTATCTCTGTGTATGTATGTATGTATGTATGTATGTATGTATGTATGTATGTATGTATGTATGTATGTATGTATGTATGTATGTATGTATGTATGTATGTATGCATGTATGTATTTTATCTGCATTGTATTTATATTTATTTTTGTATAGCTGTAAGTCAACGTGTTCAAATATGCATATATTAAACCATATATACCTATAAACATAGGCAGTCGGTATAAATCAGCTTTTTTGGTGTTCGTAGTAAAATCGTCTGCCATCATTAAATTAATTATCTGCAAGTTGTGCCTAATTTTGCGTCAAGAAAATCATTAAGTTAAGTGTGGAGTGCTGAGTGAAATGGAAACTGTGATATGATCATTATCAATGCAATCATGTTCCTTAAAATGTCCAAAAGCAATTAAAGTAAAGGAAATTGACGACAAAATGACCAAATGGCCACCATTTTCGTATTTGGCCTCACCAACGAAATAGAAAACCGTGCGTCAATTATTGCCAGAGGGAACACATCATTTTGATACATACACTTGTGTTTTAAACTAATTGTTATCCATTTCCTTGTGTAGCAAACTAATTATCACGTTTGGCTATATTTATTATAATGTGACAGGAAGACAAAGATGTACCCCCCCCCCTTATTACCCCCTGTTCACTCACCAAAGCTATATTTGCAATGGTTTGAGAGGTTTGATTAAATCTGTCAAATAAAAGCGTGTTGACAATTACTTGAACTAATTTTGTGTCTCCTGGTTACATGATAATGAAGTTCGCGAAGTCTTTTAAGCAGTGGTCACCAAAACACCACCATTGCAAATCAATGTTTTAATATTAAAGTCTGTACGATTTATTGCTGTCTGCAGACGGCCATTTTTAGCTCACGTGTGTACACACGTGAGCTTATGTCGTACCGATGTCTGCCTCTGCGCCCGCGCGCGCGTGTGTGTGTGTGTTTACATGATATCTCAAGATCATCTGAACGGATTCAAGTCATGTCTTTCGTGACCAGACAGTATTGTCCATTGTTCAAAGTTTATGCGTAGATGGCCATCATTTCCAAAGAGAGAAGAGAAAACACAGGTGTACTTACGATACCCAGTTCATTAAAAAAGCCTAGCATACAATTTAATGGCATTTTCAAACACACTTTTCAATAGTACGATTTAGCACTAATTACATGAATTACATCGGGCTACACAAAGAGCAATCGTTTGTAAAGACATTTGATATCGACGATATGTCGTACACGTGCATTTAGCGAGGTCAATGTCCGTGAAATGCCAACGCTATTGATTTCACTTATTCGGATCCGTTCTCAATGTTACGTAATACTTTATATGGCTCTGATAGTGGAAAATGTGCACAATTTTTGGCGCGCTGTAGACTTGGTTCAAATTTGTGATTTGTGAATGTTTGATTAGAGTGAACGCAATGATAGGTATTTTGCTTTCATGTGAAATGCGCGCGTGAGTGGAGTGGACGCAATGAGTGGGGTGAACGCCATACAGGGGAGTTTCACCCGGAATCACAGGTAAATTCGGCAGAAACTAACTCACTATACTGCGCAGACTCAAAGGTAACGCATTCAATCGTTGGGAAAACCTAGCCTGGGCTACTAAATTCCGAATAGGCTTGTACGAAATAGGAGAGACACAAGAGAAACTATCATAAATGATTGTATTTTTAAAAATTCACTGACTTGAACCAAGTCTAGGCGCGCTGTTGTTTGTCTTACCACGGGGAGTATTTAAAGTAGTTTGCTATGCTAGTTAAAGAATTCAAAATAGTTTGTTTAATAGACTTAAAAACTTTGCTCGCACTTTCCTTCAGGAAATTTTCAAATATTCTCCTTCAAAATGAGGAACAGAAATCGGAGGGGGGGATACCATGCAAATGTTGGCACTAGAGAAACATATTACCCGATATTTAACGATATTTGAAATTCAAAATGATCGCCATTATCCCCTGTTGTGAAAATGAAATTCCCAATTTCCACTAAACCAAGAAGGTGAAAAGCTTATTTACCCTATTAGGTTCAAAATTAGCCCTACCCCCTCCCAGCAGTAGACCAAGAGAATGTTGTTAACTTTTGAGAGCCGACAATCTGTCTGCGGAGCGAATTCTACCAAATAGATAGTCGGACTCTTACAATTCTTTTCTTATTCACCACTTGTGGGTGTTCATTTTAAATCTCTTGGTGGAAGAAAGCTTTTTACAGTCTTAGTTTTTTGGAAATCGAAAATTTCGTTTTTCTCCACGTAGTTAACAAAAGGAAAGCGGCCATTTTGAATTTCAAATATCGGTAAATCTTAGGTAATTTTTCCTCTTTTACCGAAATTTAATCCGTGACCCCCGATTTGTATTCTGTGTTTTGAAAGAGAATGGTTGAAATATTGCTTGGGGCAAGTTTGAGCAAAAGTATAAGTCTTTCACTTTCGGGGCGCTTATTACCTTAAGGTAGAACGCGCCTCGTGGACACAACTGTAACCTCCACAAATGTAATAATCTCCACAAATGTAATATCAACCACAATTGTAATAAAATGCACCCATAAATGTAATATCACCCATAAATGTAACAAAAATCAACCATAAATGTAATAAAAACACCAACCACAAATGTAATAAATGGTAACCATAAATGTAATAAAAAAACACCCACAAATGTAATACTTATCAACCATAAATGTTATAAATCTGTTTTGTCGTTGCAATCGAGGAATTAGCCCCTAAATATTGATATATGTAATAAGGAAAGCAACTCCACACATTATTCATTTCTTAATTGTTTGTGTTTAGGTTGTTTTGCATATTTGAAAATGTATTTTACGTTTCCCTGTTTTGTGTACAGAACTGATTGGCCATGGCTAGACACAGCTGTAATCTGAACGTCAGTGCAGTCTCTACTCCAGAGTGGGGAAGACTGTAAAACACTACGATCCTTTAACGCCGTTTTTTCGAAAATTGCCGTACTTTCTTAATCGATCGCCTCAAATTCGTCTTCAGTGGATAACTTGTGTGGAATAATCGATAGATTGTCTGTATTCCTATGTTGTCCCCACTTGAAGTTTGTTCCTTCACTAGGGATGCCAGGATGTCTGATTTTGTTCTACTGTGTTCAAGGTATACGTAGTGTTCGTATCGTTTTTTACTAGATTGAAATATATGTTCTCGTCAACATGTTTTGTGTCGTAAGTTTCTGTTATAAGGTTTTATATTTCTCTGTTATTTGTTCTGAGACATCTGTCATAAACTTTGTGTGGTATCACAGGTTGACGTTCCTAGTTATTTTGACGCTTCCTTATTATGTAATTATCAGTGTCTAGAACTGCTGTTCCACTTCCATCATCTAACGGTTTGATCAGTACCTCGCCGTTTTCTGATAGCGTTCTCAAAGTATTCTATTCTGTGTTTCGGAAAGGAAACCTAGTTTCAGGAAAGTATGCAATAACATTATACTAGTCTTATTAAAGTTATTATTTACTCAGGGCATTGATAAACAAATGATCACATATGCAAGTTCAAGTTTATTACATTTATGGTTGAGTTTTATTACATTTATGGTTAATTTGTTTATTACATTTGTGGTTGCGGGTTGTTACATTAATGGTTGACTATTTTATTACATTTGTGGTTGGTTTTATTACAATTGTGGTTGATATTACATTTGTGGAGATTATTACATTTGTGGAGGTTACAACATATAGTTGAAAGGTTCCTCAAGGGAAGTTTGAGCAAAAGTTTGTCTTTCACTTTCGAAGCGCATACTACCTTGAGTCGAAACCTACCGTTGCTTGCCATGAGATATCAAAACAGGTGCAGCCAACGGAGCTATTCATCGAAAAAGCTATTCCATGAGCAATTTTTGAGGGCAGGGGAAATTTTAATTTTGCTAGGGCAGGGGACATGTTTTTAGGTGGTAGGGGAGTAAATTTTAGGTATTTTTGTAGGGCAGGGCAGATATCGGTTGATTTTCCTGGGGACAGGGCTCGGCGAAAAACTTTTTGAGGGGAATTGTTTCCAGGGCAGGGGAAATTGGCAAGTTTTTTTTTCACTACAGGGCGAGGGAACTTAAAAAAATTCACAGTTGGGAGGGGAAACAGGCAAAAATAAGTGGGGAGTGGGTAAAAATGAAGTTTGAGTGTGGGAGGGTAAGTCGAAAAATTTTCTGTGGGAGGGCAAATTACGAACAGCTAATTAATTACCCTCTAGATTTAAAATTAGTAAGTTCACATTATTTGTCATGCGCAATATATCTTATCATAGTAAGGACCTTTTTAAAAGTGCATTGTTCGTTGGCTGCACCTTTCAAAAGCCTGATGCTTATTCGAAAAAGTGGTGTACCTAAAGAATGATGTGCTACATCCTGCTTACGAAAACAATAAGGTTTCCTTTGGGATCCTTTCACATTAAACCTTCTAGGGTTATGTTGTGAGGATTTCAGCGTAGGTCAGGTATTTAGCCTGAACAGAAAAAAATTGTAAAGAGTTGGTGCATTACTTCTATTTAGTAGTAAATATGTAGCACGCCTACAAGAGCTTAAAGGTATACGGTCACCTGTAATCAAAATATGCCCATATATGGTCAAAGGGGCGTTCCTTGGTAGTCAAAATGCCCATGTGAGGGCGCTGTTTTTAAAAAGCGGCCACCCGCTTAAAATCTGTGATTTGTTAGATTTTCTCTTTCCATTGTAACTGTGGCAAAATTGGAACAGGTGACAGTATACCTTTAAAACGGTAAAAGTGCCAGTCGGGAGGCATGTTGGGTGGGGGGATACATAAAAAGCTTGCAACACTAACGGAACCAGACGGCGTGGCTGGTGAATCTT
Organism: Ptychodera flava; assembly: GCA_001465055.1. NCBI lineage: Eukaryota > Metazoa > Hemichordata > Enteropneusta > Ptychoderidae > Ptychodera > Ptychodera flava. The sequence continues at coordinate 298,408 of LD346958.1, read as the reverse complement.
CACCTTCCAGAATGTTTCCACATAACCCAAAGTTAGATATAGTCTAGTGTTTCATACACAGATCACAAAAGAAAATGCGTTTTGTATGAGCCTAAGTTGTACAGAAGTAGATTTCTCTAGCTGTACGTAGGGAGCGTTTAAAATTTGTTCCACTGTTTAAAGGTATACGGTCACCTGTAATCTATATATACCCATATATGGTCAAAGGAGCGTTCCTTGGTAGTCAAAATGCCCATGCGAGGACGCTGTTTTTTAAAAGCGGCCACCCACTTAAAATCTGTGATTGATTACATTTTCTTTTTCCATGGTAACTGTGTCAAAATTGGAACAGGTGACAGTATACCTTTAATGGCAGAATGTACGTCTATGGAATGATAAGTCGTTGTATGGGGGGGGGGGGTTGCAGATACAGATGGACGTCTCATCGTGCCACATTCATAAGGATCACGATTGGAACTAATGTGGGTCAATTGGATGGTGAAGTAGGATCGTTTTGACCCGCAAATGTATGCTCATCTGCTTTTCTTTTTACGTTACACACTTGTTTTTATGAGTAATTTGTAATATTGCAACATTCAACCATATGGCACCTAACTCTTATGAGAAATTTGAAAAATATGAAGACGCAATTAACCCAAATTAGTTCCAATCGTGTTAAGGGTTGTTTTCTCCTCGTCGACTCTTTCTGTAACCTACGTCACAAGACAAACACAAAGTAAGATTTATATTGATTTTGCTAACATAGAAAATTATGCTCATTCCTGATTGACTCTTTCTATGCTCTTCATAGTTATTTTCTATTTTCTATATACAATATTTCTCCGCTTCAATTTGTTAATGGGTTTGGTAACTAAACCAAGTATCCATCAATCCCAAGCACACAGATCCTTCAAAGTGGAAGTAAATTGACAGGAATGCTGTATTTGCCCATGGAATGTTTGTCAAAACTGTATCGATTTAGTCATTTATGTTTGGAAGAACGTTGGAACATGGCTACGTTAATGCAGACTACATAGTGTTATGTAGAATGTGCTTGAATGGAAAACGAAATAGAGGGCTAATGCAACGAAGCTAGTCTAGATGGGTGTGAGACGATGATAAACATTCTCTTCCCTTTCAGGCATTGTTTGACTCATACTATGTTCAAGCCATTTACTCTCTCTCTCTCTCTCTCTCTCTCTCTCTCTCTCTCTCTCTCTCTCTCTCCATTTGCAAAGCATCGGGACAAAATTCTTGTTATTTAAGACTGAAACACCACAAAAGAAAATTGAACCAGCTACGATCAGCCATCTACATATGCGGTAATGAAAGCAGCCTGTCGGTGAATGTATCACGTTATGATCGACATATACTTCAATTATAGCTATCAATACCGGTAATAATAGTACATTTATGTACAAAATCTGAGCAAGCCATGTGACCTGACAAGTACGCAATGTGACTGAATTTGACGAAGAACGGATTGACGTTAAGAGGGACATGGCTGTGAAAATATCAGACTACAAGCCGCATGACTTGTTGTTCCTATTGTGTCAGCATAGACGTGCTATGACGCATCAGTCAACCATATTTTATGGCTGACAACAACATATCAGCATCATAAAGATGATATATTATAAGTGAGTTTTTACAAGATTGAGAAGAAACACCGCCTGTTCTTGAACAAGTCAAGGCAATATCATCTGATACGAGTTACAAAATGCCGGCTTAAAGGAATAATGAACTGGCGGTATTTAAGAACCTGACCTGTTTTTCATGAAATTGTCGACTGGCCAGACTGTTGCCTCATTTACCTTATATGGCAATTCTGCTTTGCACTTGTCTATTGAGAAGCGTCATAAATGACGAAAACCGGCCGTTTGTGCGCACACGGCAAAATATATTGATTGATCACGCTGCAATTGTGACATTGACTTGTTTTTCTTAATCGTCGATTGATTTTGATAGCGGCATTGAAATTGCAGAAACAGTTCTATCGTTGATACAATAGTGTCTAAAAGATCGCCGGCAATTAGTCAAAATGAACGACACAAGGTTGACGTATTGAAATATCCGGGCTTCTGGGATTGGTTTTTGACCAAACATTGATGATAGTCTGTTTGTTTCCACTTTGCGACATTATCAGGGTAAAGAACACAGATTTCCACATCGTGTACAGAACACAGCAGCTCGCCTTGTTATCTTCACACAAAGTTCGATTACACCACCGACGTATTGTGTAGTCTCTGTCAGCTTTCCCATATACCAAGGAGCTCATAGCTCTCAAACCTCAACAAGGACTAGGTCCTTCATACCTGTCCGATATCCTAAACATATATGAACCGGGCCTAAATCTTTGCTCAGAAACAAAAAAACAAAAGCTTCTCCGAGATCGAAGTCCATAGACGCGTCAATACGGACCGTGTGTCTTCAGAGGAGAAGTCTGCATACTATGGAATATATCACCATCAGACATCTGATGGAGTCAGAGCTAACTTTTAAAGAAAGTCTTCAAACTCAATTTTTCGGACAAGATTGTCTCCGATAGTCACAAGACATTCAATGTTTGGTATTTATATTTATGTCAATTTTATTAGTATTTTATAATTTCATGTATTTCTTCGATCTTGCTTGTTCTTTTTTCAGTTTGACTTTAAAACTGATTACGACATCGGATTCTATTTCATCGTATAGCGAATTTTAACACGTAACAGTCTCTGTTGGATATATGACAATGTACACATGGATAAGAGCATAATGTATCGTTATTTCGCGTTGTTGTTCTTGCTCTTTCAGGCACTGAGAACGTCGCTGGCACGCCAGGCTCAAATATCGCCCTCTAGAGGTAATGAAACACCATCACCACCTGGTATGATGAGAGGCTGGGCACGCAATGCCAAGTTGACATAAAGTCACTGATATGGCCGTGCGCCTATCCATTACGTAATCACGTCGACTTCATCTGGCACCGATGGTGATGTACGTGGTCGCACAGCGTTGCCCTGTCACATATTTAATGATAGCATCAGCATTTCATGAATAAAAAATATCATGATCCGCTGTGTGTTGTTTTTTATCGTTGCCAAACAGTAAAACGCTGGGTAGCAACACAAAGATCTCCCACATCCTGTATCAAATCCAATAGATTGACAACGTACAGACAAACCAGGTAACATTTCACATTGCCAGTTTTCTTGCCGTAATTAATATTTTTTGCCTGCGATCGCATCAGGGCTCAGTATTCAACTGATGGTTTATGACTTAAGTCTAAGTTTGTGTTTTCAGTCATGAAAAAAGAATATAACTCTTGATTTGTATCATCGCACAAATCATTGTCGGCGAACTCACTGTACACCTAGTTAAATATCGTTGACTCGAGTCCGAGACCATGCGCATAAAACCTCGTCTGCTTGTCAGTGTTGCCTGGGACAGCAAGCCGTATTGATATTGCAGTATGCAAATAAATAACGTCGAAACCGCCAGTAAGGTGGGAGCTTATCAAACGTCGAGGGACTTCTGGTCACGTGAGCACTATCTACATAGTGAATGGTCATGTGACTGATGCGATACATCGACTTTTCATCTCAAGCTTATATCGCATCCTCTGGACGGACCAGCAACACTTAGAAGAAAGCAGTTACTCAAGATGTTGAGGCTGACTCGTCTGTTGCTACTCATCGCTTGCATCACTCGTGCATCCACCGAGATCGAACACACAGGTGAGCAATATTAATCTGGCTTGATGAGAAAAGTTGCCAACACAGATATCCAGCGTTAGGCTCCTCGTGACGGTATGCTTTTCTTTCAACCGTTAACTTTCGGTCACTAATTACAGTGTGACGTACCGTTGACTGCCCGGTAGCTAACTGCCTCATCACACGCTGGCCATCACGCGCGGAGAATAATGACTCGCCGAGAGCGTCTGTAATAGAAGAACCACCAAATAGGCTTAATGCATCTCTTTAATGTGACATGAAAAGATTGCCATTATAAAAACGTGACACGCGATGTGTTCCTGTGCTTTCTCGCATTTTTTCCAATGTTTATTTGAGGTAATAGAATCTGACGTTGTAGAGATACACACTATTTGCGTTACGTTGACTCGGCAAGATTTTCAAATAGATCGGACAAGGGGAAGTCCATCAACTTTAATATTGCACACGCCCGTTAATGCAGCCGAAAACACTGACGGAGTAATTTGCCGAATGAAAATATAGGGCGCTATGGTTGGCCGATATAAAAGTGGCGCCAATATTTTTTATTGGCTTTAGCATTCTCTTATTGTATCAATTGAAATATATCCTCATTGCCACACATTTTCTGTCTGTCTGTCTGTCTGTCTCCTGTCTGTCTGTATTATGTATGTATGAATGTCTGTCTTTCTTTCTATAAACTCGCTCAATCTTGTTACAATCATTTCCTTAATTAAGGTGTCTCCTTTGATTGAATGAAGTAGGCGTAAAATGAACTTCTAGATGCTTGTGGCGGGGGCCTGTGACATTTCATGGCTTCGGGAGTAGTTTATTCCTCACACAGGCATGCCGCAGACGATAGAGACCTCCCGGGCTCGATCTCGGTCACGTTGCTCCCCATGAGGTATGCAGTAATAAGTCACCTAACCATGAAAACTCCTAGCATGCATGAGTCGCTTTCCACTTCAGTAACAAATGAAGAGTTAATCATGTGCTTGTGAACTTGCATCTATATGTTAAAGTCAACGAACGCATCGACGCAACATTCTTAGGACAGTCATGTTTGTCTTCGCCCAGCGACCCTTTTTTTACAGGTACTAGCACGAAGCAAAGAGACACTTTCCTGATTGTTCTGTTGAGATTTCTCATTACAAAGGCTGTTCTGGACCTAAATCCGTCCTTCCTTTTGTGAAATACTAAATAACAAAATTGTATCACAATTTGCATGCAGAGAAAGACCTTGTGCCTCTCGTCAGCTGTCACTAACCTCGGCGAAGATTAAGCTGCTGCAGTTTAGGGAGAGCCGTGTTTTTCGTCCGCCTCAGCTCTTTAGCAGTAACAGCCCCCAGTCCGTTTCTTTGAAGCCCCTCTGACATGGAATATTTCCCGGTGAGGGGCAGGCACGCCAACGATATATGCCGAATATTCTTTGATTTAAGAAAACCCTCTTCCTGTTTGTATTTACAGAATTAGGTCTGCCGTATATATATATAAACTTTATAAATTAGTTGTTTGTAATTTTTTTCCGATTTATACCATGACAAGCTTTCCCCATCATCAGAACCATTATTTCAGACTTTGGACCACAGCCGAGACACAAGTTTCAAGCTTGGTCCAAATTTATCCATTCCAAAAACGTTTACTTCTGTCGGACAGTTTGCTATTTCTTTCGCAGGTGCTAAGCTTTGGAACATTTTACCTATCGATATTAAGTATCTCACTTCAAAACGTCTGTTTACCACAACCATAAGACAAATCTTTTCTTGGAACATGCATTACAATTCATGAAACTGTTTCGATTGACGAAAAGCTATTGTTTTGACTCCTACCATTTTTATCTGTTGAAGGGAAACAGTCATCGGAACTGCGCCTGTGCGAGTTTCTTGTTTACAAACAATGTATTTCGTACACGATATCTAGATGCATCCCATCACTATAGCTGCAACATTTAAATTACACGATGTAAATTATGGAAGACGTGTTTTAACTTTCCTCAATCACCATCGTATCTTCGATTATACAGCGTTGCTATTGGTCGTATGGGTCCCATACGACCTTTGAGCGCAGTTCCGACGACTGTATCCCTTTAACTGTCTCAACCTCTACAACGTACAATAGAATGAAATGAAATGGAGTATGGCCCCTAGCACTCCCCCATTAGTTAGCGAGCTGAGGCAAGCGGGCGGGCATTGCTCAAGTCGCAGTACGCTGGGGTGCTCGAGACTTTTTGGTGTGACTGCCCCTTCCACTGCTTAATTTAACATAGTAAACCGACCTGTATATTTCAATTTGCACGTTTATTAAATGGAAATGTGTTCGAACCGTCACATTAAAACCACGGACCTAGACTAAACAATGCCCCGAACGCCTTTGCATTAGGGGGCCCTGGCAGATTTGACCAAAAGACACATCTAGTGCAAGAAGCGATATGCAAAGTTGTATGCAAATGAAATACGTAGCGAGGTGGTAGTCTATAAAAAGTTTGCACCTCGGGTCTTGCAGTGTATAAAAAGACGGGGGACAGATATACTATTCTATCAAGGCAGTCGAACTACAGGGATTTAGTTTTCCAATTTTGCAACAATTGTAGCCACTATCTCAGGCTAGGAATATCCCCGGACGGTGTGGCGGGAATCGTCCTCGAAGCGATTGTCAGCTTTACGACTGAAAAATGTTTTTATCAACACCGATCGTACCTTGTCTTAGACAGCTTCATATTCCCGAGAACAAAACACAGATAACACTAACATGGCCATCACCCAATTGGCTGAGAACCTGAAATCCAATTGTTGATCGTCCACTCATGGGTAATAGAGTAGTGCATAAGAATATGTTTGTATATACTGTATTCGTTCTACCGCTGTGCACAGCAACTCGACGTTCATCGTCACATTCTACACAGCCCCGTCCCAGGTAATGACTTTAAATAAAATTCTTTGTTTGCCGTCCGCTAGTAGGTTTCCGAGAAAATCAAGAAATCAAACACAGTTTTAACACTATTACACATGAAAACGTTATTTTTCCTAAAGAAACCAAATAAAAGTTGAGCTTATGTTAATACTTGTTTTTTTTGGTCTGTGTTTGTTTTTCCCTGGCTGGCTGGTAGGTTTATATGATTCCAAGGACGGCACACAAATAATTTTCTTTAAAAGTCCTTATGTTCACTTTTCGCAATTACAATACTTCTGTTTATCAGGTCAATTCCCGCCAATAATTGAAGTTAAGAAGTTTCTCACTACTTTCAATAGGACAATTCTTCCCATTGTCTCACCCTAACTTCTTGGAGTGGCTGCGGAAAGCTGTCGCGTTAGAACTGTAGAATTCTCGAATTTCACTGGAGCAAGGGAACAGACGCGGTTCAATCCATGGCAAGACACGTGTGAGGACCCCCTCCTAAAAGATCACGTGGCTCACCATGAGGTATACAGCTTCATGGAATGACTGACAATCCATGGGTATTGCATTACTGGTCAGTTAAATTGATTTGCCTGTAGAATTTTAAGGAAACATAATTTTTAGTATTGCAGTTTTCTTAAAACTGAAAAAGTAGAAGGATCGTTTAAAATACATAATTGATGACGAGATTGTTTCTTTCTTTACAACAACTCGCGACAAATGCCCACTTTGGGTCAAGAAAAACAAAAAGTTTGTTTCTCATCCTCGCGCAAGTCAATTCAGACCCGCAACATTCTGTGCTCATGAGGAAAAAATACAAAAATAAAAGCAAAATTACGCTACGATAGTGCATAACACAGTGGTGTATAAAACAGAACCGTAAACAAAATAGTTGACACTAACATTCCATTTAGAACTGTACACATATGTCACTGTTATATTAAGCTGTCAAAACTGCGCATTGCTGCACTAAAAGTCAAACCGCAGAACTGTTGCTATACAAAAATAATAAAGCAACACTGCTGTGCATTTATTGCTGCGTGCATTCCTATGGTGTTTTAATGTTTTTTCCAGTTTTCTATGTGATTGAATGATAGAAAAATCGAGTTTAAAAAAAAACCGTCAGCGCATCATTTTAACTTTTTATTTTTCTTGGCCTTATTCAGTTTATTCAATTCAGATTAAATTCAGTTCTTTTAATGAAATATAGTGCAGTATTTCTCCGGTCAGCAACCCACGTGTTTGCAATATACCTGAAAGTCATGATTTGTGGAGGAACATTATAGAAATCTACGCCGACAGGAAATACAATAAATTCACTTTAATCACCTTGGTAATCGGTAGAACAAATTAATGAAGGGATTAGGGAGAGTGTATTTAACGGAAATGGACTGTTTTCTTTGTTATACTATACAGAGATAGCGAGGTAGGTTCACACACGACACGGGTAAGACTTGTGTAATAAAAATTCAACACGTGATATTTATTGACCATAACTTGGGGCGAATATTGTTAGCAATATTCTGTGTTGACACTAAAATAGAAAGAATAGCGATCTTTGTCCGAACACCTACGCAAGGTTGCACTTAACGTGCTAAGTGAGTCGACCATGTGAAACGGAGCAAGGGAGACGGTGAAAAATTACGAAAATTGCGATGACCGGCAGCATGCGCGCCGTTGCCTTCTCTTCATTTTACATAATTGAAAGAATATAGCACTGTCTCAGAGTAAGCAACATCATGTTTTAATTGTAACAATTTTTATGCAAAAGAAAGAGTATATATTTTGTAACATATGTGTTTCAGATATATTAGGGGACAGCTGTTGTGTTTGAGCGGAGGCGTTTTGAAGAAAATTTTATAGCCGTTTCAAAGTTCAGAAAAAAGGCTGTTACGTCCAGTTCTTCTGTCACAAGTAATGAACACTTTACAAAGCATAATTTTCTAATGCCAATATGAAAAGGTTGCTAGAGGACGTAGTCAATGTACAAAACAGCTACGGTTCCATGCACAAGGGTATGAGAGACAACACATGAAAAGATAGACGTCCATCCATCCATTCATCCATCCATACAAGGGTAGCTAGATAGCTATCAATAGCTAGCTAGCTAGCTAGCTAGCTAGCTAGTTAGCTAGCTAGCTAGCTGGATAGATTGATCGATAGATAGATTCATAAATATTAGATAGATAGATAGATAGATAGAAATATAGATAGATAGATAGATAGATACATAATTACATACATACATACATACATACATAATACGTACGTACATACATACATACATACATACATACATACATACATACATACATACATACATACATACATACATACATACATACATACATACATACATACATGTACAAACATACAACGTACGTTCATTACTACGTACGACATACGAATATCGTGCATATATACGCCATGGCAGTGGTCCCTGGATGTCGATATTTTCTAACTCTGATGGATGGAAGTATTACGTAAGCTTGCGGCGACATGTTTCATTCATGTTTAGCAGCTGTTGTCCATTGCGTACTCTTTCAATTAGATGCTAACTTCAATTAATGAACACTCCGGTGTATATAAACATTCAAAACTTATAACGAGGTCAATTTGCATGTAACGATATAGCCTGTGATATTCCAAGGGTCGATTGTGAATAACACATATATTCAAATTCTCATTTCACGTTACCATTATCAAATGAACAGTTTCCGCAGATGAGAGAGTTTAGATTTGCAGATAATGCACAAGCCGATGTTTTTAATTAACTTTTATTTAGACTAATGAGGTATGCTCGTAAACGTTGCTACGGTGAACCAGGGACCGTCTTCGGTTGCTTTGCTTGTGAGGCCGGCCTTATCAGAGATATTGGTCAATGTAAACATTTCAATTAAACGCGAAGAAATGTTGAGCTCACTCGTCCACATACGTGAGCTACTCCTGTCTGTCTGTCTGTCTGTCTCTTGTATGAGCGCACGATATCTCGAGAAGGGCTCACCGGATCGGAATCAAATCTCATAAATATTTGTTTGGAACTCGTAAGAACTTGAAGTGTTTAGCTTTTGGTGGGCATGGCTTGAAAAGTTTAATACTAATCTGCAAAAATTCATTTGTTTAGAAAATCCAACAGTCTCAGGATAGCAGTATCATATCTTATGAATCTTGTTTCTGATATTAATCATACACTGTCACCTGTTCCAATTTTCCGCTGATTGCGAGATCTCGCGAGACTTTAATACATGCCCGTAGAAACAGGTTTCCAGCTTAGTAATACAAGTCAAACTTTGTATGGAACTAGTAAAAGTGCAGAACTGAGCAAAGGCTGCAACTTCATATATTTTATGCAGTGTTTAACGTAATTAGCGACTTGTCCTGTTTTACGCAGTTTGTCCTGTGTTGCGAGAACGCGTCCACTGCGAACCACATATTCTCGCGATATCTCGGAATGTCACGCGCGGTTCGGAACATGGTCTATTTTGTCGCAGTTACCATGGAAAGAGAAAATCTAATCAATCGCAGATTTTAAGCGGGTGGCCGCTTTATAAAAAACAGCGCCCTCACATGGGCATTTTGAATGCCAAGGAATGTCCCTTTGACCATACATGGGCATATTTAGGTTCAGGTGACCGTATACCGTTAATCAAGTAAACATATGGCATATTTCAATGTTATGTAGTACTTATATGAAAATTGTACTGCTCAATGCTATTTACATGAAAGATACTATATGATGCAACATTAATTAAAGTCGTTAAACACTTTTACATCGGCTACTTACTAGTTGATGAAACTTGCTACGTACATTTAAGATATTATGATGCAATATTAATGAAGTTTGTTTTGCTGAAGCTAAACACTAATTTGCATTGATTAGGATGCAAAACTGGAAGGACTTGACCAAAGGTCATGAAATTTGGATGATCATAACAATTTTAGTGTCATTGCTAACTTGTGGCAGAGATGTCACGGAAACGTATAAATTAACAGACAACTGCAAAATATACTGAAACTAGGGGGCATATCTTGTTTGATCATTCATATGATCGTCACGTCTCCCAAATGTTACCGGTTTGTGGATCAACATATATTTATAAGCAATAAAGCACACCCAGCGACTGTATACTACGAGACTTTGACCAGTTCATGACATATATGCACGAGCGATAGCGAGTGCATATATGAAGTGAACTGATCCAAATCGAGTGGTAAACCGTCGCTGGGTGTGATTTATTGCTATTATACCATAACAGTATATTGAAATTCTGGCATGGAACGTCAAAAACGGACTTTTGCTCAAGCTGAGAGCTCGTACGTATGCCAGCCGTGGTATATCGCTAATATACCAAGGTTATTTTCGCGTCTCGACCAATCAGATCGCTGTATTTGCGCTATCAATATACTGGTATGATATAATAAAGGATATACACGACGGGCGTGCGCTACCGAACGTCATGATCACAACTCAATTTCTCCTTCAAGTTCGCATCACTTGTTCTAGCTATCCATGCCACTTTTTTGTCCGGTATACCTAAGGGAATTTCTTTCCTCCTTTTTACGTCTCTACCCGTCGAATGCCGCCGATCGAATATTTGATATTTACACATAGCTCGACTCGAAGAGTCTCAGGGTTCCACATACCGGGTATGAATCCCTTGTAGCACTTTTTTGATCAGAAAATGAAATAAAGTACTCTCTTTGAAATCAGTCCCCAATTCCAGAGTACGCCATTACAGGTAAACCCTTTGGGTGCCGTAATTTTTGACACCAAAATTTCAATGTAACAGTTTACCAAATTTTTTGAATTTGTCTGTATTTGTTTTGATAATTTTAGACAAATGGACATCACATTTCATTGGCTGCAGTTTTTTATCACATTTTTGGTAAAAATCTGAAAAAAATGACCGGGGTTTATTCTATAAACGCTACAAAATTGGCTTTGGTGCTCAAAGGCCTGGAGTAAAATCAGAGCCGAACATGAGTCTAATTACACAAAGTTTAGCAGTTTGCAGTAGAGCTGGCATTACTTTCAGTCATTCGCACAAATTACTGATAAAATAGAGGAGAAATAGCAGCATAAATTGTACTCCCTATTTTGTTTTTAATTCTATCAGTAAGTATAGTAAATAACTTCTTCGCAAGGTTATTTTCTCTTTTCGGTGATAGAGTCATCGTCATAAGATGACAAATTGCATTCTTGTGACCTAGCACGAGCTTGCATGAGTTTGTATCCGAATATGAATCTCACGCTCATTTTCCTACACTCACTTTGGATGTAATTGTTTGCACTACATAACGAAATCATCCCAACTGCCGCGTGCACTCTTTGACTCAGACTTCGTTTGAGGCTATTCTGTAATTACTTCTTTTGTGTTCTATGAACGTAAAGGTATATGATTCTATTGTGACCAACACGTTGCAAGTATTTCCTTTTTTTGTTATATGTCACTTTACTAATGACATAGTCATATTGACGGTCGTCTGAGCGGAACACCTCGTAATTGTTGCCATACATAAAATAACGATCCGAAAAAGCTTGCTGACAGCGTTAAATCGTTTAGTTATTGCGTTAATTTCCTTTAAGTAAACAACGGCAAGGACACCCGGAATAATACTAGTGTCAGCGTATTACGTTGTATCGGAAAGAAGTGTCAGATATTCTCTTGAAACGGCCGTATTTGTTCATCGTCATTCCTAGAACATGTAGAAGCGAGCTTTGAATTATCAGGGCCATTGTTGTCACTTAGCCACACGATCAACGATTGAACACCCGGTTGGTTAAACGCCAATTAGCTTATTAATACCAGCTGTGTACTATGCACAATCAATAAATGTGGCCCAAAGTTTGACATGCGTTTGAGCATTGCATCTTTCGGAAGGTCATCTGATGATTTCCAAGGACTTATATGCTTTGTACAGTAACATTATGGGCATTGCGTGTACTAAAGTGCTAGTTCGTGCTTGAGTGACAAGAATTCGAGACATCCCATGAAGAAGCCTCCATAACCGAAAAGATAACATAATCTGGCAAAGAAGTCATTCTGAAACAACCATTGATGATATAAAAGCGCGCATTTTTACTCTGCGGTTACAATTTATGCCGATTTTATGTTTATCATTAACCTAGTACACTAATGACGTTAAGTTTGCTTTACTGTGAACTACTAAGCTTTGTGTAACACGAATTAAAGTCATCTTCGTTTTAATGTACTGTGGATCCCGCATACGTTTGAATTGTGCTAATTTTAAGCGAGTGTTTTACTTTTGTTCAGGATTCAAAACTGCGTACTGGAATTTATACCTTGAATCTGAACACTGGAGGCTCGTCGAGTCGATCTATGAGTAAATATGAAATATTCGGTCGGCAGCATTCGACGAGTAGAGATTTAACAAGAACGAAAGAAATACTCTTCGGGGCACCGGACAAAAACGGTCGCCAGTTTAAAAAAACTCTGACATATTCACACGTATAATTGGCTAGAGGTACACTCGGAGCAGAGATTACATTTTATCATGTTTCGTCCTACTGCATTTGGTCGAGCTGCCCTCGATAAAATGAATTTCATGCCAGTGAGTGAATTTGTATTTGAGAAAAGAATTCACTGAAAAGTACAGGAAGAGCTGGTCGTAAAGTGTTTAATTTAGCTACACAAGTGTTTCATGTTCGAATAAAAGAAAGGTTTTCGATTTTCATGAGAGAGAGAGAGAGAGAGAGAGAGAGAGAGAGAGAGAGAGAGAGAGAGAGAGAGAGAGCAAGTTCGCTCTTTGGTTATGGAGATTAACGTCTAATGTGGAACACCGCTAGGAAATGTACATCTGGAACACAACTTGATTCAGACCTTGACAGTAGGAACAGGTAACTTGGATGTGCATGTGAAATTAACTAGTAATCATGACGTGCGTGATACACGATGTAATGGAGGTCGTGCATCAGAAGAGAAGAAATAGATAATGGCTGCCCGAAGCAATGGTTCGACTAAGAACTTCTCTGCATTTGATTAAAATGTACTGAGTACGCTGACTTCGATTGTAGGACAATATACTCCAAATACAAATTACTCGATACTACTCGTAGACTTATGCGTAGAGTAGAACTTTCCTCTTCCAGCTAACAAACTAAACCAAAAACAAACAAGTATATATAACTTCACTTGTGACATCAACTCCACGATAAGCGCAGAGAGGTAACTATTTGACATTTTTGTAATCAAAATGATGATGCACTTTCTTTGGTCAGAATATGCCTGGGTGACAGATTTTCAAACGTTTATACTTCTACAATACTGTACCGGTCTTCCACTTGTATAGACTTGTTCAGAATCGTGTTGCGCATAGCATGTTTTCTGCTTTGTTAAAGCACAGACAAATATAGAACAGACTAGCAACGCGGCATGCCTTTTGTTCCATGGTCGTCTCGGTAGACTATGTCCTTTTCATATTAAGATGAGCTTCCACGGTGTTTAACTTTTTGGAGATTTTGTTTGTGGTTGATAATTGCACGAGATTATGCGAAAAATACGACGAGATGGCATCGTGCTGCCAGTCGCGTAGCAACCAGAGTTACTTTTTGAGCCCTCAGGGCAGAAACACTGCTTCACGCCAATCAAAACATAAAACGCCAGCAGTTTCATAAACATGTCCTTCCTTGGCGAACGTGTGAAAGACGGTATGACTGACCGTGAACCACTGAGTAAAACCAGACAGTATCGATAAAAGACTTTCAAATTTGGTTCAAACGCGCTCATCATATATCCATAAAAAGGTGACAGGAATTTTTAAAATGGTAAAACTCACCTCCCCGAAGCTCAAAACTTTCCAGTTTTCGCCGGCACGCCAATTCTGCTCAGCACAACAAGACAATAACAACACGAACTTTGCCGAACATACTTTCGCTTGAAAATAGCGAAAATCCTAAACTACCGAAGGGTGCATTGTCGGCACTCTTCGGAAAAGTGAGTCGAGAGCTTCCCGAGGCGAGGCAAACATGGAGGGCTTACGTAATCGCTTCACACCTTGAACAATGCCCGTTGCTAGTCTGTTCTATATTTGTCTGTGGTTAAAATGACACTTTCACTTCTGAGAGTTAAGTTAAACATGGTGAATATCAACCAAATCGAATTTTCACATATCGGTAACTTTGTATTTTCTTTTTCTGATCCATTTTTTTTATAATTGCTCTTGATTTTCATTCTTGTTAAAGGGAAAGGTTAGTCACAAACTATTTGCTGAGAAATAAAATCTGCAAAAGAATTGATTCGTAGATCGAAAAACTAAGCCGGTTAAAGTTTTTATTTCTCCAAGCGCTTCAAATTGAATCCCTACAAATGGTATATCAGAAAAGAACTGTACAAGTTTGAGCGTCCGAATATCTGTCCCCGAGACGAGATCTACCTTAAGTGAATTCTGATCATCACTGACAGCGATTTGGTCCAACAGTTTGAGTCCCGAAAGTTCTGATGGTATTAAGATTTATTCAGAAAGCGAGGCCGCTGCAAATAGTGATTATATACAGCCAACAAACCGCCCTGTAAATCGTTCTCGTCTGTCGTCATCAATGTGGTCAGTGCGGTCAAACATCAGACATATTCAACGTATTCATAATGATCAAGATCGTGCAAAAATTGGGAAGTCTACGGAACGTGTAAAGAGGTCCTGCTGAATACACGCGTGTGCCGTGACTTGGCAATGAAGTACGTAAGGTGAGACACATTTGTCTGTAGGTGTACAGTTAGGTGTGAAGTTGTTGTCGATCGCTTTCAAATCTCCGAGATTTCATCGGACGTTACTTCCATTATGAAAGGAAGTTTCACACCTTGAACACTACATTTATTTTGTTCAAATGTTACGACATCAAAGGGAAATGACATTGACACTGCTTGATTAGAGCTCAAAGACCGTCCGGCTGGGCCTCATCCGAATGTCGAGGTAATGACGTAAGCTTCGAGCAAATTCATGCCGCCAAAGTACCGGAGAGCAATAATCTTTTGTTGCTTCCTTCAAGACGTGTGGCTATCGAAAAGCATTTATGTTAAACTATTTGGACTATATTCGTCACTAGGGGCAACGAAAATGAAAGGAACTTGACAGCTAGCCATCTCATTCAAATGCGCAATTGACGTCTAAGCTCAACAATTCAAGTTTAGCATATGTCTTAAGTCACTTCCGGCTAAATTAATCCGAAGCACAATTGGCAAGCGAAAGGAAATAACTCTGACAAAATGTGCCGTGTTTTTCGTAATATTATCGTTTAACCAACAGAAAAATTGGAGGTAGCTTTCCCCTATAATGGAAGGAAGTAAAATGTTTCCGGGAGGAAACGATCCTCATTTAGTTACAATGTACCACGTGATGCTTGGTGAATACTGTATTCCTCCAAAACCTTCATGTATTTTACCCGAAAGACTTGGTTTTTCAGCCCCACCGTTGATCACATGATCACATATTTTGCTACAGAATATAACAAATTATTTCGTCGCTTTCTTTGTTTGCGCTCGTTCGAAGGTTCATCTTCAAGTTGTCGGTCGCTCTATCAGCATATTTCACGAGACAAGGTATAATTACTGACTAATCAAATGACATGAGATTGATGAAACATGAGCGCCTAGTATCGTCTTTTCCCATATAACCTGTAAATAGCGGTTAGAATTGTTCGCGATGGACCAGGTTAGAAAGCCATGCCCATTTGAGACACGGACGTTTATTTTATGTTTCCGCGTTAACAGTAATTCTCCTGAAAAAAACGCAATCAACTCAACGTTAACAACTAATTTGAACGTTATAACGCTGCGTTGCGTGTTTTAGAAATCCCTAGACAGTCATACTCTATTAGTTGCATATTACTGCTGGCGGCAAGTATTCGCCGCATTATCGGCGTTGTCGAGCCGATCATCGGCTATCGGTCCATTTCCTGGTTGCGCGTATTACCAGTACGGAAGGATCAGCTCGGCTTTTTTATGTGGATAGCCTCCAATCATTCCTAAGTTGATCTCTTGACATCCCTCTCTTTCGGTTGCTTCAAACTTTCGTCGACCAATCCTCTCTGAGATAATCTGACTTGCGTCAATTTCCACCCACTCGACCATTTCACTCTGATTTCACCGCCAAGCATGCGATCAAGACCAATTGGAAATGTACCAACGAGCATGCCCCCAAGCGGCGACGAAGTCGGAGACGTTTGATATTCATGCTCGGGGACAATACATATATCCTATACAGACACAGGACGGGGGAGTTGCGACCACTCACAACAGAAACTACATCACAGTCTGCGCGAAAAATGCCATATAAGATTCGAGGTCTAACTTTGTTCGATAACATCTCATCTACAATGTAGGGAACGTTTCTGATTGTCCCTGCAAGACAGCTCAATGTTTTCTTAAATAAACAAAAAGCCCATACAAATAAAAAGAAAGCTTTACATGTATGTATGTATGTATGTATGTATGTATGTATGTATGTATGTATGTATGTATGTATGTATGTATGTATGTATGTATGTATGTATGTATGTATGTATGTATTATAATAGCAAACAGCTTCGAATTATTTAATTTTTACATCCTATAACGTAACGCTTTTCGTCAGACAAAGAGAGAGAGAGAGAGAGAGAGAGAGAGAGAGAGAGAGAGAGAGAGAGAGAGAGATGTTGTACATTCTACATTTTGTGAAGACTATATTAACAATAACTGGTCATCCGAGTAATTCTCATGTTTTGTTTCAGATGAAGATGATATTTACGAGGGCCAAAGCCTCCTTTGTCTACTTGACTTCAGTTTCAAATGCTTGAATTCAACGATGTGCATCTTTCGTGATTACCTGTGCGATGGAGTGATCGATTGTGACAATGGCTCTGATGAATGGGACGAGGAATGCAGTAAGTAAAAATTCACATGTCAACGACAGCAGCTTTCGTGTTCGGTCTAAATAGCGACCGGAAATGAGTTGTTAAGGATTGCTTTTATACAAATAATTGGCGTGACGAATTGACAAACAGCGATTTACTAGATACACAAATATATAGACAGATATATGGATAATACACACATACTACATACTACATACATACATACATACATACATACATACATACATACATACATACATACATACATACATACGCGTCTCGGACAATACCTCCGCTGGGCGATGTAATCGGACATAAATTCCGGTAATTTGTGAATAACTGATGTTATTTGTGCCGAAATGTAATTCTTTCATTTCAATAATATTTTTTTCAATTAGTCGACAGACACGATCAGGAAAACTGGAACATCAAAATAGGTCATAAAATGGATGAGATAACCAACGCAGAAACACAGCTAATGTTCACTGACGAAACAAAGCTACCATGTGGTAAGTCAGAAACATTTATTTAAAGGGAAACAGTCGTCAGAACTGCGCCTGTGCGAGTTTCTTGTTTACAAACAATGTATTTCGTGCACTATATCTGGATGCACCTCATCATCATAGCTGCAACATTTAAATTATACGATGTAGACTATGAAAGACATGTTTCAACTTTCATCAATCACCATCGTACCTTGGATACAGTGTTTAGATTGGTTGTATGGGGTCCCACACGACCTTTGAACGCAGTTCCGACGACTGTATCCCTTTAAGACTCAAACGGGGTTGAAACTAAAGGAAATTTACTCGTTTGCTTTGGCAAACATCCTGTGCATGACAAAACTAATTTTAAGATAAAAACTTCACCAAACATTTTCCGCCCACTCTCTTCTCTGGCAAAGACTTGTATGAGATTGCATTGTAAAGGGAAAGACCCATAATTTTATTATAAATTAACATTTTCGTGTTGGAAATAAATTAGGAGGGGAAACACAACTGTTCCTCGACAACAGGGAAAGGCTTCAAATACGGTGCATGATACGCGGTTGACGGTCTATGCGTAGATTTCGGGCGTCATAAGCGACTGTATTCAAATCTTTTGTATTGTACTCATAAATCGAATTCGATCCTACACGAAAACATGAACGAGGAGAGAGAATCGAGGAGCTGCGTTTACGTTAATACGTGTTCAATCACTGCCGTGGATTGTATACTGCGGTTTCTTTCTCACTATTGTGACAAAGCTGTGCAGATTGTTTGACGCATGCGCAGGGTACAGCTTCAGGCATGCTCTCAAATTTCCTTTCGGTTTGTCCGCCAACATGTACACGCCCAACAGTCCCTCTTTAAAAGCATGATCCGAAATGAAGCCGATGGTGTGCGTTAACTACACTACAGCACTGCTGTACGGGCAGAAGACCGAGGTCTGTAGTTCGACACAACAGCCGATGGCTCTTCAGAGCATATTTCCGAGAATTACCATTATGCTTCGGTGTCATTACGGTAATACCCGCCACAAATGAAATGATTTCAACATTCGCTCAAAATTTCCTCCCGGGGAAAAATAATATTCGAGATTCGAAATGGCACTATAGTCATATCCCTTTTAAAATCTAACAGGGAAGAATATAATATTCAATTTCCACAAACACAAGATGATGCGAATTCTATTAGTTACACGTACTTCAAAGTCAGCTGTCTAAAGAACATGTAGCAGACGAGAAATTTACTCTAAAAATATTTCAATTCAAACGACTGTACCGATGCGCACACAACCTTTAAGCTGCTCTGTCTGCAAGCGGGTTTCACTGCAACTTTTATCAACCATATTCCAGGATTTTGACCTATGTAGTCTGTATGACTTCTCTGATAAAACAAAACGTACAAAACTTGTGCGTTGAAAATTTCTACTCCTGTAACCTTTTCACTCAATTTGCATCTAAAATCAAAGTTGAAATCCTTAAAAACTGGCTTTGCTCAAGGAATTTTCAACTCTTTCCATGTATTGAGAACAAAATAATAGATCACCCCATTCCCCTCTTTAAATTTTAGACAAAATTATCTAAAACTGGAAAGATTGTAGTTAAAATTCAAAATAGTGACAATAATAGGTATGTTATTAATGCTCTTCGCATATTATATATATATATATATATATATATATATATATATATATATATATATATATGCTTATATATATATATAAAACACACACACACACACACACACACACACATATATATATATATATATATATATATATATATATATATACACACACACAGACACGATTGTAGTGCCTTTTTATCATGCTCTGCACATTTCCCATATATGTGATATGTTAGAGCGAAACGTACATGATATGAAATATATATAGCCACAATAAAAATGATAGGTATTGAGGTCATTGTATCATTTCTAAAATATATCTACCTTTACAAATTAGTCGAACCTTTTCCAACAGGCGAGGTTTTTCTTCAAGTTGATGCAAATGAGATATAGAGGTGTGAAACGTTAGCAACTCTATGCTGGACGACCTTTAGTGGAAGAGTTGACAAGGGCCGTAAGAGGGTGCAATATTCAACATACGGTGATAATGATCGATATCAGGTGTCCATTTCATGTTCCCTAAAGCTTTAATTTCTTCCGCCATCAGATAAAACGCTATTTTTATAGGGCGATGCAAAGTTCCCCTCAATATCTCAAAGGAGGAGAAATGTTGACGTCATGAGCGCTATTTTTCTTTCACTCGACAGAAAAGGGCGGCTACCCAGCTGAGTGCGACTGCTGGATCACGGTCGCTCATGAGTCGAAAACGGTCAGCAACCAAACACTCGACGCTCACAGCGATGATTCTCAATACACTATTCTAGCAACTCATCTGGACTGCTTCAAAAGAAATCTGACAGCGGTACCGGCGAATATTCCTCTGAATGTAACTATTCTGTAAGTAATCTCAAGACATGAAACGTGACTCAAAGAAAGCAATGAACTAGATTCTTCAACAAGAACGTAAGCAATCAAATGTATTCTGCTTTTTATCATCTTTCCGTGGACGTGAAAGAATTTTATTTCTATGTTCGACAATTTCTTGCATATATCATTACTAACTTCAGACAGTGTCATTACACACGTTCACATCTCCGCTTAAGGGCCTGCATATGTAGCCACTTACCTCTATTACATACCTATCTATCTATCTATCTATCTATCTATCTATCTATCTATCTATCTATGTATCTATCTATCTATCTATGTATCTATGTATCTATCTATCTATCTATCTATCTATCTATCTATCTATCTATCTATCTATCTATCTATCTATCTATCAACACGATGGGAATTAATTTGGGAGAATTGGATCTTCATATTTTTCAAATCTCTCAAAAGTGTTGGGTGCCCTATAGCTGAATGTTGCAATATTATAAAAATACGAATATAACATGTTCAATGAGCTTACATATGCAGATTAAACCGGCATCAGTTCACTATCCAATTATCCCAAATAAGTTCCAATCGTGTTTATCTATCTAACTATCTATCTAGCTATCGACCTATCTCTCGACCTATCCATTGATCTATGTACATAGTGCGTACATATCTGTTGTAATTCATATATTCACGTTTTCTTTTCTAGAGATCTGGAGAATAATTTGATCACTGAAATACGCGAGGAAGACTTTGCAGGACTAAGCATCTTGAAGGAATTGTAAGTAGAATGAGTCAGAAGAGCGAACAAGGGAACACTGAAAGAGAGAGTGAATTACTGAAAGCTTGCGAATTGACTCTCTCTCTCTCTCTCTCTCTCTCTCTCTCTCTCTCTCTCTCTCTCTCTCTCTCTCAGTATCATATTTTCACTCGTGAACGTATGATATATAAATATTTCTCTCTCTGTCTGTGTCTTTCTGTCCCCTTGCATATATCTCTCTATTTATATGTGTGTGATGTGTGTGTTTGTGTGTGTGTGTGTGTGTGTGTGTGTGAGAGAGAGAGAGAGAGAGAGAGAGAGAGAGAGAGAGAGAGAGAGAGAGAGGTAATAAGTTGTTAAACTAGAAGGAATGAAGCTCGTTAATCTATAAATAGATAGGCATTGGGTACCCTGCTTGATAGGTCACCCTCCACTTTCAATTACGTTACTACGTCAACGATCAGTAATGAATGGCCCGTGTATAGCTGAATGATGCATTGTATCATTATAATAGGCTGATGGGAGAAGAGATCGCAAATTAAGGCACACTGACCCCAATTTAGTTAATTACTGTTATTATATCGAAAATAGTTACTGCATGTCTTTTCTTCATTTACCGGTGCCAATGTTCTTTCTACAGAGTGTTTCGCTGCAATGGATGCACTTTCAATGTAATTAGTTTCTCAGATTTCACTATATTTTGTTTCCTGAAGGTATTTGTCGAAGAATGACATTCGAAACATAGAAGCGGGCGCCCTAAAAGACCTAGCCCTTCTGGAAGCATTGTAAGTATATAATGGCGTCAGTTTTGCCCAAACAAATTACAGATTATTTTACAGGTTAGTTTAATCCATTACAACAACAACAACAACAACAACAACAACAACAACAACAACAACAACAACAACAACAACAAGAACAAGAACAACAATTACAACAACAACAACATCTACCTTCTTTGTATGACCAGAACGTCAGAGCACAGGTGATTAGATGGCGATGTTTTTGCCTCTCTGTCAGAATGTTACTTTTCTGAACTAAAATTCTCTTTCGAATCCTGATAACACTTATCGAAACTGATTGAGCACGATGCGTTGAATGTACCCAGAATACACGAAAAAAGCCATACCTCACAACTTAATACATAGCATCACTTACTTCAAAAGTTACAACATCATAAACTATCAAAAAAGAGATTTTAAGATGCGTAGAAGATCGAAAGTCCTACCTCGACTATTGAAAAATAGATAAACAACATTTTGCCAAACCTATATATCGTTTTAAATATGCACGAATGAGGACCCATCGACTAGAAATATCCTGTGAATAGAAATAAGCTTATGATCAGACGAAATTGTGCTTTCGTGCAATTTTGTACTCTCACGGTCTTGAACACAGAGTTTGGAAGATACACATAGGTTACAGTTTCAAAAACTTCAAAACAGTAACCTTTCATATTTAAACAGGTTGCACTGGAGAAAATGTCAACGTGTTGAGTAAAAGTTTACAGGACACTTGAGCTTCCAAGAAAAAACCTATTTGCGTCACTTCGATTGCTGGAACCCGACCCACGCGATAGATGGCTATTTACGCTCGTAAAAACCCTCATAAATTACTTAATCAAAGACGGCATACCTACAGCAAGTATACCTTCTCCCCTGACTGCAAAATGCAAAACACCTGGAGGTGGGTCTCCAGCTTTCATCTTGTGTCATTGTCTCACTAGTCATTGTCAGTGATTTAAGATAATATAGTAATACATTTCTGTTTCAGACACTTGGGATCGAATAGAATGGTGGAGTTACCTGAAGACGTGTTTGCGACACTGGAAAATCTTGAAGTTCTGTAAGTGTGATACTATAGAACAATGACCCCACTTACTCTAATTCCAAATCATGGGGTTTAAATGTCCTAAAAATCATAACGAATGTAATATATATATATATATATATATATATATATAT
>LD346958.1:223054-262321 GCA_001465055.1 Ptychodera flava | reverse complement strand
TGTCTGCATCGTGCCGACCGAGAACACGCGCAACGAAAAGAAGGTTTGATGTTTTTGCCACTAATTACAAAACGCCGACAGGATATCTAGTGGTAAGAAGACACATCCCGGAAATAAAGATCATCAAAACAGTACAGGCTTTACACAGCAATATTTGGAATTTGCTCAAACTTCCCCAAGGAAGCTGTACATACGGCTGGTTTTCATTCGGCTTCGAACTCACAACATACGGCATTCTGTCGCCAAGCGGAGAGGCAACAGACCGAACCGCTCGGCCAAATCCCCACTCTCAAAAAGAATGGTTCAATAACCGGACTAAGTTTTTAAATATTTCTGCCTTCGACCGCTCCACAACCACAATGTTTTCCAAACTGAAGAATTTAAAACAGGTGTAACCAAGAAAGGTTTGGGATTCGGAAGACTAACAACAAAACATTCGCCGATATTTGAACTTCAAAATGGTCGCCTACACTCGACTTTTAGAATTTCAGAAAAAAACCCAGACGGTGAAATAATGTATTTCAGTGGCTTCAAGTTTTAACCAGTCCGCACATCAAGGAGACCGGTAAATTATTGCGAAATATTGAGTATCCGGAAAATATGTCCCCGGGGCGCCTTTTGCCTTAAGATAATAGAGCTGCTTACCCTTAGTGGGTTTCTCCACAGAGATGTAATTTTACAAAAGAAAGCAAACATGTTTTGCCGATATCCGCTCGGGGGAAAGAATTTACGCAATTCGGAAATTGTGCTCCTCGCTTGCGTAGAGTGAATTATGGAAAGAAGTGAAACTTTAATACTTTGAAGTAAACACTCTATTTTGTTAAACAGCTGTATTTGTTTTATATATCGTAGTCAAAGTCTGGCAGGAAATCGTAGCATAAAGATTTTTGTACTAGGGCAAGGAAAGACACATTTCGTTTGAAGTACGTAGACTGAAAATGCCAGGCCTGTTTTTAAACCGAATGTTTCAGAATTAGCTATGTAATATTACACAGCATTACGAAAATATACCGAGGTCCGGCCTGTAATATACAATTTGTATAGTGAACAGTTCATTACTATGTCATTATGCCAAAATTAGACTCCTGTTAACATCCCGACCGGGGTCTTCTTCGACTAGCTATCTTGCCTCAGAGAAAATCATTACACAACAAACTGAATACCTTGTATTGTAATATTAAATTTATACATTCAGTATAGACTGGACAAAGTCTAACGGCTAATTTTTTCATGAAGATGAAACAATTGCCATTTAAAATTGTTTTTGTATATACATTCTACGAAATGTTTAAAGACAGTTTTAATACAAATGTACTCGCAATTTGTAAATTATTTGACATTTTTTCATCAACGGGTCACAGGCGATATATGTGGTACATACAATAATTTTTAAGATTTATAAAAGTAATACAAAAGTGTTCTATAGATCAATTTCTTCAGGGCAGAAAAGAAAATTCTGTCTAATCAAAAGCACAGAGACGGCATACAAAATCTTCATGCCTTTACATCTCGAACTGACCGTTTTTTACATATCATATCGTATCATATCATATCATAACAGACATGTGCTTGATCGTGTTTGTCGAACACTAACTCACCTTGACTCGTCTATTATCAATTGTCGGGTGTATTCCCGCGATTCTTATATCATCCTCCAGCTACTTGTAGTGTGATCGCATTCTTAAGTTGGAGTACTTGTTGTAAATCCATGGCGCTCCATTGAATGCCAAATGTATTCCTTGTAAAGGCTTCCTTCATATCAAAGGGAAAGGGGCAAGAGGGTTACGAAACATCTTCAACTAAGGTAGAGGAGCTTAAAGGTATACAGTCACCAGTAATCTAAATATGCCCATATATGGTCAGAGGGGCGTTCCTAGGTATTCAAAATGCCTATGTGAGGGCGCTGTTTTTGAAAACCGGCCACCCGGTTAAAATCTGTGATTGCTTAGATTTTCTCTTTCCATGGTAACTGTGGCAAAATCGGAACAGGTGACAGTATACCTTTAAAGTTCAGCTGCAAAAAAGTCTTGTTGAATAGTTTTCGCTTATATTTCAGAATCTTTTGACCATTTTTTGCATTTGTAACAAAGTCTTAGGTAGAACATTCATTTCCTATCATAATAATATGCCGAAAACACCTAATGCGTCAAACACTCGCTCCTCATCATGAATTTTGATGTCAACAGCTTTCGTACATACAATAAACGTAATATTTTACTTGTTATTTTGACCGCGCGTATACCTGTTTTGACGTCTGTCTGTCTGTCTGTCTGTCTGTCTGTCTGTCTGTCTATCTTTCTGTCTGTCTGTTTGTCTGTATGCATAAGTGCAATTTTAATAACTCATTTTCAACCTACATGGTTTTCAGATCATATGATGTTGTCTTAAATTTTCTCTATTTTAGATTATTTTCCAATGTCCTCATCGTTATTGATTGCATTTAATGGTAGCTCTCTATTTGTATCACTTGATTAAATCCCTTTTCTTCATTTTTGAAAGCAACAATTTATCTTACACCTGTCTCTCCGAGGGCATTTGTTACTATTTCATGTAATATTCTGTTCGTGAAGGCATGCAATTTTTTTGTGAAAAGCTCAAACATTTTATTGCTTCTAAGCGTTGTCCTGTGATGTTATTTAAAAATATATTAGTTAAATGAGTATTACATTTGACATTTCAGTACACTTAGGGCTGTCAACTATCGCTTGATTTGATTTGCCTCGGAAAATTTGACAATTAAGCCACCAATTCACCCTTTAAATATAAAGATAAATAAAGATATTAAATTTTGTGTTTCTCTGTGCGATTTGCTACTTCACAGTAATGGTAAAACCTCTATCGGTGAGACTTCCCGTTTGACTGTATGACATGACAAAAGCTATTGAAGCACTGCGTTACTCCTATTTTGAATGAAAATACGGAGCAAACATGATAAGTTTTACAGATTATGTGAAAACTTAAACTAGATCGTGATGATGGTACTTTTGTACCGTGATATGTAACCAAACTGAAGTTCGAAAAAACACGACCTGAAATTTTAATTTCAATGAGAATCGAAAGAGATTGGTTTTGTAATCAACTTGAAGAAAGAAAGCATGAGTTTGATTTTTGAAAGATTTTGTCTTAATAAAGCACAATTAGTACAAGTGATGAGTACTTGTCTTCTGTCTTGAGTACATTGACCTCAGATGTGTTATTTTGGTTTTCAGCTTATTCCCAGATCGACCCATCACTTAGCAAAGACAAGGCACGACTTTACGTGAATATCTATGTGTGGAAAAGATCTGGAACAGTCTTAATTTACGTATTTTACCTTTACGCCAAAGACACACAGGTGTTCCAGACTTTTTAGAAATATCGGCCCTGTAACTATGCACTAGACCATAAAAGTGTAAAATTCTACAATTATGAGTTTTTTAAAAAAAATTAATTACTTCTATATATATGCTAGGGAAGATTGACAAAACAGAGTGCGGCAATGAATGATTTGAAAAGAAAATTGACAGACGAAATTTAATGATTACAATAAAGACACTCAAGAAACAATAGGACTTGGATTTGTCAGATGGTTTGTTTGTACTGAGAAACTGAAAGAATCGTATACATTGGCATTACTTCAAATGTGTCACTCACGTATTTTGATCCAGTCCAGCTCGGTTGTCCGTTGTTTATCAGATGTAGACTTAACCTGGAGGTTCGACAGCTTTTGCATGGAAAAGGAACCGCAGCCTTATTTGTGTGATATTTGCGACGACGTGTACGAGATAGCAGATTCTGAGACTGAAAAAACTCAAACTGCCACAAATCATTGTGCCAGTAATCTCATTGTTTTGACATCTTGGTCAGACTCGTACAAGGTATTGTACGATCACAACCTCCCAGAAGAATTACAGTTACAGGCTACTATAAAAGTTTGATTGACAGTTCTTAGAAATGTAGAATAATAAGGATGATTTGAGTGTTGATTTGCAAAATGTTTAGGTGGCCAGAAGAATCAGGTTAACAAGTGAACACCGACTTGCCATAACATTCTCCCCATAAAGATGAAAACTTGTATAGTAAATGGTAAAAGATTGATGGTAATTTATATACGGTATGTGGTACTTTAGAAACACATGTTCTAGATTTGTGCCGGACTCAAACAATTTTTGATGAAAGTAATTGACTTTGTTTATGACAATAGAAAGGTCAAAATTAAATCATGACATGTTATAGTTATGTTTACAATATACAAATCATGGCTGATTTGCCAAAGCAGGAACATTGATATCTTAAAAACCTAATGTATTTTTGATGTTTTCAATAAGAGTTGATAAGTAGAAGATAATTGAAGATAATATAAAGAGTGAAAAATTGAGAAATAACTTTAAAAAACCATACTGTTTTCTAAGAGTTATTTAACTAATCTTTATTTGATTGTCAAACGTGTGTTAAATTTGTTTTTTCTTAGTTGAAAAACTCATCATGTTTTGCAACGTTCAGCTGTGTCATTTGAGGAAAGGAACCTTTCGTCATTTGACAGAATCTTGCGGAACATAAATTGCCACATGTTTTACTTCAAAACAGTTTAAGCAACCACGTTGTAAAACGAGAGGTATTTAAGGAAAGAAGTAGATAGCTAGCTGATAAATGCACTTACAATCATACCTGTTAGAAACAGCACATACCTTAAAGCAGTAAATTGTTTATTCCTTGACGTCAAACGCGCCTCAAAATAGAAGGATGTCAGCTTTTGCTAAACCGTTCCCAGGGGGAAATTTAAACGATCTTGTTTCGCAAAAAAACAATAAACAAAAGGGGTGACCATGCAACCTTTGCGAGATTAAGAAATATATAACATACAAAGTACTGATAATTGAAGTTCATAATGGCTGTTGTATCCTGTGTTACGCCGCGGGCAAAATAATGAAATTAGATATTCGATTCTCACTGAAACAAGATAGCGGACACTTCCATTTCTCACATTCTAGGTCGCTGGGAGTGCGGGATCGACGGTGTGGGAAAAAGAATCTCACACACCAAGGACCTGGGATCAGATTTCTCACACTCGTTGGGGATATTTTGTCTCACACTCACCTGCGGCTCGTGTGAGACAAAATATCCACAACTCGTGTGAGAAATCTGATCCCAGGTCCTTGGGGGTGTGAGATTCTATTAGTCTCCACAGCCTTCAAAATGAATCAATACAAGCAGAAGACAAGAACTTATTCACATTATTATTACAAAGACATGAGTATCCAAAAAGTAGCCGCGGGGTACACTGTATCTTGATGTCCAAACTGAATCGTCACACACTGTTGGAGAAAATGTTATCATACATTACGAATAAAACCATATCTGTCATTAGGATGAGGATCTTTTCAAAGAAATATAAAAGTTGTCGACGTATTCCAAGGGAATCAAAATCGTCGCAAACATTTGCCCTATGTTTTGTAGTATGGTTATGCTTATCACAACTCCAGATATATCTCTAGCATTATGCACAAAAATAAACCGTCCAGTAATTGTTCTGTTTTGTTAGTGGATAACACGTGCATGTACACCTGCGAACGCAGTGCTTGTCTGCAATGCGACCAGGGGCGATTGGTTACTTATTCCACAAGGGCAATTTTTGGTCGATCTAAATATTCGATAACATGTCGTGGTAGTGTGATAACATGCACGTGTTCCGCTAACGAGTAATATTCAGACTTCTGGTACCTTGGGTTTAGGAGGTATCAATCGGCAAATGAGGCAAATTGGTGCACCACTGGGACTTCTTTTGGACATCTGTATTAGCTGCGGGTTGTTTGTTGCTGCTTTTTACTCGGATTAGGACTTTGGTGTGCTTAATAGATACTTTGGTCGATTTGTTCTCGCTGCATGTGAGCACATGCCTTCCTGGAAATGCAGCTGATCTACCAAACGAAGATTTCCCTTTTAGA
This sequence comes from Ptychodera flava, assembly GCA_001465055.1. Taxonomy (NCBI): domain Eukaryota; kingdom Metazoa; phylum Hemichordata; class Enteropneusta; family Ptychoderidae; genus Ptychodera; species Ptychodera flava. The sequence goes on along the minus strand of LD346958.1, from coordinate 256,397 downwards.
GGAGAGCTTTGATGCCAGTTAATATCAGGACAACCGAATCTATCGTTCCATTAAGGCATTTTTAGTCCAATCTTTACAAGGCCCTGTTTCATGTGAGCACAATGGTTTGTTCTCTCATGCTTATCACCTTGAACTACGAGTATATGTATCACTAGCCAGCTCTCATATTCTCTTGTTGGCACCTCGACTACCATCTGTTCGAGGTATTGCTATCAATTAAACAAACAATCAATCAATCAAATAAATTTATAAAGAGCCAGGATCAATGACCAAGTTATTTTCAGAGGTGCTGAGTTTATAAATGTTCATCCTAAATATGTCTTGATTTTTTGTTTAAAATTTTTAACACTTTGGGCCTGTCGAATGTCGGAAGTAAGAGCATTCCAGAGTTGTGGTGCAGTGACAGAGAAAGGCACGTCCACCATACGTTTTAAGTCTGTAGTTGGGTACCCACAGCAGGTTCTTGGAGTATTGTGATAAGAAAATAAACATTTGTTTACAAATTTTCATAATTCCACATCTCAAAGTTACTCCTGTAAAGCATATCTCCAGTGTTGAGAAATGGATATACTAACCTTACTACTTCCATTTTATGAATATAAAAGTGAATTAGTCACCAAAGATGAATTCTTGTGCCGTTTGAATCACGATTGTAGAGCGGACTACTTTAGAAAAATATGAGATCTTTCCATTTGGTGGTCCACTTGATCATATGGCAAGTATGGCCATCAAGCTTCTCCGTACTTCGGCATAAGATATGACGGCCACCTGAATAGCAACGGGTCAAATAGTGACTGGTGTAGTCATTTATTTTTCTTTCAGTGAATTTTATTAAAATAGATTGATTAGAAAATTGTGTGAATAAACAAAAACAAAGCAAGACTCCAAACAAAGAAATTAACTTATGTTAACTAACTCAGTCACCAACCATCTGAGAAGTTCACTATTTCTAAAAATGACTAACTAACTAACTAAATAACTAATTAAGTAGATAAATAAATAATGAATAATTAAATAAATAAATAAAATAAAACAAATAAATAAATAAATAAATAAATAAATAAATAAATAAATAAATAGATAGATACTCTTTTATAATTATGCTATCAACAGATAACCCATGTGAAAATGTCTTAGAAATATTTATACGTTGAAAATTTACAAAACCCTGAATGGATAACAGTAGGGGATATTGCGAGATAACTGATAAAAATAGGCTTACGGCAATTGACATCGGTCAAAGAACGTTTTATTACATCACAGCAATAGTACTTCTCATCATTTAAAGCTATCCTGACGTAGGCCCTGGAGGGAATTAAGCACCTTGATTAATCCGTCTCTGAATTGTAAACAGTGCAATATTTGATCACCAGTTTGGTCACCAGGACAAGGAACTGGAGATTGATGAATACGTTGATGTGACGATAGACTGGATACTGAAGCACGAGTCGACAACTTTAGACCGAAGCTGAGAAATTGCCTCGGGTATTTTTGCTGTAGCCATAGTCATCAAAGTGCTGTTTGCGTCAGCATCACTGACGTCATTGATTGGACATGAGTCCATTATTGAAAGTAAATTCAGCAATAGGCACTTGGATCAGGTCAGTACGCTTGCATCAAATTACGGCGTTTTGTATGTTTGTGGGCATTTTGTTACCTTACCTTTTGTTCACTCTTCAGTTAGATCGGACATAAGTGAAAGTTACTCTTACACATAGGAACAAACGTTATCCGATTTATTGGAAATATCAAAGGCGAAGCAGTGTCGTTAAAATCTCACATTTTTGCCAAAACATAATATCCACAGTCAATGACGATTTCTTTGTCCATTGCTTAATGTTTTGATACAAATTATCATCCTGTGCACCATATGTCATAACTTCTCAGTTATGTTTACTAATTAACAAAAAAAATCTGGAATACGTCATAATTGATGATTACATCAAGAAGATTGACCCTGCGGGAACTCTCTTTAAAAGTTTTCAAATTGCGGAGTAGAAGCACCTTAGGATCTTTGCATCCTTGATATAAAAATTCACCTAATAATGACTTTGTAAAGTGCTCTCATAAGAAGTCTTTTTTGTAAATGTTTGGTGTCTAATATTTGTATTGACCTACCATATCGAAGTACTGTATCAGTGCCAATAGCGACATTTCAGGCCCTTTGGATTTATTAGATTAGCGTGAACATAATGTTGCTTTTCATGTACCTAGGTGATGGAAAAGATAAAGTGGTCAACCGAGGTCTCCGAAAAAACTTACTGAGAAATTGGTATAATGTAGGTCAATATCTTGCAGAATTCAAAAATCTTACCTTTGTATAATACATGTATTATATATACATAAAAGTAAGTCCAAGGTCATCAAAGGTCATGTAAATCTTTTTTGTAAAAAGTGTTGTCCCACAATGATCAATATAAAAAAAACCAAATTTACAGCACTTACAGTTGCTGAGATACGTCAAAACAATTTGGAAAAAATGGTGTTGTATCTGTCCATTTGAGCTGAACTGGTCTGTTTGCTCTTGTGAAGAACATTTTGTTTTATTTTATTAAGTGGTCATTGTAGGTTTTTCGTAAATGACAATACGGTTGCCAAACTATTCAACCGATTCGAATGCCTCTCACAAATTTTCAATAAAAACACTCCGACTGATGATAGTATAATTAAATTTAAATTAAGATGATCCATCTGTTGCGGAGAAGAAGACCTTTATATATTTGATTGATTTACAAAAACATCAATTTAGCGGCCGAAATCACGTGACCGCTCGCGAGTTTATTTGCAGATTTTAGTAGATCAGGTGGAAGCATTCTACACTAAAAATCGAAGTGGATAAAGCTTAGGTTTTTGAGAAGATGTTTTGTGGAATTTCATAAAATCCAACATGGCCGCCAAGATATGTGATCAATTGAAGTACAAGTTTTACCACAGAATAGTCCTCTCTATACCCGAACAATGTTTTAAGCTCTTGTACAGAGAAGTCGAAAGCAAATCAATTCTGAAAGATGACGAATTAAAAATGAGATCAGACTAAATACCGAAAATGATAAGAACAAAATGACTGTTGAATTCAAAAAACGAAGACTCATATGTAAAAATTGATGAATGGAGAAGACATCTAGAAATACCACAGAAACTTGAGGATAATTACGAACAAATGTCAGTCAGTTACAAAAGGTAGGATGTTAGGTGTATGAAACTGAAACACAGGACAAAAAATATTTTGCAATAACACCCTACATCCTTCACAAAAATGCCGTCCAACCGCCTGTGATAAGATGACCCGTCTGAAAATTTGATGGTGAGAGTTAAGAGTTTCTCGAGTACTGACTTTGTCTCTCTCATTCGGAGGAGTACGGTGTCCGTGACGAATTAGGTGGAGCAAAAAAGCAGAGTTTGTTAAAATGTGAAGCACACAGGATACAGGTGTGTAATCACAACAATATTGAATCATTAGTAAATTTTCCATCAATGTATATTCTACAATACGAGAACCAACGTAGATTTTAAAGGAAGAAACCTATAGGGGCTCACGCCCACTTGGCATGGAGCCCTAATACACTCCGGCAAAACCAATAGAAACCAACGCTCATTCTTTGATACCTAAAAAGATGGGATAATGTGTAGCGTATCGGACATCAGCAGAAAACATATCCCCTCTCGAACTTGGATCGTGCACACGATAATCAGAGTGATAGTCCAAAAAGAAAATACATTCATACGCTGCCCACAAGATGAGTCCAATAAGTATCGTTGGTCCACTCGTTATTTACTGAGGTAAGCCATCTTGAAAATAAAAGAAGATTTTCTCGGTTCTTCGTCTGTTAAATTACTGAAATTAGGATTTTTTTCCAAATTACGAGGAATAGATTTGAAATTTCCTTGTCGTACTACCCTCCAGGATAAACAGACGCTAAATAAGGACTTTGAATCATTCTCTGTTAAAGTTGATGAGACTGAGAACGGTGCGTCCTATTTTATCCTAGTTTTGTACACTAATCACATTGTTATTTTGTAATTTAGTGTGCCATTTACGAAAGTTCAGGTTTTTTTAACAAACAGGAAACTAAAATAGAGAAGGAGTTATCTGTGTACGCTGTTTGAGTTCAGTCAACAGACGCCTATGTGAATACATGTTGCAAAGCTGAATATTTAGGCATGAAACCATCCTCGATAAGGGACAAGTAATAAAATATAAACTTAAGGTGTTCGTTATAACTTGATATTGATCAGACACTTTTTCATGTCGTAACCTAAGATGTTTATCAATTCTCATTGTCCAAAAAACTCTATGAATATTAGAGTATGACTTACGCCTTTCTTAAGAAAATGTAGCTCCCAAAGTAGCTGGTCTTTATGAAACATAGTATGTTTGGGTCACCTACGCTCGGAATTATCAGGCAGTGTAGGTTTAGGTGACGCTAGACTGTAAACAGCAGCTGAGAAATTGCCTCGGTTTTTTACTGCGACTTTAATCATAAAAAGGACGTTTACTATTGCATACCTGATGTCAGCCATTGGTCAGCGGCATAGGTGCGTCATGATGGTCAATAAATGTAACAGAAACCGGCAAGAAATGACAATAAACTGCAAATTACGGCTACAGACGAGAAAAGCCAGAAGAGCTATCTTGAGCATATTACAAACGTTGTAACGTTGTAAACAGAGTTTTATGTTAAATCATAATAAAGTAACCTTACTCCAGGCAGTTGTCACATTGTCAAATGTCTTACAACATTGCCAAAGGCGATGTGGCATAACAAAGGCGACGTAATTACTGACTGGAAGTTCAATACTTAAGGGTAAGATCACATCGGTTTGGTGATACAAGTATTAAACCACGGTGATTCGTCCGTTTTTCGACAGCCTTTGACACTGCCTTTGTTCCCTCGTGCAGTTCAAGTCAACAAGATTAATATCAAAACAAGAGGATTGGCCTTGCTACCATCTTTACAGGATGCTAAAAGCCGAATAGTAACATTCCCACACCCTCAAGATACAATTGACCCATATATTCATACGAAGTTGTTTGTACTACGCGGTTTCTCTTGTTTTTTTTTATAGCGACATTTAAGGTCGATCTTATAAATCGTATCAGGGCCGGAGTATTGTTAACAACCTTCGCGGTGTGCAAGAAAGCTTCAGTTGCTAAAAGGAATGAAATGGATTCCAACGACGGAAAACAGCTTCGAAGAAAAAAATGCATAAAAATTGTCCTAGTTCAATTTATATTGTACAGATCGTTTAGAGATACGGGAAAATTTACACGGCGAGGTAGAGTTGTCTGTAGAAAAGCCAGCAATTAACCTAATTTACAACACTACCCATAGTCTTTGTTCTCTAAGTTGTGCTATTATCTGTGCAATACCATCTGGGTGTTCAAAATATCGTATCGTCAGGTGTCTATATTCCACCAGTGACGTGCAATATTTAGATATTGCACTACAACGGTGCAATATCTAAATATTGCACGGCATAGGTGCTATATCTTATTTTGCATACCCACACCACACGAGTCTAACATTGAGAACAGGTGGTGCTTTCGTGCCGTAAAATGTTAGTGTTATACAACAAAGAACAACAAATAGCATCAGAAAATACATCAGAAGATACTTTAATATACCAATATTCACCTTATTCAATTTACATTACAACTTTTTTTATCAAATGTCAAAGATAAGTTTTCTGCCTTCGAAAGATCAGCCTGCAGATGAACGTAACGGAGACTGCTGTGGGATTCTTTGTTAGCAGTTTGGTCATTGGAACACTCTTACTTCCAGATATTTGATTTCATACCCAAGAACAACACTCGTGTCTGTCGTGTCAGGCACATCATGGAAACTTAAAACTTAAAAACCAGTTACATTTTTCATGGGAGACTCAATATAAAATGAAGTCAGCGTGGCGACTGAAGGTTAAGACAGTGTAGTTGCAAATCAAAGCGTTATTATTAACCTAGACCATTCATTCGGCAGCACTATCAACGTTGCAATGCCATTGTACTATTATATCTTCCGCATGGTAGTAAAATTTAGTAAATGTTCTGATGATCTGCCTTGATTAGAACAGATAATGGAGGGACTTGTCAAATGAAAATTCACCCTACTCAATATTTCAACAACAATACTTCGTATGACCTGACAGGAGAACTTCGATGTCCTGTTATTTTTACTTTTTCGTCCTCCCCTTCGGCTAAAAAGCGAGTTTCTGCAGAACCCTCAAGCTACGGTTCGTGTAGCACCCTGTTATTCCCACACTTTCACAAAGTCTGCACACAGTTTTCATTAGCGTGTTTCTTCCAACGGGCATGGTCGAATACCAAAGGTCTGCTCAATTTATTTTCGGCAGACTGTAGATTGTAAACCTCTCGAGGGCGACATGGAGGGCTAGATAGATACGCCTGCCAAGTGTTATTTTTCTCACAAAAATGTACAAGGGGTACAAGAGACATTGCATCGATATTATCGGCGCAATACATACTGAATACGTATTCATGTGGAGACGGTACTCTAATCACTGCTCAAGCTAAAGCTGAATACTTAACAAAGCCTGCTGTATGTGTATCATACAAACGCACGATACACCTCTCCTTGCAGCGTATTTTCGAACACAGTAGTAACTTTACATTTTACTGGATGCCAAGTTCCCACTGTTTGTGGTTGACACATCTTAGGTATATCCTTGATAACATTTGCTAACAGACTCGCAATATTTCAAAGCGAAATGTATGCAGAACAGGACGATTGGTGCGTCAAACAGGGTCTGTATGGTATAATCGCCAATTAATTCCTGGCTCCAAAATTTATTTCCACCAGTTAAACTTAACACCTTGGCTTTCTCTTCTCAATACCAGTTCCCTTTGCCCTCCTCTTTTTCATGACACAATCCAAAGTATCTTGTGGCTGTTTAAAGATGGGGTCGTTCTGAAACTAATAGCTCTTACAACTACAGACACATGGTTTTGTAAAGTCATCATTTATTCATAGAAGGTTTGTCCTGGATAGTCATTTCCACCTTTTACCTTTATTTCTGAAAAAAATCGTGACGATGCATAATTGAATTCGCTTTTCGTCATTTCTAAAATTTCGTATGCATTACGCTGATATTGAACCAAGGGTCTGGGGCCTAATTATTTCTCTCCTTTTGCCAAGAACTAAACGTGTTTACGGTCAAACTCTTTTTATTCAAGGTGTTTTAAATTGCCAATTTTTCAATCTCAATTCCGACTAGCTTGGCCATACCAGGTTCAAAGTGTTACTTCCAACTCGCGTCGTGTCTTCTTCATTTGGTTCAATTAATTAATTATCAGCCATTAATCTCACTTTCACTTGAGCTTCTGAAAGCACTTTGTATAATGAACAATTTATAGTCGCTGCCACTCAGTGTAGCGTCACTCTTCCAATACCGTATCGATATCACGTATGAGAAGTCGTGCACACATCATAGGAACGCCACGTGTATGCACGAGTATCCAAGTGTTCAACCCTCGTCAATAAAGACGTATTATACACAGGTGGGCACGTTCAATGTGGTGATCAGCTAAGCTTACTCCTCCCATAGCTAGCTTGGCTAAATTTGATTGTTGTTACCCGGATAACCCGTGCAATCGTCAAGAAATTGAACGGTACTCGGGCCTTCGTCCCCAGTCCCCAGTTCAATATCTGAGCGATTACACTTCATTCGTGCGTTATCCTATACAGAACATATACAGGCCACTATGAAGGAAAGAAGTCGGTTGTACTTAAAGTAAATTGTCTTCTTTTCTCTGTTCGCATAACTCTGCTCGTTCCAGGGGACCTTTTACATTGATTAAATTCCGGTAAACATAATTAGCTGTTAGGAGACACTTTCTTTTGTTCTAAAACGTACATCTAGAAAACTATTTGTTGACAGGAACTAGGAGTTTTGTAAAAGGGTAAGGAACACATACTAGTATCCATCGTACAAATATTTTCTTACTAATGAAAATTGGAAAGGCACATCAATAATCCAGACTTTACAAGACTCCGAAGATATAAAAGTCAGTTAAATATTAAATGTTGCAGAGAAGAAAACATAATGTTGTTTATAACTCTTGATACTTTGCGACGTTGGTGATAATATTCAGTTGAATTTTGACACTGTGACAAGTACCGCCAAAGATAAATTTAGTTGTTTTCAATCGAAATGATACTCTTCCTTTCGAGTAATTAGGGGTATCAAAGAATGGCAGATTCATATATGGAGCTTTTGATTAAATTGGTATCATACTGTAAGACTGGCCATTTGGGCTCTGTGTAACAAGGAGGAAAAGCAAGGAACACACCTTTGAAGGAATATTAGACATGGTGCACAGGAGTCAAATAACTTTCTAAGGGCAGACTAGAAACAAGCCTAGCTACTTTGCCAGGCCTATCGATGACGTAAGCCTGTTCTACGATGAGTGAGAAGTCATGCAGGTAGAAAGAAATGAAATATGAGCTAGAAAGAAATGAAATGTGAATTTTTAAGTACCGCATTATCTTTATATTCAAAAGTGAAACACAAACCATTAATGCAAACCATACAATTCCATCATTTGAATAAGCTGAATTCTCATGTTCCCTCGTTTGTTAAAGTTTAAAACATAAGGAACTTTTACGCCAAAACATTGTTTCACGAATTTATTGTCGTCGGATGCTAATTTTTTTTCTTCATTTGCTTCCGGATATTCCTTTACTGGAAGGAATGTCGATGAAAGTATCGTCGTGACAGTACATTGAATGTGGTAAACGTAATGTTCTTCAAACACAAACAAAAGACAACCGCTGATTATTTTCTTGTCGATATTCTTCTAGGGGGTAAAATCCCAAGAGGGCGTCGTGGTGACAGTCCATTCAATAGTGTGAATGTCATGTCCTATAAAATACCATCGGAATAATTATTTCTGTTCTCGCTGTTGGATAGTACACCAGATTGCCAATTTGACAGTCCAAAATAAGACATTTATGCACTGGTCGAGGATAAGTAAACAATTACGTGTCGTTGGTCTACTAACGATTTACTGATGTTCATTAAATTAAAGTTATTGCGACAAAAAAAAAAAAACAACAAAAAAACGGACAAAGGTCGCTATTTTGACTTCTACGTGGGGGACTTCACAAAAGGTGATTTTTTACATCTCAAGCAGAGAAGTACTTCGTGTATGCCTTGAAAGTTGAGACAGCAAACAGGCCGTGTGAATGATTAGTAAAATTCTCGATAATTTGGCTTGGAATCACGTTGGACGGTGTAAGGCCGGGGTATTGAGTGACAACTGATAAAATAGACGCTAACAGGTGACAGTTGTACGTGACATTGGTTAGATAAATTTTTGTTGCAACACAAATAACTATAATGTATGCTAATTCTCATTGCGTGTAAAATTATACGCATATGATGAGCTTTTTGGTGATGTAAGGTTTCCTTTTAGAAAGTAAAGGCCCCTAGATAAATGTTCTCTGCATTGTAAACAACATTATTTAGTCCAATTTTTAGGTCACTTGCACAAGGAATTGGCAGGCGGCATAAATTGATATGACGCTTGACTGGAGACTTGGTTGACACAGGTTGACGATTTTAGACTGCACTTTGGGAATTACTTTCGGGTATTTCTAGCCATAGCTGATTTATCAAAGTGACGTTTGCGTCCGTACCAGTGACGTCAGTGGTGGGTCATCGGTACAGGTGCGCTATAAAGTTAATTCGGCGAGACAGAAACCGACTAGAAGTGACAGCGAATAGCTACAATGGTCGTACTGGCCAGCCGAGCTCTTTGAAGTGTGTTAAATGCATTGCACTGCTGTAAACCAAGTCAGACTTGATGTCATACTCGCGACCTCGCTTCAAACAGTTGGTACGCTACAGGTGATATAGCATAACCCAAAGTGAATTATTTACTCACAGTTTCCTCAAAAGGTTACGTTAGTTCAGTGATAGCAAAATTAAACTGTGTAGCGTGTCTGCTACTTTTTCGGCTTTCTGTAACCCCACCTTTTGTTTACTATTCATTTTTAGTCTGACATACCTGAAAGCTACCCAAAAATTGCAATTCATATCACCTGGTAACTATTAATATGCAGTGTCGTTAGAATCTTCTTTCCATAAATTCTTGAGAAAACATGATATATTCTTAACCAATCACACTTACACTTATTCGTGGATTTAGGATAGAAGCGCAGTTATCTTATGCACTGTATTTAATCTGAAGGTTGGTCGGGGAGGTTTCCAATATCGTGCGACGAAAGTATGGAGTTCACTGCAATTTGAAATTAAGCAGGTCCCCCACCATATTTGTCGTAGCAGTGGCAGAACAATGGTCGCTTTTGAGGTAGTATTCGCCTTGAAATTAAAAGACTTAAACTTTTGCTCAAACTTTCACCAATGAAACTTTCAACCATTCTCTCACTATATTAAAAAAATAAAGACTTAGGAGTCACCGTGCAACGCTTGGTATAAGAGAAACACATTACCTTACACTATAGAAACACATTACCTTACACTATAGAAACACATTACCTTACACTATAGCCAAGTCCACTTTTTCATTCAATCTTGTTTTAACTTCTTAATTTTTTTTTAAAACGAATTTTGCTTGTCAAGATCATCGAATTGAAAAAAAAAGGTTACTGTCACTCTGTCAACTTTGATCAATTTGAGATGATTGGCATACGCAAAATGGCCGTCAAAATATCACAGATTTCTAAAGGAGGACTTATAAAAATACTTCATGTGGTCAAACTCTGCTGGTTATTACATATTTCTCTTAAAGTCCCAACAGCTGAGAATGTGTAATAAGCCGATCTTAAAATATCCTCAGTTTTCCAAGAGTTTTCTTTGAATAAGGCTGACCAATTGAAGATGAAAAAGAGTATAACACTGTCATAAGTGTCGGAAGTGGCATGTAAATTCAAACGTATTAACATCATTTTAGATTTCCCGCCATTTTCAAAAACTAAAATTTACAATAACAAAATGTTGGCCATACTGTGTTGTCCATTCAAGTAAATGGCACCAGGCTTGTTTCTTGTGTGATCACGATATGTATGTGCAGGAAATATTGTGATTTTTTTACTTTTCCTTGAGGCGCCATTTTATGAGTGCGGCACCCGTTTATCATTCAGCCTGTTAAAAAGTGTAGGCATGGTTCAAATCAGCGAGCAATGGTACTTCTATACACGTCCTTCAGTTAGCACATTTACACGAACCAACTTCGGTTTGAAAATAAAATCGTAAAAATAACGCATAAAATACGCAAATATTGGAGCTTTAATGCTTCACTAGAAACAAATTAGTTACAGTAAATTACCATATTTGAATACTAATTATCTTAAATATTGCTTAATTGATATGCACAGTATTTTTGACGTAATGGTTTGAAACGCGCAAATGCTTGTAGTGGAGCTTTGCGCAGATAAGAGTAATTTCTTGGCCAAATATATTATTTGATAATACGAGTATGTGACTTAGCATGAGTATTTATACCATATCAATTACAAAAAAGTAGAAGCCAGGAATTCGAAGATGGCCACCATTCAGCAGTCATTTCTCAATATTGCCGCCGTGCAGGAATTTAAATGTAACTGAAAGCAGTAAACAACTTTGGTCCTGATTTATATGATCAAAATGTCAATTTGTACGTTTTTTGTACTTCTCTTCTCTTTTTTTATAATTTAAAAAAGTATCTTGGCAATTATTTATTTTCCTAACGAAAACATCCATTTTAGAGGGCTTAATTGAAGATGACATGCATCTCAAAACTGACAAATTTAAATTTAACCCTTTTCAGTGTGCAAATTTTTGCTAACTTAAAGAAAAGCATAACCCATGATTTATGAAAATTCAAATTCAGACATATATAAAAATTTCTAATTCATTATATATATATATATATATATATATATATATATATATATATATATATATATATATATATATATATTTGACTTAAATTAAAAATAGGACACTTAAAAGTTTATGAACTTAAAGAGCTTTAAAAGTTACCCCCAGAAGCAGTACATTAGAAACGTATTGTATAACTTTAGAGTCAGAACATCTGATTTGAGACATTATACCTACCGAAGTAATGATTCTTTAAGGGGATAGTTTCGAACATTTTCCATGCCTTTGCTTATATTTGCCCAGTGTGATAACATCATCCATCACAAATGAAGTGCATATCACTCTTCATGTCTGATTAAAGGGAACACTATTTAATATAGGAACATAAACGTACTTTGCAAACCAGACCACTAGCAAAGCAGCTGTGCATACTACATTAAGCATTACAGCCGTACTTATCAACTCTTGGCAACTTACAGCAATAGTTCTAAAACAAATTTGCGAGGATTAACCAGGTTTTTCCCGCCCCTAGTATTAACGTTTGATTCATCTTGTTAATTTTTCAATGCCCGTCTCCGTATTTACCTTACCTTCAAATAAGTATAGGTATTGTTATGTAGGTCATTTCCCCCACACTCATCATGACCTGAGTTCAATTAGTCTAGAACATTCTCAAGGTCACTGCCCTTGATGACCTCACAACCTTGAATTCAATTAGTCATGTTTGGAATGTTCTGGAAAGTTGATTAGTTGTGTAAGGGAGATAATTTTAGAACAGTAATTAGCATGTCAATAAAAGTTCTAGATTGTTCTTATATGCCTTTATAAAAGGGACGTGCACAGCTTCCAGTCAGACTTTTGGGATCGTGTCTCTTGTGTGTTACTATAAACTCCAGCAGTAGTCATTCTCAAGACTTTTCAAGACCTTCACTGTCAACGCTGGATTTATACTGTGGACTTTGTGTAGCTTCAAGCCTGCAAACCAAAGGACTGTTCATTCATCCGACTGACTGTTACAACTCTGAGACTGGAGCTTTGCCGTCCCAGCTGAGATAAGTAGTCTGTACACTTTAAAGCTTGTATTCTATCCCTAACTTAGCAATTAGTTTTATTTTCGTAATAAATTTTGTTTAAACGGAAACTGCTGAGTTCACCCTTTTGTTCGTTTTCTCTGCACGTAACAGTATTTAAAGTCACGACAACCTAGGGCTCTTCTTGGACCTATATCTGAGTGTGTTTTTTTTTCTTAAATCCGGAACGTGTCAACGATGCCGTTTGTCCACTTTATGTTATCTGTCCCACGAGGCATGCATAGGATAGGCAACAAGTGACTGCTTAAGTATGGCACACATATCTTAAGTCATCGTTCACTTCGTTGGCCATTAATCAAAAATCAATCACGACAGAAAATACGGGTGAATAAACCCAAGTCTAAAACTGTGCAATTGATGCACTAGATTTACACAAATGCAATGCATGATGAAGCGACTAAATTCGTAAAGCATTAAGACGACTTTAATGGTTAAATAGTTAAACCGTAAACAGGATACGTCATAAATATGGTTGAAACTAAATAGGGATAATTAGATAGGAGTAATTATCTCAGAGTAGTTGGCTTTTTTTGAAATCTAAAACCGGTCCAAGATTTTATTTATCCACTCTATGTTATCTGTTCCACGACGCGTGCGTAGGATAGCCAATAAGTCACTGCTTAAGTATGGTACACATATCTGAAGTCATCGTTCACTTTGTTGGCCATTAATCAAAAAACAATCACGATAGAAAATACCGGTGGATATGCCCAAGTCCCAAACAGTGAAATTGATACCGTAGATGTACACAAATGCAATGCATGATGAAGCGACTAAATTCGTTATCCTTGACCTTTTCGTCACTTTGAGGCTCAATTACCGCCAAATGTAGTCCGGGCACATTAAAGTGACCCTGACCGACTACACTGCAAATTGATCGAGAAACTTCATTTTGATGAGGCAAAACGACAAGTTGAGATTAGTCAAAGTATTTCAGAGACATAGAAAATATAGGCAAGTTCATATATTTTCATGAAAATATCAATTCTTGTCGTGCTTTGAACGATATTGAATCAGATACTGTCATGAATTTATTTTTACTCGTAACATTTGCAACATCGCAAAGTTTGAATGGAATAATATGGAGAGCAAACTAGTAGTTAATATTAAACAAATTCGCCCAATTTTTGGAAAATTGTGCAAATCAAACAATCCCAAACTCGTTCCAATTGTGCTATATACAATACTGAAGTCATGGGGTAATGGTATCTGTTTAATATTTTGTAAGCATTTTGTCAGAAGTATGGCGCCAAAATCTCAGACAACTCGAAGTCATCTGAGCTAAATCAAAAAACTTGGTGCCAGGATTGCAGTCCTGCAACTCGAGGAACTGTGGTAGAAGATACTTGTGTGATAGCCGTGCTTTTTGCGTGTTGAAAAGCTGTACCATATCGTAAATGTATTATCTTTCGTAATTTATGTTCGTTCTTTAGTTAGCGGTGTTATAAGTATGGTCTGCTGTTCATTACGTTTACATTTTTTGATTGTCGTATTCCCTCATATAGTCTATCATATGTGTATATTGCGTATTATGAATTCATTTATCTCAGTTCCCTTTTCAAATCATTTTGTAATTATTTGTTTGTTTCGGGATAGTGGTTTGACTGCTGTATTTTGAGCCAGTGCCATATTTTGTTTCTGTTGTAAAAAGGCAGATTTTTGATTTTTGGTTTTGTAGCAGTAAGGTTCTACTTTTTTGTATCCATTGTTCCTGCAGTTGATGTCCGAGGTGATTTTAGTTTGAAAGGGTTCTTTTTGGACTGTTTGTTGCTCATTGTGTAATGTACCTGATTTTCTAATGAAGCTGTATGTCCCCTAAAGAAAATGTTTTCTGTGGTCCTACAGTGTGAAATATTGTTAAATTGTCAATTTTAAAAACTATTTAAAGGGAAGTAACGCGCTCATTTACAATAGATGGGCACTCGCTACTCAATCACAGCTTTAAATTGGCACTTTCATATCTGTTGTGAATCACTCTTGGAGGCAATATTTCGAAAGAAAGGCAGCAGGGAAAAAGTTTAGGAAAGTAGACATTTTTGATATGAAAATGCAAGTTTTTTCATAGTGATTTAACACCAGGCACTTATTGGCACACTGTGCGTCCATCATACAACCTGTTGTGGAATTTGTATGTCATTTATGGCATGATGGTTTCACAGTAAATAACTCAGGGCCATTCCTGTATCAATCCAACAAAGTAATTAGGATTATATTTTCTGGAAAGTAAAAGCAAGAATATAAGACTGGTTCCAAAAAACTCCAGCACAGAAATGACAAATTCTGACGATCTTTTTGAATGACGTTGAATTGATGTTGACAGGCTGGGCTGCTTGATCAAACCGGTTTTCACCAGAAAGTCTTGCCATTCAAAAACTATATAATACAGCTAGGTGCTGCATACAAATATTTAAGAACAGTTTTATTCTGTATGCTCTTCGAATGATCAAAGATCGTTTTGTTACCCTTATGTGCATGTGCTTTTAGAACTGTTCACTTTCACTTGTTCGTGGGGTCAGTCCGAGAGAGTACAAAGTCAAGGCCAAAAGGACCAGTCTTAGAGTTAAGAATATGATCTCGGATCAATTCCGATCGCAAAATTGTAATCTGGGACCTGTGGAAAAACGTGATCTGAATACACTAGGAGTCTGAGATTATTGTCCGAAATTATGTTTTTCGTAGCAAGGTTGGCATACTTCCCGCCTGATAAGCTACATGTTTGGCATATTTTATGAGAACTGATGTAGATAAGGGAACTAAATCTTACTCTCTTTGCTTTCTTGTGAATTGATTCATCAGACCATGTATGCTTATAAACACATTTTGTGCGTCTTTTATTAAGGGAAACTTGTGATGTACTTGTAACTGTGTCATAAAAAGAATGCGAAATATGCTGGTTTAAAATAGCTACATAAAAATATAGAAATGAGATTGTTTTTAATGTTGAATTTATCATTATAAAGAAGGGTATAAAGCTGGCTGCCATCAAAGTGACCAATGCTTACAGAATGCCAGTAACAATATTATTTATTTTGGTAGGTTTGACAAACAATATCCACCGAGAAAAAATTTAAGAAGACAAATCCAGTTTTACCAAAACGGCTGCCGGACTAACCAATATTTGAAATTCAAAATGACCATCACTCCTGTATATGGAAAAAATAAGATTTTCGATTTTCGAAAGACTGAGACAGTAAAAATTATTCTTACTCAAAGAGCTCTGAAGTGAGCCCCAGAAGTGGTAGATCAGAGACTAATTGTAAATTTTTGAGAATCCGAATATCTGTCCCCGAGGCACGTTCTACTTTGTTAATCAGCTTTGGTGAGCACAAAAATAAGTTGCTTAAGAGGCATGCAAAGGAATTCAGTGACAGAAGAGAGCTTTACAAGAAACATTTGCCAAACAGGATTATCGTTCAAAGATGTTGTGAGTTAGCAAATTGTTTGCAGGTACGAAGATATTTACGATAATAAAGAACGAGCTGTGCCTTGGCAGGCGGATCACCCTAACTAAGAAAGGGTGCGGCTGAAGGTGAAGAACGAAAGCTAGTCGCACTTGAAGGAATCTATGGCATCTTCACTATGCCAGAAGTCTCTTAAGAGGTTTTTCAGGAGAAATATTACTTTGCGCAAAAAGTTACACCTAATAAACTATATTGACGGAAAAGAGGATTAAATTCATTTGAAGGTACAGCCTGTCGACCAGCGACCATCGGACAGATATTTGAAAATTGAAAATTTGACTACACGTCAATAATCAAGATGTTACAAGACCCCGAAGACAAAGAATGATAATTAAGTGTATAGATATACGAAACATTAAAGCCAATGAAAACAGATTTGCGTATGATCTTTGATGCTTTGGCAAAATTGATCGTTATTGTTTCCTCGTTTTACCACCACAGTCATTTTCTTACTGAATAGAACGATACTTCGTTTTCTCTGTTAGCATTCAGGTTTGAAGGAAAGACAGTCCAACACATCGAGTCAATCAATTGCTGATATATCGCATGATGACTCATTTTGATCATGAGTCACTATGGTGATGATTTTGGGTACAACACCTTTGAAAGGATAACCAACATAACGCGATTTGATTTTGATGATGACTAGAGACAAATTTCACTATTTGGCCTTGCTTTCCAATGACGTCTGCCTATGACGGGTGAAAGGTCACACAGGTTTCTTAAAGGCAAATGATATGTTGAACTCGTTAAGTACTGAATCATCTTCATGTACAGAGATCTGAATATGGGCTATGTTAATCATAAATTCCAATATGAAAATGCTAAAGCTGCCTCGTTCTTAACATTTAAAATATATTTTGCAAAGTTCACAATATTAAGTTCTTTTAGTCAGCAGTAAGTTTGTTCATGACTTTCTTGTCGTCGGATGCAAATTTGTTTTCCTCCACTTATTTCTGATATTCTTTTAGAGGGCGAAGTCCCGATGCTGGTTATCCATCATCAGTACAGTTCGTGGAATAGTGCAAATCTCATGTTCTTGAAAGCATGAACGGACAACGCACAACAACCTGTGTTCTTGTCATTCGTGCCTTGCCCACGAGCGCTGTATTCCGAAGTAAAGGGATCAGAAGATGAGCCAAATGAGCGTTCATTGGTCCACTAATGGTCTACTGAGGTAAGGCAAAACTGGAAAAGAGAAGAAGGGTTATAAGTAACGCAGCAGCGGCCACTTCACAATTACTATTAAAATTAATGAAAGGGGGTTTCCAACTTATGAAAAGATTTGAAAGCTCTATCCTCTTGGCTACACACATGCTAAATAAGCACTTCAAATTATCCGCTATTAAAGTTATTGCGGCTAAGGAACGGACTCAGTTTGGTTTCTTACAATAATTACATCCGTTATTTTGAATTTTTAGTTTAGGATTTACAAAAAGTTCAGTTTACGCCAAGCAGGAAAAACGAATTGAGAACGAGATCGTGTACAGCCGATTCATCAACTAGATGCAAGAATTCGGTAGCCATAAGAACGCCGCCATGGGGTATAATTCCCTCAGGACTGATGCGGTGCTTGGATCACGATATTGTGTACTTTCCGTCGGCGTATCGTGTACATCAGATTGCCGGGAGAACAACTGGTTCATCCTTCCTTTCCTACTTACCTTAGGCGAAATCGCATCGTCGAGGCCGTTCGATGATGTTACTCAGTTCCACGTAGGTGTTCTGCTTGGACGGACAGTGCGATGGGCTCGCCCGACATGTCTGCGCCCTGGTTATCGAAAGCGACATCACGGTCGAATTGGTTGTCTTGTACTGTGTGAATTCAATACAAAACAATCAGGGAAAGCATTAATTGGCTGTCTTTCTGTTCATACATATCTTTTTAGTAATTTTATTCAATTTTAATCACGCCGAGAATGTCCCAGTCGTAACAAGATCTATTGATGTTAATATAGTTTCTGTTATGAACCAGAACTTAACAAAGATTAGCTACCATTATTGTTGTTAGTAAGAAAATAAAGTATCGCTGAAGCAGCTAAGGTTTAATAAGCGTTTGTGGTGCAACAATTGACCATTATTGATTTGTTCGTTATCAATTCTTCTCAAGTCCCTGGCTACGCACTGCACAAACTTCGCAGTACAACAACATACTAAGCGGATCACATCTTTAACGTTCAGAACTTTATCTGATCCTGCCCAGGATGTTTCCCCCTTGCTTGTTTTTCCCCCTCTGCAACATCGACCACGTCACTATTGTCCATGGGTTCAAGACAACAGAAAGTTGAACATTGAAACTAGCACATTATGATTTCGACGAATAGAGTGTGAAGAACAAGAACCTACAGTATGAGCCGTTTTTCATTTAAACGAAACGAAGCACCTTCTTTGCGCAAAATGCAGAAGAACAAATGCTACTACAACACCACTTCAATACTATTCACAGACTTCATCACAGTAATGCGTTGACAGATAACAACCCTTCGAGCGAAAAAAAAAACCATATTGTGCTGACACCACAGTTTAAGAAAAGAGGAACTACATCAACCGCAAAGGAAGTTTAAAGAAAATTTCCATCACTATCAGTTAGCCTTTAAATTATTGGTCGGACTATTTTATTATCGTAGGTCGTCATTAAGTTAATTTTAGTCGTTATCCCTTAGGTTATCGCTGAGTGTTCCTTCTCCGATTTCGCCTGGCTGTTAAAATACAGCTAGAAGACAAACGAGCTATTTGAAAGACCCATTATGAAATTGGAACTTTGAAAACACGGAAAGAGATGGAAATCGTGGAGTCTCAGTAACCGGAAAGACTTGGAAGTGCTATCTGATCATTAGAGAACACATGACTAACGCTAAGACAGACCAAGGAGACATTTATGCGTACTGCTTTTGGTTCGTGAACACAAATAAGAACAATGCTTAAATCGGCATCTGACTTATCCCAGTACGAATATTAAAAGCGAACTAAAAGGACATGCTATTTAATCGAAAATGATACAGCTTTTCCAGGAATCCGAGATTTAGCCTGGATGTGGTCTATTTACGGGATTAACGGATTTCCTTTGCATCAGTGAGAGCCTCTGGCCTTACATATGCGTATTCCAAAATATTGATTATAATTTGTAACAGGTTCAGGGTCAAAGTTAATGTGTCTTTGACTGAATCGACGTCAAATGGTATTGTCTATTAAATCTAATATGTAACATTAATATGAGAAACCAATACATCCAACCTGAAGCCCTTAGAGGCTTTCTTTGGCTGTGTTAGTCATAATCCTTGTGGTTTTACACATAGTATCTACCGTGATTCCAAAGAAAGAAAGACTTTAATCGCCATGCCACATTGAAGTTCAATGTGAAAAGTAACTCTGTCTCTCATTCTCCCCTCTCTGTCTATATATCTCTGTATCTCCCTTTCCAAGAAGACACCATTTTAAAAACCATCATCAGATTCAGTGACATCACTAAAGTTTTGAAATAGTATCAGAAATTGTACACCATTTTTTTTTTAAACGGATAAAGAATTCGGGGAAATACTCCGTGGAAAGCAAAATCCCAAAAAGCTTAAATCTTCTTCGGTAAGCGGCCATCTGCGTCATTTTGGCTAGTGTTTCTCCAGGAAAATGGCTCTCAATGGAATGTTCGAGTCTACACTCTGGAGAATCACCGATATTAAACAGTGGATTTCAGAGAGACTGAAATTTAATGCATGTTTCAAATAATCCCGCAAGGCTCTATTGAAATCTTATAGTACAGGATACCTGTGATCATATAACCTTAGTTGTCACTTTAAAAAATCATGGTGTCCTATACAGTACACCTTTTGAACCATTGTAACTTATATATTGGAAAGTGCATAACATTCGATAAAAGATTACAAAACGTGTAAAATCTACCCATTTAGTAATTTGATAACGCTTTAATGAAACGGATGGCAGAAAATTTCAAAGATATTACTATTATTATAAGGATCAAGCCTGTGGGCTTAGTTTCGTCCAATGAATCTAAGCAATATTCAGGTGACAGGTTTTTACGAAGTCACTACCTTACGACACAGAGTAATATCATACACAGTCTATGATATTACTCTGTGCTTACGAGTATCTTAATGAAATCGCGCTGACGAAGAAAACGACTAGCTGTCAAATTTGCGCACTTTGTTGACAAATTAGTGACTGTTTAAAGGAAATTTCAATGAAGATGCAAAAATTTGCCGACGTCAGGCCGCCACACTTTCCTGACTCTGTGTGCCATAACGTAAGAAACATTTTAGAACATTTGCATATGACAGCCAAAAATGTCATGCTCATCGACATTTGATCAGCAGGCCGCACACGGTCGTAATTGGAATACATTTGATACTTTAGCTAACTGAATTCGTGGGGCAAAACATATTTTCCTCTGAAATTTTGGTTTATCTCGATGTGGTCACTGGGGTAATCTGTGTTCAGAAGTGGCGGTGGTGATGATCGCGCCCGAAGACCATCGATTTCCTTAGACAATTGCTGAGATGATGAAATTTTTCGACAATTTTGCTGTAATTGGTCAGCTAATAGTGCCATATGGGAATCTGAAACATAACCATGTCGACATGGGAGATTCAGTTAATGTGACAATAGTCTCTAGTGCTGAACGTAATAGGATAATGCAAACAGGACAGGCCTCCGTGTAAAATAACAGTCATCAAGTTGAAAACGGTGATTGCACACAGATGGCCAGCACCTATTGAAATTATAATTTTCACGTATTATCAACGGCGCCCACTAATTAGGAGATGTAGAAGAAAAGGATCACTATAAATCACGTTCAATAACCTCCATTAAAAATTCACGTCTTCAGGGGTATGTTGTCAAGTGGCATAGGATATGATTTTCGCTTCTCACGAGAATAGGCCCATTAGGATGTCATATCAGTCGAGAACTACGAATAACATAACGGAAATTTGATCAGTATAAAAAGATCGCGTAGGCGATTTTTTACTTTGGTTACGGCGTTAGGATTGCCTACAAACTAAATGATGTTTCTCTAGTCGCAATGTCGCTAGCGTTTCACAAAAAAATTGAATGCAGAATTTATTTTAACTTGACTCGATCACAGCAAGTTAGGTGTAGCCAATATGTTCAAGTGAGTTTGCAAAACGAGTTTTCGGGGGAAAATAGTAATGCATATGTCTACGCCTTTAAGCGTATCGAGAAAAATATAAAAGGTAAAAGAATATGAAATTGATATATTTTTACAGGGATTACATATCGGTAGCCCGGATCTTTCGGATTGAATGAAGCGTTTATGAAAAGACTATTTGTATGAAGGTCGATACTTCAGTCAGTTTGCGGCACACGTTAAGTATCCTAAGATGGAATCTAGGTTAAAAAGTTCGACGTGTACCTTCAGTAAGCTACAAACGTAGCAGTGGCGCTGTAGGTTCAACCAATTTACGTTCACCGTCTCTCTCTGTGTTTTAATTCAAGTAACTATTTCTACATGAGAGGACGTAAACATGTCCCACAAGTGTACCGTCTGAAGTAGACCGATCTCCCGTGCGGGGATTACCTATGCGAAGATTTGATGTTGTTGACATGAGAACTTAACCGGAGCCGCGCGCTTGGGAATATCGATCGATTGGCAAACGGGAAGTGCTGATGACAATGTTCGTGCTCTTCCGTGGGCACGTCTGTCTTCTTGTTTAGAGCCGAACGTTTACGATGGTCATTTCTTGAAATGAGATCATGCTTAAGGCAAGGCGGAAAAAAAGCCGTCTGAAGCAAATTTATGAACTGGTACATTTCCGTATACTTTATATATATATATATATATATATATATATATATATATATATATATATATATATATATATATATATATAATTTTCAATTTTAAAAATAATGGTGAAAGTTTTTGTTAGAGTTTATCCTCCTGAGAATCACTGATATCAAATAGTGAATTTAAGACCGACTGAAATCTGATTCACGTTTCACATGATGCTGTAAGGCTCTATTGAAACCTTATAGTACAGGATACCTGTGATCGTATAACCTTAGTTGTCACTTTAAAAAAATCTTGGTGTCCTTTTCAGAACACCTTTTGAACCATTGTATTTTACGCATTTGAAAGGCACATAATATTCGATAAAGAATTACAAAACGTGTAAAATATACCCATTTAGTAATTTGATAACGATGAATGACTGAAGGTTGTAAAGATATTACTATTATAATAAGAATCAAACTTGTACGCTTATTTGTATCCGATGAATCTAAGCAATATTCAGATTTTTACGAAATTACTCCCCTAATCATCCCTCTTCTTCCTCTGTGTTGTCAAATCAGGCCTACTTCTGTAAAAGCTGGGATACAGTAAATTCCTGGCTTCCAAACTCACAATAACACCCGTTATTTACGGCTCCACTTCAAATCTAGCCACAGCAAGGACATGGCATTCTTTCCAGCTACGTTGTTCATCGACACTTCACACACATTCTTTATTAAGTCGACAACCTTACTCTTAGTGGTTCTGTATGGTTCCACCTTCCATTTCCTGGGACTTACCCTCAACTCCCCCTGTATTCTCACATCAGCACTACTTATGTGAGGGATTGGATACAGTGTCCCTGGACACCACTATCCTGTAAGGACATGTTCACAGAAGAGTCCGGGAATGGCTTCTGGAACCTGCATGCACCTGTGAACCTCTACAGACCATGCATTTCCTTACACATCCACAACATCATTTACAATCAATGTTCAAAACCTTCTGCGAGTGTGAGTGCCTACCCACAGAGTCAAAGTGAAAATTTGAGTCATTTCATTGAAAGTGTCCTGATCATTGCAGGAAAAATAATTTCTCCATGTAAGTGTGGAAAGTAAAGGGTCTTTGTTGCTCCAGAAAAAAAAACAGTTTCCAGATGAGTGCGAAAAGAAACAGGGTGACAGGGAAAATATGAGTGATATTAAGAGAACAGCAGACACTAAGAATTTTTTTTCAGAAAAGAAGAGTCACTTAGCCTTTTAAAATATTTTTATTCTGACCGGTCTGACCACATTCAGAAACTCTTTCTATGTGGATGACCGTATTCTTTGATTTCTGTACTGAAATAGTGTCCATTCATCTATGTCAATCCATCTGGGTGACGAATGGAAGAGAAGGAATAATGCAGACGTATGAAGTACTTATATAGCACTTAGGCAGACAGATACTGAAATCATACAGGAATTATTGAGCAAACTGATGTAAGTATTTATGAGGACATATGGAAGTACTTATGTAAGAACTTATGAAGTATTCAAGCATGGCCTATACACGTACATATGACTTTCGTTTGGAATGTCATATGATCCGTTGAAGGTCCATCATAGAAGACTTGATCACCATGGGATGATGTGAAATAATGTACTAGCTCGAAAGCCTTATATACTATAAAAAGACTGAAAGCAGAGATGAAATTATCAAAGTGGATGGAAAAGTCAGAAATTTACTGTAGACCAGCCCTCGCAGAAGGGGCCAGAGATAAGAATAGAGACTAGAGTGTACGTCTCATGATATGGAAGGTGGGACCACCAATAGAGTCAGAAACGTATCAGGCTGGTGGGCATTATGAAGACTCGGTGTTATTGGTTGTTGAAACTTGATAGTGGAAAATCACAATGATCCCTACTTTGTGTTTCTCAGAATGTAGAAGATGATCACGATGTTCATAGTCGCATAAACCTTTCGATGATTCGTTTAATACATGATAGAGGCAATAGGCTAATTGTTCCGACGAAGTGTGACCCTCTGACAGAGTTGGGTTCATATCATCAGGTTAAGGATCATCATGTGTCACTAACACAGTCAGTGGTGCCCTCTACTACAGAAATAGGTTACCTAAGTGGGCCCACAATTCTGCAAAAATGGGGGGTATCCCAGAGTATACATTTTCCTTCTACGCAGAACAATGATCTGCGTATTGCAGCGTATCAAAACAAGCAAGCCTTTACAAAAATTACAAGTTATGGAATATGACACTGTTATTGAATATTATGCAATTCTCCTACCGAAGAGGTTGGTCATTCTGCGAAGCACTTTTTCATTTTACATCTTTTCATGGAAGTGACGAGCCTCAAGTAAAAGTATTTGGAACAGTACAGAAGGATCCTAAGTCGAATTCGAAACTTGTCGACAAAGCCGTATTTGTCTGTAGGATACAACTGTTATGGCAATGTTCGGCATAAATCCGATGATGCTCACTTTATTAATCACGACTCTATTCTTGCGAGCCATTCAAGAATTCAGAGTATAGTACTCAACGTTTAACAATATTCGCATCACGTAGTTACTCGAGAAACATGGCGTGTATCTCCTTTGTCAATTCAGACTATTTAAGGTTCTCGCATCAGGCCTTGTTGACAGAGATGTTTACGTGTTGCTTGTCCATTGTATTTCTTTGAAGGTTATTGCAAGAGCAAAATAATTCTGATATGGATCTTTCAAACAACATGAACCTTTAACCTTTCATTCAAAATTCAAAGGCCATACTAAGCTAGGAGAGACATGAGTTTCAGCCCAAAAAAGATCAATTTTACAACCTAGTCGGGCATGCTACATTGTTCGATTATAGACAAATGTGTTTTATACGCTCACCAAGCTCAACGTATCCGGATAATGAACATTATCAGTGAGTTCCCCGAAAGGTATTTCATTGAAAGACTTTTCATCAACCTGTTACAAGTGACGAAATTAAGTGCCAACAAGATGCAGGTTTCCTAATCAGTTTTGTCTCAAAAATACGAAGAAATAACAAAAAAAATTCCAAAAACAAATTTGTCAACGGAACAAAACTTTCAAACATGACGGCCAATATTTTGAAAATAGCCAATGTCAAAAGGAACTAATGCGAGAGCAATTGATTGGGACCAAAACTTTAAAAGTAAAGTAGCCTGTCTATATAACATTTATAGCTGAGTACCGCAGCTGTAACTTTCTTGGGGAGTTTTTTGCACTAGGGTGGTTTAAAAAGGGATACGCAAAGCGTTGGAGGAGATAAAACCCAGCGTTCATTCAAGAACATGTCATGGTAACAATTCTTAAGAAAGCGGCGTATACACGACGCATAAACGACGCACAGACAAAAATATCTCTATTCTCCATGTCCTAAAATATTTCTACCTAATCTGAAGTAAACGTGAAAATATGAAAACATAAAAAACGCATAAAATAAGATAATTGAACGTTGCATAACCTGCTACAGTGCTGTGGCCACTCTATGAACTCAAAGTAGACTCTATTCATCAAAAATCATGCACCCTAGGGCTAATGCATCACAGATATTAGGCCTCCTGGCTTTGCCTAAAACACATGACTATCTGCAGAACACGAGCTACTCACTGACTCGATTCTATGTTTAATCAAGGAAGGATGTTGCTATGACGATGGCAAAAGTTTATCTCTAAAAATAGGGAATCCAAGCGCAAATTTGTATAAGAAAACCACATTTCTGGTAGACTGATATATCATTGAAAAAAAGAAAAAGGGAATAACGGAGCTTTCTCTATTTATCTATATCTTATAATACTGTTGGTTTTAATAAAAAACGGCACTGCCGAACGTCCAATTGTATTCTTGTTTTGAGTTCTATCCTTATTAGATGTCATACAGAAACGATTTTTAGGGTTGGAAATCAAGTAATCTTACAGTCAGTCATTTAGCAGCATCCCTCCTTAGACAGCACGAAAATGAAAACCCAAATTATATCTACAGTCTAACAGTGCAGTTAGCGGAGCTGAACTTACAGCATGTGGTATAGTGTGTGTATGTATGTGCTCACGTGTGTCAAATTCGAGCATGTTTAAGATAGTATGCGCCTCAAACGTGAACGACTTAAACTTTAACTCAAATTTTCCCCAGGGAATCTTTCAATCATTCTCTCTCAAAATCAAGAATAAAAATCTGGGGTCACTGCTAAAATGTCGGTTCTAGAGAAACAAATTACTCGAGATTTACCTATATTTGAAATTCAACATGGCCGACATCTCTTGTTAAATCTATGGAGTAAAATAACATTTTCGATTTTCGAAAATCTAAGACGTTGAAAATCTTTGTCACACCAAGAGCTTTAAAATGAGCCCTCACAAGTGGTAGATCAAAAGAGAATTGCAAAAGTTTTAGAGTCTGGCTGAATGTCTGTCCCCGAGGCGGGGCGAGGTGTCTAAAAACGTTTTACATTTCATGCCATGTTGGTAAATATAAGGCATGTTAATATTAAAAGTGAAACCACTTCGTTTAAGGGGCTTAGTCCGTCATTACAGCATGTGCGACATGCGAGTGCCACAAACTAATTTGCATATTGGGACATCAAAAGCAAAAGTTCATTTTACAATAAGTAAAGTTCAGAAAGGTCATTTCTGTGTGTTCGCAAATGGGAATAAATCACTTCGCTGTTTGATCCGCCTTTAACAAATAGGTTCACTATCCAGGGTGGAAATAATCGACCCAGTCTGAAGACAGAGCGAAAGTGAAGCTAGCATGGACATGCACGAGTTGTTCGTGATTTCGGCCGTCTGCATCTTATGGTCGCAAGAATTGAATTGTCCGACATGTTCATCGAAAGCAAGCGGCGCCATTTCGATTGTGCTGATGTCAACACGCTACAGTAACACCAACTCTGAGTAGACGCTGTTGACGACCCTAGGGGAAAAGTGATTGTTTTTTTTAAACCGGAACATGCCGAAGTGAAGACCCGTGGCCATACCTTTTAGATTATTCTTGAATTGCGTTGCGTTATATATTATTTCCTGATTAATCTACAGTCAAAAGAAATTACACCGACAGAAGTCCGCGTATATAGCAGGATTAATTTTGCGTTCGCATATGTCAGATTCTAATGCCCGCAGTGGTTTTGCTATTTGGGTATGGCGCAATGTTAGTCTTCGATTTTGCTACAGGGCAATGCGAGTGATATTTAGTGCGAGTCAAACTTGCATTTGTGCAATGTCTTCGTGCTCTATTATTTCAAAAATAATATGGAAAAAGAAACATTAAAACGGAAATCTCAAAAGTGACAAGTGCTAAAAATTTGAGATTGAAAAAACGGCCAAGCAAATGAAAAACTGTTGGGTTTAAAAGGCCTATTCGTGCGTATTCAACATGCTGTGAACTTTGAACTTTCAAACTTACCGTTATCCTGGAGATAAGAAAAATGTGGGAGTTTTGAAAATGTCACTCCGAGTTTGAAAAAAGAACGAGACAAAAAAGTTTAAACATTGAAGATTTGATTAAAATGGGAGAAAGGTATAGTGAGAAAAAGGTGAAAAGGATATTGTGGAAAACATTTATGCAATAAAGTCGACAATATAGTCTGTCAAAGTATGATTTGCTGGTTCCAAGAAAGGGCTCTGAGAATGTACAGTAACGTGCGCACAACATGAAGAATCGTGCTTTGGGTTGGCAACATCAAAATTGACTGACGTTATAATTAAAAGGCGATATATCTAGCTTTGGGATCTGTGAGTTGTACATATCGCTTAAGGAAATACTAATGCATGGCCGATGGCAAGGTGTCGATACTTGATAAAACTGGCGGTGTGGCAATTATTGAAAAGACTAATTTTCCCATTTAACTTACATGGAAACTGCCATTTCTCGCTTTCCCGTTGGTGCTGGTCGTAGATCGCGAGCGCTGCCCGAACGTGGAAACCCTCATCCCCGTGGTCTTGCTAGCCGTCAGCGATTCGTCCGCCTTGTCCCGCAAGTGTACGCCCAGGGCCCTCAGCATCTTTTGTTTGAAGAGTTTGGTTGTCATGGTGTACAAAATGGGATTCAGCGCGGAATTGACAGGCAGGATGAAAACAGCCATCCACGCATAGATGTCACCGTTTACTTTGACACCTGCAATTGAAGATAAAGCCTATTTCAACGGCATTAATGCAGGGAGAGGTGCCATGGGTTTTGAGGAGACTTTATGTGTATGTTTTGTGTCATCAAATCATTCCTTCGTCATGTTCATGTATCAGCCTTGAATGATAAGTGCGATAACCACGTACTATTAGCATATCAGAAGATTTGTCAAAAAAATTATTGAATAGCAATTACTTCACTCGTTATTAATAGTGAGCATCGTAGCTTAAATTTCCTCTCTAATATACTTTCAAAATTTAAAATGTATTTGATACCATGGCTAATAACCATTCATGCGCGTGTAATTTTCCCACTAAAAATCATATGAGTTATTATAGATTGCGAACATCAATTCTTGACTTACAAAACGATCGCATGTTTTTCACCCATGTCCCGTAGTTTGAGCATAGTGACGGAAATTTGAATACAGTCCTTCAACGTTTGTTCACATGGGATCAATATTACATCCTTACGATTACGAATTATCACATACGTGGCTAGTATTACATGTTGGTGTAATAGAAAACACTCACCTGCCAGCGCCACTAGTTTGAGGATGATGATCGGCATCCAGCAGACAAAATCAGTCGCCACAATCAAGGTGAACCTCTTTGCCAGCATGTAGTCCTGGTTTTCAGTGGTGGAGCGAATGTTGGTCCGGGACTGCCTTATGGCATTGAACATGGCCGCGTAGGCGAAGGCGATGAACAGAAACGCCACCAAGTTGATGAACGTAAATATGAAGAGGGAGTACTCCCAGCCATTTGTCATGGGCTCGTCGATGTGCAAGGGCAGACAGACGCCATTGCCGCCGTAAAAGAAGACGCTGAAATACTCCAGGTGGTCTATGAGCGGGAGAACGGCCAGGAATATGCAAATGGACCACATCGTGGCCATTATCAGGAAGGCTAGCTTTATGGTCCGGTTTTTGAACTTGAACGGGTACACGATGGAGAAGAGGCGGTCCAAGGTGATGACCGTCAAGATCAGGACAGAGGCCTCACTGGAGACGAAACTCAGGAAACCGCAGAGTTTGCAGATCCAGCTTGTTCGCCATGACAGATCAAATTTGATGTACTCCCCGCGGTATATGACGTCGTGAACGGCGATTATGAAGAGGTAGAGCCCCATCAGAAGGTCGGCAAAGGACAAGTTCACTATGAAGAAGGAGTGCACTCGATTGTCCTCCTTGAGGACGCAGCGGACGATGAGCACAAAGATGTTGCCAATGAAGGCCAGCGTAGCAACCACCCAGACCATGATGCGGAGCACCATGTTGTCAAGGAGATTTTCGATCGACGATATTCCATCACCTCGGGGGGAACAGTGTCGGACGGTTGGCGCATAACCACAAAGGGAAAAGTGATCAAAATAGCTTTTGGAAAGAAAAAAAGAACTAACATCGTCAATTCTTATTTGCTTTGCTCTAGTGTGCGTTGTAAACTTATTTTAGCTACATGAGGGATTTAATTTTCAGTTTTCTTGAGATTTCTTTTCTTTTGCTTTATCCATATCGATCCGCAAATATTTCATCGAGCGAGCCGAATCATGGTTACTGTTGGTGAATATTTTAAAGGATGAGAAAACATACTCATTGAAAATGAATCCATTTTGATTAATTAGAAAACGTAAACATCAAGCCAAACATTTAAAATATCATGTCGTATTTCACAATGCTGACGTCAAAACCTTCATTTTGTACGATGTTATCAAATGCACTTATTTGAATTACAAAAACGGACTGTCAACGACTTTTGCTTCGAACGACACTTCAACGTGCTTAACGTCAAAGTTCTGATGATGGGTTATTTCATTTGGCGCTGAAATGGATTCACTGCTCGAAACATAACAATCATGTACTCAAAAATATCCATTTTGCGCTAAAATAAAAGAGATTTCAGGAACATAACTATAATGTAGTTGACAAGTAGTTGACAAATGTCAGAAGGCATGAGTTGCAGATGACATGACGCGTATTTTTTCGTTTGTTTTGTTTAAGCTGTGTTTTTTTCTGCTCCCGAAGTAATATCAAATTTGCCTACTGTTCAGTTCCTAGTAAAAATGAATTGTGATGTTGAAGCTACAACTCTGCGTTTCAATCGAATAATCGCAGACAAGACGAATAAGAGAACGTACTTGATTTGTATAAGATTAAATGAAGAGATATGAAACTTACATCCATTCGAAGGATAAGAGATTGTCAAACAATCCTCTTGGTAAGAGAGTGAACGGATTCTCACGCAAGTCGCTGGCAAAAAAGAAACAAATCAAAAACAGAGTATGTCAGGGGGGACTACTACAAAGACACTAAAGGTCGAAAAAGTCAGTGCTACGATCTGGCATTACAAGGAAATTGAAATTAGTTAGTTCGTCCCAGGCGATCGGTCAAGCTTTGGAATCAATTGTGGCGCTTAAAGTTGCTTGTCATCGCTGAGTGAATCACTGTGATGTTTGACCTATATTTGTCTCTGGGCAAAATTAAAACCCAACTGTGAATTCTCGATTCCTTTTGTAGTCGGCGGGCTAAGAATGGTGCGCCCGCATCATTGCATGCTAGTGTGCTCTTCGATATCAAAGACAGGCAGTGATCAATCTTTTTTACCCCAGTGGAAAGTGTGGAATGACTCATACTCTGCAGTCGTGACCGATGGAAATTTTGCTGAAAGCGGTCTCGCCTAACAAATACCAAAGCTCACGCATGAATCGCCATATATACGGCATTCTATATTATTACTGTTATAGATTGTATCATCATTGTTGTAGGTCATTTCGATAATATTTGTGAATATTCAAACATATATATCTTCAAGAGCCATCATGTGTCCTTACAGCTTGGGGACAGCTTCGGGACAGTACAAAATTAAGACACGAGTGTGGCAAAACATGGTAAACTACTGAAAATGTTTGTTGGAAACAAAACCTGATGACAGATTCTTGAACAACAAACACACGCATTTACAAACAAAGTCAAGGTGATTAGATTTGATATCACGCACCTACCCCATTCATAATGCTTGAACTTGGTTTATAAAGCTAGAACGATTTTGCGCACGATAGTCTGACAAAGAAGAGTCGAATACCCTCTCTAGACGCGGTGGGTTTCGTTTGTCATGCATGTGTTTCAATTATCAAAGGTCTCTCAAGGCACCAACGGTAATCAAGCGACTTGAGCCCACAGGGCCTCTCCATGCATGAACTTTAATTTCAGTCAAAACTTCAATTTTCTACAGTGAAAGTTGACTGGAATCAGCCTACGCTAAAATGAACATCCATCAAACGCTATATCAAGCTTCGTTTGGTAAAAAAAGGTGGCAATAATCCTGTTTGTATGCCTAAGTTTCAATGGCAAATTACCATATTTGAAACCTAACTCACTTTCTTAATCGTTTCTACCTTACCCCAATAAAATGCAACGCCATAAAAGGATGAAGGGGCGAAACACAGAATAAATGAGTTGCCATTCTGTGTAAAAAATGTTGATGCATACAGTGTTACCTATATAGTCCAAATTCTAACACGGTGAGACTTGAAAACTTTGTGAAAACTGATGTTATTGTAATATTTAAGCCTTTGCTATTTCTGACCCTGGAAAACAAGAACAAGGACGTTTTCAACCCTAGGGATTGATACTGCCCCTCTTTAATATCTGTTTTCTAGCAGCGAGATATTGCCGGTGAAGCTTAGCGGTACTCACAGAGTATAGAGTGACAGCATATCATCAAAACAGCCTGGTTCCAAAGATCGGATTTCGTTGTCCAGCAAGTCTCTGTGGGCGTAAGCAAAGTCTTGTAATCGAGTACAATAGCGTTCGGTTGTCACGGTGTATACTCACTGATTGAAGGGTATGACATGCGCATTGTGAGCATATCATTTGTTGCGTTACTTAATCAATATATTCATCGATGTTAAAATTGATGGCAAAAGCGACGCGGTAAAAAATCTAAGCCTACGTGTTGTATTGAATATCGATACAATTAAAAAGCAGACGAAAATTGTCAATATTTAGACACAGGCTGTCAAAGTCACAGTCGATATTTCTTTTATTCATAAATTTGTAATAAAATATGGCATATAAAATTGACCTGTATGTATTATACTCATCAACAGAAGATTTTGTTCAATGTGCCCAGCATATCCTATGTGCACACAGACGTCTTTGCAAGCACAGTGAAGTTCAAACATCGTCCACTTTGATATGTGACGTCACTTACTGTTTATGACAAACAGCGTAATCCATTAAAATAATTGGTAATTCATCTTACGCCTTTCAGTAATGATGGTGTGCTATTATACCGTTTTAAGCCACCGAATTAGTGAAGACCTAATCGAAAGACAGCAATGCCGTTCTCGTGTTTTAATAAAGTTAACGATCGGTATCAGATGTTAGTACGCAGGCTAAACTATGTATGTATGTATGTATGTATGTATGTATGTATGTATGTATGTATGTATGTATGTATGTATGTATGTATGTATGTATGTATGTATGTATGTATGTATGTGTGTGTATGTGTGTATGTCTGTATGTATGTATGTGTGTATGTATGTACTTAACTCTTTTCATTTAGTCTTCAATATCAGTAGAGATATTACTTACAAATTGGTAACACTTGACAGACTTGTGAACATGCCATTCCGTAGGATACTTAGCTTGTTGGAAGCGAGCAGCCTGGAATGGAATTTGAGAACATGGAAATTTCTGTCTTACGTTATGAGACAAGACGAATGGGTAGAAGAGAATGGTTCTTGGAGTCAATTTATTTTCCGTGGAAAAACAACCCTATTATGGCGCCATGATTTCTCTGGAGAGACAGATATGTTCACCTTTTGTATTTATCGAACGACAAATAACTTTTGAAGAAATGCGTCATAGAATTCCATGGCTTTTGCTTGACGTAGAGGGCAGCGATCAACACAGAGGGTCAAAATTCGAACAGGTTGATCTCAACCTTCGTGGCATGGATCAGCCGGCGGAAATGAAAGTTTCACGACATGCTAATGATGGATTGTCTAAGAAAACAGGAAGCTGTCTCGAAATAGCGTTGGAGTGACGTCCGCTCGAGCTCACGACTACTCACAGG
>LD346958.1:170554-218054 GCA_001465055.1 Ptychodera flava | reverse complement strand
GCCAAACTCGATCTCCATTGGTCTGTTCCAGTTAATTTGACTAGAAAAAAGAACACATTTTTGAAAACGAAGACGTCAATACACAATGATGTTTGGATTTCGATTACAATCGGAGCCATTCAAAGAATCCAGGGGTGGCTGTTGGGGGGGGGGGAGGGTGATTGGCAGAAAGCAGGAAAACGCGACAGCGGTTACAGGCAGGAATACGTAATTACCGAATCCTGCTGCTTACGAAGTCTCCAGTGGTATACACAGCATATCACCTGATTGCATTTCTTTGTGCATTCTAATTGGCCAACTTTAGAGTAACATCTGGACTTGTAAGTCCCAAGGCAAGTACTCAAGCACGCAAGCAAGGCAGTGACATTTGTTGTGGAAAGGGCTGGCAGCCAGATTGATTCTAAAGACCCCTGTCTGTCTGGCGGGGATTTACAGTTTCAGAATTCTTATGCAATGGAATTACTAAAGGATGAAGTGGGTACTTTAAATGACCTGAAATCAATATGTTGGATTCACTTACAGTTTTTTCAGCGTGACTTGGTTTCGAAGAAGATTCTTACCAAGGAGACGAATTTCGTTGCCTGATAGATCTCTGTGGTAAAAGAACATAAATAGTGAACCTGTCGTCTGTATGGCTGAAGTAGGCCTATTGGTGGAAAAAAGTTGTCCTCTCGCGAAAAATGAAATGGTCTATACGTATAGTATACATACATAAACGTGCTGTATTGTGAATGAAATCTATGTATGTATGTATGTATGTATGTATGTATGTATGTATGTATGTATGTATGTATGTATGTATGTATGTATGTATGCATGCATGCATGCATGCATGCATGCATGCATGCATGCATGTATGTATGTATGTATGTATGTATGTATGTATGTATGTATGTATGTATGTATCATGGTCCCCCGTATTATGTATGTATGTATGCCTCGCGATCTCGTACATCTTCAATAACGAAAATTATTTATGAAGTTTTGAATCAAATTTCCACGTACCACGGCGAAAGTCTCCGTCTTATGATGAAAAAGCTGGCCACTTCTACAGATCATACTCATTCTTTCCAAATTGAAAGGTGAAAGACAAAAATAAAACGGAAAGTGGCGCAATAGCAAAATCGCGGTATTTGTCAATTTCACGGATCAATTCAACAACTTGAACAACCTCTTCAGAGGCATCGTCAGCAGAGATCAGACTGGCACTCACAGTTCCTCGAGATGGCCGAGATTCTGAAAGACAGTGTCCGGAATGTTCGAGATATCGTTCAACTCCAAACTCCTGCGAAAGACAAATAAATTTGATGTTTACTACCAATTGAGCTTTTGATCTCAACACACTATATTTTAGTCACCGAAATTTTAGGTTGCAGCACTGCAACCTTAGTCAGATGAATTTCCAGCCAAATGTATTTGATGTTTGACAAAATAACAGTAGATAGTTCATTCTATGTTTTGAAAACTGAAATTTGTCGATCCACACAAATCTATGTGCAATAGTATTGCAGTGACTAATTTACCTGACTATAATGACTTGCAACCTCACATTTAACGTACTTGAATATGATTATTTGTTCATTTCCCTACTTCGATATTGTTTGATAACACAAACAGTTGTAGGTCTACATTGGCTGCAGTTCCTTTTGTAGATATCTATTTTTAGGGGAACAGGGGGAAATCGACAAAAGACAAATCAAATTCAAGACAAATCTAAACATAAACACCAATAGAAATATTGTTCTGCATGCTGAGAGAACAAACTATTATGCAGAGATTATGAACATTTTGAATAAACAAACAAGCGAAAATACATGCTTACAATTCTCTCAAGTTCGTTACCGTCTGAAATACACTGGCCGGAAGTGACGTCAACTTGTTTCTGTCCAAAGACCTAAAACAAATTATGAAAGATCAATCTTTTGGTCCTTATGATCGAGAGGCCATATGGAGGTCATTTTAATCTTAAGACCGTGTTTCCATCAAAACTTTATACACTATGAGTTAAGAGAACTTGAGAAATATTAGAATGAAATTCCTCGCTCATTCACGTGTTGCTCTGCCACTTTGCATTTTTACGACAATAACAGTCAATTTAGCCATAGAGAAAGATAGATACAGTCGCAACGGGTATTGTTTAAGGCGTGAAGCGGTTACGTAACCCATCCATGTTCGCCTCGCCTCAGGTTGCTCTCGCCTCTCTTTTCCGAAGAGTGCCGACCATGAATCCTTCGGTAATTTTCGGATTTTCGCCAATTGTTAAGCGAAAGTATGTTCGGCAAAGTTTGTGTTGTTGTTTTCGTGTGCTGCTGAGCAGAATTGACGTGCGAGCGAAAACGGGAGTGTTTTGAGCTTCAGGAAAGTGAGTTTCACCGTTTTAAAAATTCCTCTCATATTTTTATGAATATATAATGAGTGTGTTTGAACCAAATTTGAAAGTCTTTTATCGATACTGTCTGGTTTTACTCAATGGTTTACGGTCAGTCATACCGTCTTTCACATGTGCGTCAAGGAAGGACATGTTTATGAAACTGCTGGCTTGTTATGTTTTGATTGGCGTGAAGCAGTGTTTCTGGCCTGAGAGCTCACAATTTGACACAAAGTAACTATGGTTGCTACGCGACTGGCAGTACGATGCCATCTCGTCGTATTGTTCGCATAATCTCGCGTAATTATCAACCACAAACGAAGCCTCCCAAAAGTTTAACACCTTTGAAGCTCATTTTAATATGAAAAGCCAATAGTCTACCGAGACGACCATGGAACAAAAGGCATGCAAGTGTTGCCACTCTGTCTGTATGTTTCTCTGTGATTTAGCGGATTATCACCATAGACCCTAAATACGGATACACGGACATCAAAACACTTTTTTCGGTCATTTTTATTCCCAATTCGAATAATAGCTTTGTACACGGTGTGAAATTTTCGTTCACGGTGTCTGTTGCATTTCGTTTGTGCTGTCCATTGCGCACCCCACAACCAAGTTTGAGAAATCCGTTACGAGTCGTTTCATTCATTATGAATTCTCGACGGGATGTTTCAGGAGAGTATGGGGAGCGATTTCGCGACAGACAGACAAAAAATTATGAAATACTCTTCCCGTTTTGCCCGTTGGATAGGTAAAAACCATGGTGATAGTTATGCCGATCATTGACTACACACTCATATTTTACCGAGGTTCCTGAAATAGAGTTCACCGGCCGTGAAAGTATCGATCGTAAAAGCATATTTTGTCAACATGTAAAGAGAGGAAAAAACGCCAACTAATAGAGCTAAGTGATTCATGAAAACAAACGGCATCCTGTCCGGGCAGTAATCCTTTTTCAACCAATGTAACAACATGCGTATGTGCAATTATATTGATGGCCGGATATTTGGTATGCTAAAGGCCACGCATTCGTATTATCGGTATATATAATTAGTTGTGAGGCGGTTGGTCATAAAACAAACAAAAAAACAACAACCCCCCCCCCCAAAAAAAACAAAACAAAACGGAGATTAAAGCTGCAAGCACCTCTGAGAGGGCCCAAGTAATTGAGAACCAAAGTATAAAGCAGCGACATAAAGACGTCGCAGCATGACTATTGGTGGCATAA
The DNA here is from genome assembly GCA_001465055.1 of Ptychodera flava. Classification (NCBI taxonomy): domain Eukaryota; kingdom Metazoa; phylum Hemichordata; class Enteropneusta; family Ptychoderidae; genus Ptychodera; species Ptychodera flava. The sequence goes on along the minus strand of LD346958.1, from coordinate 214,458 downwards.
TGATCTGCAAAAGGAGGTCAAAGGTCGCAAAAAGGTCATTCTAACATTTCTATTCGAGAGAAAATATTTTCTAATATCGTTTCATGACTATCGTGGGTATTTTTTTTTTGCAAATGCTAATATGGCTTCAAAAACTGCACAACTGATTGAAACACCTTTAGAAATCTTGTAAGTACTCAGGCTAATGATGATATGTGCAAAATGTCAGCTCAAAGTGCCCGCCAGTTTTTAGAAGAATTTTGTAGATTAAATTGATATTTTCCAAAAATCCAATATGGCTGCCAAAGTTACATGACCACTCGTAATTTTATGTGAAGAAGAAGAAGAAGCAGAAGAAAAACTCCAGTAAATTCAAAATGGGACAAGCCCATAAGGGCTTGGGCTTCTAGTTTTGTTTTCGCTATTCCGAATCCGGAGATCTACGTGTACATGCTGTCGCAGCATGCCGCTACATCGAAAGTGGCATTTCTCTGAAGATGTCAAATAACCCAGTTTTCAGAAGAGAATCTCATCAATTTGAATAACGAGAATATCCGAAGAAAATAGTGGGGGGGGGGGGATGGGGTAGAGTAATTTGTAGCATTTCACGATACGAATGCAAGTGACCCGCAATGTGAAATTTCGAGTTGATACTTACAAGATCAACAGATCACGCAAGTCATCAAAGGAACCTTCTTCAATCTCTCTGATACTGTTCTTCGACAAAAGTCTATAGGGAGTAGAGGAGAGGACGACCCATTAATGTCTAAATGGCGCGATGACATGTAAAACGACATTGAACCATATCATTTTCTACAAGCAAATGCCCTTTTCAAAACCTAAATAGTCTTCTGGGGAAAAATCATTTCCGTTTTTATACCAAAATTAGTGTAAATGACGCAGGAGATATTTAAAAAAAATGACACAAACCGTACGACGGTTTGGTGTGACGAAAGAAAAAACAAGACGGAAGGACACAAGGAAAGGCGGCCCCAGTTACTTAAGATCACAAATTCTCGTGCCTGCCACTCGCATACACTTACATATCATAATGCGTGCATAAACATAGTAACTTACATAAAGAGATACTTACAGGTTTTTCACCATAAACAACCCAGCAAAGTCAGCCTTTCCTATTGTTTCGATAGAATTCTGACTGAGGTCACTGATAGTTAAAGAAAAAATAGTCAATTTTAAGTATAAGTACTTGTGTATATATATATATATATATATATATATATATATATATATATATATATATATATATATATATATATATATATATATATATATATATATATATATAAGGCGAGGTGCCGGTGTTGAGAGCGAATCTGCGGGTTGTTCACTCTGTGTTGTTCAATTTTCTGTTAAAGGCGGAAAAATCTGATTTTTAAAACCAGTTGTTCTCCAAATTGCATTGCGTCACTGTGTACTGCAAGCTAGGCTCCTGACAGCGTTTTTTTTTCGCCATCGTCTCTACTGTGTCGTTCATATCACATTGAAGCAGTTTTCACGTTGGACTTTTACAAGTTGTCCTGAACACTTACATTTCTGTCGTATTATCGGGTATGTTTTGAGGCACGGCGGTCAGATTGCGGTCCGAACAGTCGATGTGAATCGCGTACGGAGAGTTGTCATTTGGATGTTCATCAGACCGGTTGGTGGCGTTGTGGCCGTTCTGAAATTCGACGTATGTGCAGTTACATACGTTGGGATAGGTGTCCTTTGCTGTGTAAAGCAAATAAACAAACAAAAACGAAAAGTTACCAAACTTCATTTTAAGTGATGTCGCAAATACCCCCTTCTTCAATATTTACCAGATATAAAAATAACACTTTTGTTTGCATATGGTATACAAATTGGAAGAAAAGTGATAATGAAAACACTGCCATCTATAACAAAACATTGCGTTGTAATGAGAAATAAGTTTTGTAGGTTTTAATCGAGTTCAATGTCATATCGATAGCGCGTACTACTGACACAGAGGCTAACATTCAGATTGAGGTAATGTACTTCTAATAAAAGTGAACCGGTAGTTCAAGGACTTCGGTACATCAGTTTTGCAAAGTTACTCGACGGATATGACTGCAACTTGCGCAGCTATGATCTGATGTGTGATATTAAGTTTCATACATCATAATGCTATCCGATTGAATTTCAATATAAGCCATCGCCAGAGTAAGGGCTATTAAGGTAGAACGCGCCTTGTAAATCAAAATGAATTTAGCGGCGTGCTTGTCAATGGGCTGGACTACGAACACTCAATTTCTTAGACCACCGACTTGGACATGTCGGCTTTTCTGTTGTGGATTCCGTTGAAATCTTCTAGTAGAGAAACGTGTAGAGCATTCTTCTCGAACGGTGTGAGTAAATTACCAAAATGCATTTATTTCCTTCATTGACTGAATACAAATATTTAATGTGGTTTGTCCATTTTCATGCAAGGTTATGAATGGGTATTAATAGCAGAAGGCAAAGCATTAATCGATTAAAACGTCATTGAAATGGTATTAAGGTGGTTTCACAGTTGCACCGATAACTGCCTGTCCGCGAGAAATGATTTGAAGTACCGTATCAGTGCTGCTGATTATGTTTAACTTGTTAAGGTAGAAAGTGCTTCCGGGACAGATATTCAGACTCTCAAATGTTTTCAATACTTCCCTGATCTACCGCTTGTTGGAGCTCCTTTTGAAGCTTTTAATTTGGCGTCACGTCAGCAATATTTTTTCCTTCTCAATTTTTCGAATATAGAAAATATCATTTTTTTAAATTTTTTACACAGGGAGGGCGGCCATTTTAAATATCGATAAATCTTGGGTAACTTGTTTCTCTAGTACCAAACTATGCACGGTGACCCTTGCTTTTCATTATTGATTTGGCAGTAGAATGATTGAACGTTTCATCGAGGAAAGTTTAAGCAAAAGTTGAAGTCTTTACTTTTCGAGGCGCATACTACCTTAAGGCTAATTCTTTCGGTATCCAGAAAGACAGGAGTCCCTGTCTTTGATTGATCTTCTCAATCATGCTTTCTATTAACAATGGCAAACGCACGTGCCTGTAAAGTTTCTGCGCCTACATTTCCAATAAAGTGAAGCTTGAGCGCTTCCTGGGATGTTGTGCTTAAGTTGGACTTAAACGTAAGAGATCTCCGCTGTTGGATTAGATTTTCGTTCATATTGTCGGCGCTGTTTTAGCAGTAAAAGACAGAGTAGAGAGCAGCTACGCTCCAAGCGGAGAAGACGAAAGACACCGATGGAAAATCCCCAATATGTACATGTACTGACTAAACTTAATAGTGATGGAAAGGGCATTCGCGGGGGTGTATCGCCCTTTTGTAGACGTCATCAAAGCTTTAGATGTAATAAGCAATCATCTCTCGACGTAAAGGGTCTTCTTCAGTCACTTGCACGTGTCCTCCTAACTTGGAACACGTGCTATTCAATTATACTAAAATGATACGACGAAAGGCAAAACTTTTCAAGGCATGACTTTTTTTGCGTTGGGCTATTAAATACAAAAATTAACATTTATGCATTCTGCTGAGGGACGTCTATATAATAGCTAAATCTCATCAAGCCATAAAAGGCAATGTGGCTCACCACATGGAATTCTGCTTCCTCCGAGATCATCTTCGCCCTCTTCTTCAGAAGACTCGTCGTCTTTGTCTCCGATCTTTATATCCCAATTCTCCCCATCGTTATAATCAGCTAGAAAAGGAATACATTGGAAACCATTGTTATGTATGCTGAATATTTGTATATCTGCCTGTATGCATGTACATGTGTGTCTGGCTGAGTTTGTCTCCTGGCTGTCGGTCTGTATCTGTGTTACAAAGTCGACTTTTCGTCTCGCCCTTCTCCTCTGTATTTCGGTATAAGCACTTTTGTTGCCATTCCGAGTCGAACATGAAATCAGAATGATAGCCAACTTGCTCGCCGTTCCAACAGAATGACAACACGTTTAATTTCAACATCAAATTTCTCAGGATGTTGATACACAATTTAACCTATCAACAACACCGTGTGTTTCAGTTTCATTCAGAATCGAGTTCTCTCCTTCTATTAAAGTCGGTTCCCCGATTCGTGTGACATGTTCCATCTTAGTCCATTCGGGCGTGGGATGCTATTATCTCCCTCTGGCTGTCTGTCTGTCCATTTGTCTGCCTGTCTGTCTGTACATACATACGTACGTACTTAGTATGTATGTATGTATGTATGTATGTATGTATGTATGTATGTATGTATGTATGTATGTATGTATGTATGTATGTATGTATGTATGTATGTATGTATGTATGTATGTGTGTGTGTGTGTGTGTGTGTGTGTATGTGTGTAAGTATGTATGTACGTATTATGTAACCTAAATTATGCTCTCCCCTTTATAGGTGTAACACTTACTACATTCTTCGTCCCACTCATCGGAACCATTGTCGCAGTCCTCTATTCCGTCACACAGGTATTCTCGAAAGATACAGTCAGTGGAGTTAAGGCACTTGAAACTGTTATCAAGGCAAAAGAAACTGCGAGGCAGACGGCGATGAGCTGAAAATGTAACGGAAATGGGAGAGAACCAGTAAGGATTGTGATAGAGTGATTAGCACCAGGTTAGAAAATTCGACATGTCAGAATTGAATATCTATAGAAGCATATCTAGAAGCTAGTATAGGGACTTTTCACATCCCGTTTATTGATAATTTTTGCATGGTGTGTTATTATTTCATCCAGATCGTTGTAATATTTAGATGTCAGTCACATGGAATAGCTTTGTAAGTGATCTGAAAACGCGAGTAGCCGGAAATCAACATTTCAATGAAAGCGCCACCAAGAACGCCCTTAGCAACGGCAACTAAAACAGCAATGCAGCGGACCGACTTGTTATGGACTGTAAATACGATTGTGTAAGGATCTAACTTCGCGCGTAAACTCTCTTCGTGATTTCAGTTGGTAAATTTTGGTAACTATTTTGTGCTAAAGCATACAGCGATAAGTGTATGCTCTGCCACTGATACAGTTTTACAACTATGTATATGTCGCTGTGAAAATTCCGAATACGTAGATGTGATTTCTTCCTGTCTATAATTTGCAACACGTTTTCTACGACGGTTCCTGGCATAAAACGGAATGTTCAGGTGCGAGATATAGGGAAGTCTGTCGCCGTTATACAAAAGTTGTAAGCGAGTCACGGAAATTAGCTTCGTCGGATATTAAGATACATTTGGCACTTTGCAACCCTTCAGGGACGCTGGAAATTATATTCAATACGGAAATTTTCCCATTCATTTTTTTGGACTATTTGCATTATTTAATCTTCGCAAGTTGCTCTTTCTACCGTCTGTATCGACACTCTAAGATTCTTGCTTTCATTATGAATACATTTTACAGAAAAACTTTGTGGGGAGTAACTGATCTTCAATAGATATCAAACTGACGATATTTGTCACGGTATAAGCTTAAATACCAAACTCTGATAAAATCATTCTGTGAATTTATTTTAACTGTTTATTTTTTAAATTTTATTGGATACACAGATCAACGGGAAAACCAACTAACAGATTGCGAAACAAAAAAATCACACCATCACAAGACAAATGTACAAGACAACCATAAAAGTAACATATTACATTAAATTGAAAAAAACATACACGAATCAAAAGAGAGAACTGTTAAAATGACTGGATAAAATGGTTTTAAACTACATAGCGTAGAAAAAATATCTATATTACATTTGAAAGAGATATCGTTAAAAACAGAAATGCATCTGGGCACTGTCGAGAATTTTCTGCAATTAACAGAACACAGGTCTGGCTTAAAAAGTTTTTTTTTGCGTAAATTTCTACTTGGGGCATAAAAGCAGATTTGGTTTAAAATATTTGGTGAATCATAATGTGAATGGATTATTTTGTATAAAAAGCACATGTCAAGGGTTATTCTGCTATTGTATAACTTAGGAATGTTCAGAATTCTGCAATAAAATGGTTTAAACTGACATATTGGTCACATCGCAGAGCACCAACTCGTTTTTAACATAGAAAACTAAAATAAGAGGGATGGATGAATTAAAATCTTCCGAGAGTATATTGACCTTCATATTTCAAGCAGTAGCGATACCCTTGAATGGCTTACACACCTGGTGTTCGTCTTGTGAAGAGCGCCGCCACTGTTTGGTTTGAGGCGGCCTTTGTTATTATATTTGAGCTTCTTGAAAACGACATGAACATTTTTAGCCATGGCACAGTGCCGGATGCTTATGATACACAGCTTTGTATATTGCTATTCGGTAGGTCGATCGATTTTCATGTTATTTCCTCATGTGTACTTGTGTGACACAAAGGCCGATTGGCGAACAAAAATACAACAGGGAGAGCCATGAGTAAATTTGCGTTGTCTACTGAAAGAGGGCGCTATTTCTGTAAGTTAGAACCAGTATCCGAGAACGAGCGCATATGCCGACGTTACCGTAAGGTTGTCATCTGGTCTTCTCTGTGCTCTCATTCTAATAAATGAATTACGTTCCGCTCCATTCATTTATTAATGATGGACCAGCCAGAGGTGGCAGCTTTATTACAGACAAGTGACAGAAAGTATACAGTACACATTAATCCAGGGTGCGGAAGCAAATGAAATGAAATACCCGAGTCACCCGTGCATGTCGCCCAAGAAAACTCAGCGGTAAAAACCCTAAGAAAAGGAAGCCTGTGTCCGAAAACAATGAATAACACAGGACCATGGGGTGGTGTCGGACTTCTCCGCTTTTGTTCATTCCCTAAATATGCAAACAAAAAAACCACATTTTTGTTTTTTGATGATATAACTTGGATTTACCGTCTGTAGGCTCTGCTGAACTGTCTGGCCAGACTGAATATCAAATTCCAAACTTTCCACTGATAGCCCCGCCTACACACCATACATCAATGCCAAGTGTCGAATTCACATAACGCGAAGACATCAACTACATCTATACTATCGAACCGAGAGAAATTATATCTCATATACTAAGGAAAGAAAAAAACCTTTACTGTCGCTTTACTGACATTTGATGCTCACTTCCCAATAAAAACGAGTATTCACGACCCAAAACGACGATGATCCAACGGTTTGTACAGTCCGGCCTCTCTTCTGTCAGACAGTTGCATTAATCAGAGGTGGAAATTATACAATTTTTATAGCTTTGGCAATGCCTGAGAATTTGTAGACTTAGGAAACATACTGGGGCACAAAACTGGATAATCAGATACATCATCAGTAATAAACTAGGGGACGACGTCACAAAATTCACTGGTATTGACAAAGCAGTAATATAACGTAAAATAAGCGCATGCACATCCACGTCATGCGGCACTGTCATGGCAACCTATGTTTTGTAACTGTCTAACAACCTTCTAAAGAGACCTACGGTCACTACGCTATCGTTTGCGTACTTTCAGATGCAAATAGTATGAGCGCCCTCATTGTTCACAATGTTGATCAAAGTGCACAGCCAGGTTTGTCACTTGCTCACACTCGCATTATGAATCAGCTGCAGGCATGAATGTGGCACATTAATTTCCCAAATGAAAAGATTTATGACAACATTACTTCGCGGCAATTTTTGATATTTCGATACCTTAATGGGTTTGCGTAAAAATTGCAGTTATATATGAGTTCATGCTTATACTGCGTAGGTCAATCGACTTCCATTGTCTTTCAGCGAGGTTACACCTGCACTAAATGCATACAACTCTGACGCTGGATTAATTGCCTTTTACATTAAAAGACAGCGCTATTTTTCCAGCTTCTAGATGCCTTTAAAATTTCCTTTAGGAAAACTGTGTACATATAAATGTTAGAAATCCTGAAATTAAAACCATGTAATTTCCTTAATCAAAACCTTGTTTATAACGCACATTATGTTTTGTATGTAATACCATGTGGACATTATCACAATACAGCACTGTGATCTTACATTATTCACTTCGTTTGAAAAAAACAACTTTCAAAATCCTTTCTTTAGATTTTTAATTTGCAGTCCATTAGGGTGAGAATAAGTAGTTGTTAGTCGTGCACAGAATGATTGAGCTTCTATTATACGCAAAGTACTTACGATATCAATGTCATATCATGAATATCCTATCTCACAGGCAGCTGTTGGACATGGGAAAAGTAAACGAGTACTACATGTTGCTGATATAATTATAAACTCATGCAGAAACTCTCCGTTGTTAAATTTCGATTACCTTCTCCGCAATAACGCTAACTTTTGCCTTCTTTCGGTCTGTCTAAAGCTGTGGTCAATGCAACCGCGTATAGATTTCTAAGGTGATACACAACAAATGACTTTCAGATATACGAAGGAAAGGGTGCGTTTTTATACAGAGCAAGTGCTACACTACTTCTATCAAAAGCACGGGGAAAATGTCAAGCATACAGTCACCATTTGGTCCGTAGATACTTCCGTAAAGAAAAAACATCGCCCTTGTAGCTCGATGTCTAGCACTGTGACTTTGGAACCTTTTTCTAATAGTTTCTCATACCCAGTCTTTTCTGGTCGAAGTTTCTAGAAAATGGAAATTCTACAGATATGAGTCCTTGCACGTGTGATTTGTGATTTGCTAACACAGCACAAGGCATGGCTGGCCCTCTACCTTAAAATATGTTTCTTGCATCACAGCGATGGAGGCACTGTGTTCGCAATTTATGCAGAAAGTACTTGGGTAACTGTGAAACATTCATTAGTTACACGTAGTCTAAGAGACCATGTAAAGCCATGTGTTTCCTTGAACACAAAACAAGTTAAGCCGACGATAAGAAAATCCCACATAAATGTTAAAATATTATATTGGCGACTGAAAAACGAACAAACAAATGACATATTCCTCCTTATTCTAGGTGGTTTACGTCAATTCTATATAAACTAGATATTATGGGATAACTTTAGCTTGGGAATGTCTGCGGCGGCAGAGAAACATTGACAGTACATTAAATTACTAATTTGATCACACAGGGATTTTTTCACATACTCAGATTTATAGATCAACCAGCGCTGCTCAATCAGTTTTAAAAACTAAACGTTTGATTCGGCGAATTTTAACCGGTCGTTGGATAGATTCAATAACAAATTTCATTATCTTCTCTATTGTAGAACCGCCGGCAAAAATTCAAGTGGACAAATTATGGCGAATTTATCGTACAGCGACAGTACAGAAAATGCTCGTTAGAGTATTTACACTAAATTACCGCATCTAGAAAAGCACACACTTTTTCGGTCGTTTAGTGATTCTGACCATAGTCGTGGTTTGCAATTAACACGAGATGAATCGTGTGATATGACGCCTCCACTATCAAAGGTGGAACCTATCGTACATGTATGTAAATTTCATGCTTGAAATGAACATCCATTTACTGGGTGGAGAACATTGTAATGAGTATATAATGAATATATAATAAGTGTGTTTGAACCAAATTTGAAAGTCTTTTATCGATACTGTCTGGTTTTACTCAATGGTCTACGGTCAGTCATACTGTCTTTTACACGTTCGTCAAGAAAGGACATGTTTATGAAACTGCTGGCGTGTTATGTTTTGATTAGCGTGAAGCAGTGTTTCTGGCCTGAGAGCTCACAAAGTAACTATGGTTGCTACGCGACTGGCAGCACGATGCCATCTCGTCGTATTTTTCGCATAATCTCGTGCAATTATATACCACAAACAAAAGTCTCCAAAAAGTTTAACACCTTTGAAACTCATTTTAATATGAAAAGGCAATAGTCTACCGAGACGACCATGGAACAAAAGGCATGCCGCGTTGCAAGTCTGTGTCTATATATGTCTGTGATCAGCTTTATCTTAAAGGGGGTAACTTGTGGCAAGTTTTTCAGTATTCTGCTTCTGTATATCAACTGCCATGTCTCACCCTAATCCGTTTGTCATGCTGTAATTTCGAGTATTCTTTTTGTCAACACAGCTTGTATGTGTGTAGTGATCATTGTGTATTGTTTACAAATGAATTCTAGTACGGACTTGAATACAATTTTCAACCATAACAATGGAGATTATACTCATATAGGTTGTGTTGATATGCTAAATACTTGGCATTAAATTACAGTTTCAGGATTCAATGCAGAAAGTGCAGGGACACCACAAAACAAAAGTTCTGAAAAAAATAGCCAAAAGATACAGCTTATGGAGCTTTAAAGAAAATTGACAACTTGATAAAAATTACAATGGAAAACAAAAGGCTAATACCATGTAAGTACCCAATGTCAACAAGAACTAATCCGAAAACCAGGGATTGAGAACTTCCCCTTTAAGAGATACAGAAATACACAGTGCAGCGCATACGTGTGACGGATGTTTTTGTTCATCTCAACAAAAGGCATAACAAATGTCAAAATTTACGTATAATGGGTGACGTCATACACAGAAAAACACTTAAATTACCAGCCTAGAGCCGGGGTACAAGTACAGTATTTGAACTCAACAGTATCTCTGACATTATTTCGCATGCATATTCTGTTGAACAATCGGCTTCTATTAGTATATCTGCATCTGCCGTTCTGTCACAAAGTTTTCATAATATTTCTCAACATTTAGTGACAAATTCAAGTTACAAGTGAAATGGTGGTGCTTCTGACGTTCTCATTAACGAGGAAAAAAATTATCAACATCAGCAGTAACGAAAATTGTCTTTATTTTCAGGATTCTGTGCCTTGCACTTTTCCCTGTTTCCCTTCCTTGGAATGAAACATATTGATCTCAAAAATGAAACGTCATAGGGTTGTTAAACATGGCTTAGACCGCCATAGATAGGTGTTCAAAAATTTATTATTACGCATGTCATTGTCTAGAATATTTAACCCATGCCACTGTCTATGATATTTACAATATACGAAGTGTTTTATTTTTAAAGTGAGAAAATATACACAGAATGTCGCGAACCTCTGGTATTAATTATTCAACCCTGAAGATTTACTGTAGTAAAACACAATCAAAGCTTCAGACCATATTTACAGCGGTCGATTTTACAAAAATGAGCCATCCGCTTTGTAAGCTTTGTCCAGAAACGGGGGGAAAAACTTACTATAGCAGCCTAATTAAAAGTAGTCGTAGGCGTTAGCCTTGTATGCCTCATATGCTTTATTCAATGTAAGCGTCTTTACCTGCTTCTAAGAACCTAGATAAACTCGCCGCTTTGCGAGCAGACGGGGGTGGGCAGCAACTCTTTCTATCGCTTCGAAAACGTTAAAGCAGTAATGGAGGCCGTGCAAACGAGTAAAGGTTATAGACGCAACACTTGTCTACATCCGAATTTGGTCATTGTGAGCGCAATTCATCGATAATTGTTACACTATTGTATCATTTGGTTATCTTTCCTCATATGGTCATGACACGCTTCACTTTTAATTATATATTCATTGTTCAGTGAGACAGCGTAAGTGCCAAGAGGCGACGAGTCTTTCGCGATCTTCTGAGTACTTGAAATACGGTCAACGCATCATGATCAACCAAAGACTAGTAACATAATTTTCATCTTTTTCGCATCAACACGCATGCATATTGAATGAGCATGAAAATTTGTGTCAATTTGAAGTGATGTTTCGTTTGCAGCAGATTACTATCATCACGATGCAACAAGCAAGATGCGCTTATTTCGACAGCCTCTAGAAACACCGAATAAGGTTACCTAAAATATGAAGGCGACACACTTACTTGAATGTCCCAGCCGTCCCCGCTTGGAAACAGAACTTGAAACGAGAGATAAGATAAGCAAGAAACGGAGGCTCTTCTTCATCCTTAAGGCTGATACACCGGGCTTGTTCGTTGCTTCTGTCAAGATAGAGAAAAATACAAATGAAGTCTTTAATTAGTTCATTTTTATATGAGAGACTTGTATGCAAATGTGAGTGAGCGTAATGACTGCTAAAATGAGACCAACATTGGATGTTAGATGACGTCATCATGTTGGTGTTTGTAACCCTAGGCAGCGGCCACGTGAATGCTCTCGTCGCCTTTTCGTGACTTTAATTCTTTCGTAAGGATTCGCCCTCTTTAAAATTTCACGCACACAATCAGTTGCGCTCGGAGAGTGTCGTATTGACGGTAGACTTCTTGGAATGGACTGGGTTTACGGTTAATTAAAGTGTTTATTTTTCAAACTCGAAACACTCGACAAGTGTGGATACCTCTTGTCATAAAGGACGAATTAAGATTGAATCAAAACGTTTCAAACAGAAAAGCCAAGAGCCAACGTGAGGTGATTACACACGCACCAATTACGTCAAATTAGCAGATGACAAGTAGGGAACTATAGAACAAGTTTCTACAAGTTTCCTTAGAACAGCTTGACTCCGAGTTCTTGAAAGCTTTTAAGAAATTACAACAATCACTCACTCCATATAGCAGTAAGGAAAAACTGTTTCATTCCTTTTATCCCCAGTATTTCAACAAAGCATGGTGGAAATCATTACACAGACCGAGGCCAGATGGAAATACTACTTCTCATCCTCAGTGAATACGGCTTGAGAGGGAAAACACACTTAATGAAGAAGGTTAAAGGTCGCAAGGATTAAAGCAATATAAACTCTGATATTGGTCGCCTTATGTGAGGCTAGTTTTAGGTGTTTTAAATCAATGTATTTTATACTTTGACGATTTATAAGATATGAAAATTTAAGCAAAATGCTTTTAAAGTTTTTCAAACACCTTATTTTATAGCAACAGTCCACATAAGCCTGAAATATTGGGGCAGATGGTGCGGAATTCAGGGGAAAATAATAGTTATCAATACTCGATTCTCTGAATCTGACTTCTCAGAACCGTTTCTTCTGATTTGAGCAGACACATTCTGAAGGAGTTTCATAGTGATCCAGGGGTCTAGGGACTCCACGGGAAGAAAGGCGCATGCCTACAGATGCCAACCCTATGCTGATCGCACTCAAAACGTGCCCTTACTACTTAGCTAAATTAAAAGCTAGAGGGCCGGTGACGAACGTTGGCTCTTCGAAACTTGCAGTGAATTTCAAATAGGTTGGAATTATAACGTGCTTGGTGCTTAGAAAAAACGTTTCTGGCGATAGAAAATATCGCCAACTGCATTCATGATTACAAACGTTCTCCTTTGATAGATTTTGCAACAATTGAACCAAATACAACGTCCACTGTTCCCACATACAGAACGCGTTCCGTGTAGGCAACGCCAATCGTTGTACTGAACCGTACATACTGTACCGAAAAACCCTCTCGTTATCGTTCTGTGCAGTTTCATCGACGGGAAATTATAGGGAACCAAGAAATCTGGTTGTTTTTGTTGTCGTTGTTTGTATTGTTGTTTATGTTTATTAGTCGTGTTGTTGTTGTTGTTGTTGTTGTTGTTGTTGTTGTTGTTGTTGATCAATAAAATTCAACGTCCAAACTATTTTGAAATTCTCTGTAAATTAAGCGGGTCATCGAAAGTGGATCTTCTCCAAAAACACCATCAGCTATTCGTCGATTTCACGAGATTCGGGTAGAATTACTAAGTCAATATATGTGGCATTGAAACAACATGTTTACACACGCAATGTAAGAGTTGTTAGGTCCGCTCATCAGATACTGTAGCTAATGTTCTCGGTTTTTACTAGACGTGGAAGTAAAATGCCCAGGGTTGTATTGCTGACAAGTTTAATTTACCAAATAAGCCGTGCTTAGTGGCCCTCTCCTGCTGTGATTTGGAGCTCAGTGCAGTGTCAAGTAGCCCTGCTCGGAACTCGGTTCTGAGCCTTAGGCGGTGTTGGAGTGGAAACTGGTTGCACAGTAAACAGACAGGCATGTAAGTTGACACACTGTTTTAAGTGTTTTAGGCTTCATCGGAATTCTGAGGTGATCGTCTGTTAAGTTGATAATTTGTATACAATCCACACTGCACCTCTGTCTGCAAAGGGAGAACGTCTAACGGGAATTTAAAAACCAATCAACTGTTTCTCATGAACATCTGCACTGCGATATACCTGATGGAGGGAATTACGAGAATACTGTGTATTTTTACCGATAATACGCCGTTGTTATGATAGAATTGAGAAATTCCAATATCTTCTGATTTTCGACGTTAATCACTCAGTGTAGATACACAGAACAAAATTGCTAAGTCTATTTTATGTAATTATGTTGCACCTTGGCCACACATGGTAAATCATGTTTAGAAGTCTACGTCTTTTTAAAAGGTAGAATGCACATTGGCTAAATATAATACCGGATTCTCAAATATTTACGATTTTTTCCTGATCTTACACTTGTGGGAGATTAATTAAAGCTGTCATAGTAAGACAAATTTTCACCATCCTTAATTTTTTGGAAATCGAAAATTTTGTTTTCCCATACATTAACCCAGAGATGGGGGCGCTTTGAATTTCAAGTATGGGTAACTGTTTGGTAACTCGTTTCTCTAGTACCTGAGTCTGCACGGAGACCCCAGATTTTTATTCTGATTTGGTAAGAAAATGGTTGAAAGTTTCATATAAGAAAGTTTGAGCAAAAGTTTAGGTCTGTCAGTTTAAGCTTAAGTCTGTCACTTTCGAAGCGCATACTGACCTAACAAGGCAGAATTCTCTGAAACTTTGGTCATGTGACATTTCATTTCCAAAGGAGGACTTAATTGCTTGTCGACAGTATTCAAACAAATTATCCTGCTTGTAATTCTGACAGGCAAACACTGGATTGAATGCGTATAGACTAAGTAGTGCCCGGGGTATTGAATGTCTGTGTTTAGGTACCTTGTGATATTGAAACAGTTGATACTTGGGTTTTTAACATGACTCAACGCAGACAGCCATGCTCCGCTCACGACGAACAGAAAATCTGCAATTAACAACGTTTTAATTTATCAGAATCGGGCCGCAAAATGTCACTAATGGAGTCATTTCTCACGTGGAAAGATATTCGTATCAATTCATCTCTTCGACTTCACGTCACATGCAAGTCAAGCCTCTTCTGTTTACATCAACGTGTCTGAAAAGTACCCTTAACAGGCTTCTCTGAAGCACTTCACTGAAGACTTATATGCTCAGCTCACCAAGAAACCAGGAGTTCGAGTGTAGCGCACTGTGACCTTTGATTCTCAACACGCGTGAAACGACAACACGTGTCTTGAATGTTGCACCCGTGCGGCACTACCCAGTCCGTGATCATACACTGAAAATCATATGCTACTGCACGTTTGAGGCTATCACAGTGTCAGTAACGGGAGCACAGATTGAAATGTACTCTCACGGGACATGATCTAAATTTTAAAGCGTTATATAAACTGTGTGAAAATTACGTCTTTCGGTCTGTTGCGGTTGCCTCTCATGCTTAGGTCTTTCGGGAGTCACGACTGACATGTTTCTCTGTTCTTTCGGAAGGTGCGCAAATAGAAGGGTTACCCTATTCCTAAGTTAGGGGTGGTGGGTTTGAC
This sequence comes from Ptychodera flava, assembly GCA_001465055.1. Lineage (NCBI taxonomy): Eukaryota > Metazoa > Hemichordata > Enteropneusta > Ptychoderidae > Ptychodera > Ptychodera flava. The sequence continues at coordinate 199,074 of LD346958.1, read as the reverse complement.
AATAATGCGGTTATAAGTATGTTCGCTTTGTCTAAATAGTCTAGAATACAGAGCTAAGTTTACATACAAATTGAAACTGAAATGTTTGAAATTTAATGATCTCATATTTCAATGCAGGAAATTTCACGCTGTCATCATCCATTGCCAAGAGCACAACACAGGTGTCACTGTGTACATACATGTAGTTGACTCAGGAAGCAATTATGTCTGGACACTTACCGATATTTTAATTCTTAATGCACTCATTATCTAATATTCTTCTGGAAAACAATTCTTAATTTCACCGCGAGTTCAAAGTAATTCAAAACACTTTTTATAAGTGAAGGATACGATTGTGAAAATTTGCGCATCTCGCCTCTGAGCGTATTCGGTCCCGAGATTGCATCCAGGTGTTGGCGTTATCGAATAATCAACTGACTAGCATAAGCTTTAAATCCAATGGTGCAAAAAATAAATAAATAAAAAAATAAATAAAAAAAATTAGAGGTTTCTTGAGATGGAGCTGAGTGTACCAAAGAGACAGTATTTTAAATCGAAAAATCACCGTTCAGCTCGATACTGTAACAAAAATGAATCACATAAGAGACGTCAAATTGTGTGTCAACGTTATGGTGTAACAAGAACGTCAAAATCTGTTTGAAACCAGTTTAACATCGCATTTTAAAGACACTACAATGTACAAATGTTCGGGTGAGAATGTCTAGATATATATACCTTGGATATAGACTAAAAGTAGAGGTACTTATGGTCCTGTAGCACTGATGTCGCTCTATCCCATTACTCTAACGACTCCCTAGGTGCCCAATAATTAAAGCGAAAGGCTGCCTATGTCCACCAATCATATGTTATCGACCACCAAATTATAATGGAATCCGTTTCCTCCTCTAACTCATGCATTTCAAGGCTAGACCAGTGTCGTTGAAGTTGATGGGTTTCATCTATCACGTAAAGCCGTAGAAATACACGTGTTCAGTACATGTGTATTTTTTATCAGAGAAATTGGCAATTATCTCGGTCAATAGACAAAAATAATATGTGCGAGATAACGTGAGCAAATATTAACTCGCCACGTTCAATAGTCCTTCTTTTCACACGCGACACGAAAAAAGAGGCAACGTGGTTTTCTGCACAACAGAAAAATGACCAATGCACAGCAACTGTCACTGTAACACTCATGTCAGTCAGTGATGGGCGTCTGACATAAACGGATACAAACTTAACTAAGTCAACACGGCAAACTTACAAATATCACCTGTGTTCTATAGACAAAATTGAGTATGCAACACATTCGTGTATGAAATTTGAAAGCTTCAATCTAGCATACAATGCACAACAGAATGAAGGGATAGGAACGGTATTAAGGGAAGAAAAACTGTTGTAGTTGTCTCAACGTATAATCTATTTTTGTATTTCATTATCAAAAAACAAGCATTTGTAGTTGGTTGGTGTAGTCATAAGTAGCTTTCCTTATATTACTGTTCGGTTCACACTTTTAACAAATACATTTGGCTAAAAATTACAAGTTGGCTCCACTCGATCTACTCTGTAGCTTCAATACAGCAAGATCTAACAGGAGGGAACTTGAATTGTCAGCTTTCAATATCATGTCCTCGCTTTTAAAAACAATTGTCTGCCATGAATACGTACATGATGATGATGATGATGATGATGATGATGATGATGATGATATGATGGTGGTGGCGGTGGTGATGATGATTATAATGGTGGTAGGTGGGTGGTCAAACAGTACCACTGTAGTCAAATCCGTTGTCATGGTCGTCGTCAATTTCATCATCAGCGCCGTTGAAAAGGATATCGTGCTGGATTATGAATTCTTGTGATTAGGTGATTGATCAATCAATCAATCAATCAATCAATCAATCAATCAATCAATCAATCAATCAATCAATCAATCAATCAATCGATTGATTGATTAATCGATGATATTGTTGATGACGACGACGACGACGATGATGATGATAATTGATGGTGATTGTGTTTCTGATACACGTATCAGCGCTTGGAGTTGCCTTGACAACCCGTATCGATTATTAATCATGTACAATATACAACTTAGAGTGTAAAGCATTTCTGTTAGTTGTTTTACTGCACGTCAGGACAGCAGCAAACTAAAGTCAAAACCTTTTTGTTGTCAGCATGCAAATTACGAGTGATCGTGTTCGCCATATTAACTCCGATCAATGGAAGTTGTGCCTCTCTTTAAACTCGCAATAGCCAAGCCAAGTGACCATGATCATATCCTCGTGGAACCTTCCTTTCGTATCTTATCAAGCAGTGGAAAATTTAATATGTCAAGCAAACGTTGCTATGGTGAAACGGGTGTCTTGCTTAAGAAACATTGTGGCATGATGGAAATGTATTGTTTTCGATAAAGGAGAGCTGGCGGCAGTGTCCTTCCACCCCGGGACATTGAGCATACGAGCTGAAATGAACAACGATGCTAAGCCTTGCATTATGAGAATACCTATTTCCGGGGTAGTGAGAGCGACACTGCTAAACACCACAGAGATATGGTTGGCTGGAAGGTAAACTGTTGTAATGGCTCTGTACACATCCTTACACCGGTAAGACTTTGAATGATATGATTTCACCGTTTTTATCGAATACTCTGTAATATTCATGCATTGAATTCTATTGAGAATCGCTACTGTTACTATTTTCAATGATTAAAATTGAATTTTTTCTGGCAGTCAGCAAAGTGTTCAATTTTGAGTATTAAGCATCATGAAAACCTCAGAATGTAAAATCAGCAGGCATGCAATTTATTGACAGATATTAAAAAACTTCGTAGCATGCCATACGATGAAAATTTCACGATAAAGATGTGCCAAAGGCATACTTTAATACAAAAGCATATAGACACATCCTAATCCGGCTCCCAACGTTGCAAACAACAAGATGATTTGTGTACAGGCAACTTTAAATAAGCCAATGTAAAGGTATTGATGAAAGTCTCCACAGACCTTGTACCTATTATGACCATCAAGTTGTGTGAACAATAATTACACACAATGCAGTGACAGGCAGTTTCGAGATTACCAACGTTCTTGTCTGATTAATTTACTATATTGAATGTGGGGCGCGAAAATCACATACATAAACCCGTTTGACCGCTAATTATTGTACATAATACACAGGAAACTGTTACAATTTAATTTTCTTTATACATTTTAACGAAAAAAACGTTGCCAGAGATTATTAATCAAAACTGCTCAATGTTCGAAAAAGCGTAGGGTCAGTGATTCATGGGCTGCCGTGTTCAACCACTTTGAACCAAAATGCTTCCGATTGTATTGCCCTCCCATCAGTAAATATGATTCATTCTTGTTTGGGGCACAGCCGGAATATTCCAAAATGAGTCGAGGGAGGTTAGCTTACATTAAAGGTGTAATGCACCTCAATGACAGATATTCGGCCTCTCAAAACTTTACAGTTTTTTTCTGATATACGATTGGAGGGGTTCATTTTAAAGCTCTTGGTGTAAGTAAACTTTCAACCGGCTTAGTTTTCGAAAATTCGAAAATTTTATTTTTCTCTACAGAGTTAACACACTGATGGCGGCCATTTTGAATTTTAAATATTCGTAAATCTTGGGTGTTGGTTTCTCTGGTACCAAAACTTGCACGGTGACCCCCGATTTTTATTCTTGATTTTGAAAGAGAATGGTTGAAAGATTCCTTAAGGAAAGTTTGAGCAATAGTTTAAGTCTTTCACTTTCGAGGCGCATACTACCTTAGGACGAAGGGTCTCATACGTCTTGGGAACTGGAACAAGATATCTGTATCGTTAACGCTCTTACGGTTTCCACGTTGCTTCTCAGCATCTATCGGTTAGGTTCCTTGAGGAAATGTACAGGATCGACTGCTGTGTTTCAGCAAAGGTGCAGGATCTGCGGTTTACTTTGTATATCCAGAAAATGTACAGGATCTATTGTTTACTTCGTGTCTTTTCTGTAAATATGCAGGATATACAGGATCTACAGCCTACCGTCATTTTCAGGAAATACAGAAATGCTCAAACCGCACTCGCCGATCCCACATAATTGCGAATCGCCTGCCTTCATGCAGACATACATGCAACGGATAAATAAAAAATGAACAAACAAGCAAAAAAACAAACAATAAACAAATCAGCGAATAAATAAATAAATAAATAAATAAATAAATAAATAAATAAATAAATAAAAAAACAAACAAACAAACAAACAAATAAATAAATAAATAAATAAATAAATAAATAAATAACCACTTATCCTTGTTTTCGAAGTACAGAAAACATGTATTTTTCATTTTGGACTCTGTGAGCATATGAACATGTAGTTTTAGGCTGTGTGTGGCAGGCTGTGTGTGATAGGCTGTGTGTGACAGGATGTACACTGAAACTTTATATTGCGACGCGATTTTCGAACTCGACTAAGAAAGTTGCTATTAACAGTGCAATTAAATCGATGAACAATACAATAAAAACTACAATTGAAGTTTTCTTGCGTATTACAAGATGATTTACCTGCTCAGAGTACAAATTCATATCGTTATGAAACAAAATGATTGTGAGGTTTAAAACACCTCTAGCTTTTGACGCACGAATTAGTGTACTTTCCGACCCCTCTGGGATCTTTCTCATCCCGTTAACACTCTTTATAAACCAATCATGCTCGATATACCAATTAAGCACCGTCAATGAATTGCAAGCATTATTGCAAGTTTAAAGAAATAGTCAGTAAATTATTAAAAAAGAAATGGGGACATAGAGCCAGCTTGCGTGGATATGCGGATACGAACTCAATCTACTGTAAAGGCGATTGTAGGAATCTGAAGAAATCACGTTCACTGTTGTCTACTTAAAGGAAGACATGTCTTGCCAGCCACTATGCTTCAATCAAAGTTACACCAAATGCTATGTGATTAACAAAAGTTTGGACCGTTCCCTCTGGACTACTTTCTCGCCATTAGTTCACAAATAGCATTGTTATAACACTTGTAAGTGGAAACAATTAGTATATCACTTGAAATGATTTAAAGCTAGGAGTATTGAAAAACTAATCGACGGTTAACCCACAGAAATGGTCCTTTTCAGCAATACAGTCTTTCTAAATAGTTGTCCCAAAAAGTATCACTTAGGAATAGTACTTACATACCTAATACAGCGTGCCTTCGGTAACTCTTCTTTCAGATTAGTCTTTTGGTATGGGCTTTTGATCAAGCCGGCGTTATTTTCAATCTAGTTTTCAGCAGACAAATACCTCTGTGAGGCGTCCATTCTCAATTCCAACGCCACTCTCTCAAATCTAGAATACTAAAACACTGGCCTTGTGGCAGAACGGTCGAATTATTTGTGAACCAATTGCAGATACTCAAAACAAATTTAATGAGGACTCTGGGTCTTTGCCCCCTCCCCAGTCCCTGCAGTATTAATTTCCTTCTCATCAAAAGTGTCCCGGTACACTTATGTTTCTACTGAAGTCCTTGAAACCACTTGCGAGAAACACACATAACTGTTGAGTAAACATCCCCAGGCACTGCATTGATACGTGGCGTATGTCTGCTATGCAGTCTTCAAAAGCAAATATATATTGTTGAACAATGCGTGCGCAACCGGCAAGAAGTCACTGGCTAATCCTCGCTAAACAGCGAGTAAAAACGACATGATGATACGGCTAGCTAACACAGGAATGCAGTCTTCTATGGTGTACCTTCTATGCGCCGTGACTTCGTATTCTACAGATACATGTACAAGCCGTTTTTACAAGTGAAAGAAACGTTTAACTTGCCCGGGTAACTTAAGGTAGAACGCGCTTGGGGAACACATATTCTGACTCTCAAACTTTTACAATTCTTTTCTGATATACCACTTGTTGGGGTTCATTTTAAAACTCTTGGCGTAAGAACACTTTTCACCAGCTTAGTTTTTCGAAATTCGAAAAATTTATTTTTCTCCATAGAGTTAACACAGTGAGGGCGGCCATTTTGAATTTCAAATATCGATAAATCTTGGGTTATTTGATTCTCTAGTACCAAATTTTCACTGTGACCCCCATATTTTTATTCTTGATTTAAAAAACAATGGTTGAAAGATTCCTTGTTTGAGCAAAAGTTCAAGTCTTTCACTTTCGAGGCGCATACCTCCTTAACTTAAACTATCAAGTCCTATGAATCGTCTGCAATTAATGATGAGATTATATCTTGCGCCAAGCGTTCTTACCAGCCTGGTAAATTCAGATGAATCTGCGTTAGGTTCTCTGCTTACAGTACCGCAATGTTATAGAGACATTAGATATCACTGAAGTCTTGCAAACGTGTATTGTATTTCACTTACACATCAAAGAAACGACTTCGTAATTTTTCGTAAAAAGCCATACATTCATATTCTTACATTTGTCAGATCACAGGATCAATGATTTGTGTGTAAAAATTAAGTCATTTACAATTAATCGAAATGTTCGTCGCTGTTAAATGGATCACTGCATGTTGCTTTCAGGAGAATTAACCTTCTTTCTGTTATGCAAAGCAAGTAATATGTGCTTGCGACTCTAAGTGACGTGTTCTAGATCACAGGCCCACGACGTTGCATGGTGTATCCTGTGTCTCACTCTTGAAAAATCAGCTGTAACCGTCTACCGTTTTGTTCTACTGCAATGACGTAATGGCGCGATCGAGTATAGTTAGTAATGAATGTGAGACCTCTAGGGCAGGATTATCTTATGAACCGAAAAAATCAACTCGTTTCTCTCGGTGATTATTTACTGCAAATTGTGCTAATAGCTATAACTCTTGAAATTTGTCGACCTGAAAAAGGCTTTCTATTTTCTCTGGTTTTCTTTAAATTACAGATGTAAAGGATATAGTCTTCTACTACTGAAATATTAGACAAGTAAATTGAAATTTTAACCGTTATTTGATTTCCCGCCACTTTTGAAAATCGGTAATATTACAAAGAAAACAAGGAAAACATTCAGCACTGTGCATTATATTGGAGTATTCTGTTGTTTCTGTGAAGATTCCAATGCATATATGCACTGAGTACTGGTTTTTTTCTTTATTTGCATGAGGGCGCCATTTTATGTTTGGGCAAACATTTATTATTTATCTTGCTTAAAATCGCACATGTAGTCACAGTGGACAGTTTATTCTACCTTTATAAACACCCCTCAATGAGTACATTCCCATGAACTTGTTTTAGTTTGGATGTAAAATCACAAAAAATAATGCTAAAAGATACAGCTATCGGGCCTTTAACATCCGCGACGGAATACCCTAGCTTGTCGATTAAAACTTCTAAATATTGTTAATTTAGCCGAGATGATCTTTGTAGATTTATTTGGTCCCATTGAAATAACACTGAGGGTCTACATTATGTTTGCATGTATCATACAAGACCCATAAAGGACGTAACATTGATGAAAGGATATGCCAAGTCTCTCTAGATTTACATGCTGTGTGCAGGAAGTTCAGAGCGTAGGATGACCCAAACAAGATTCATGGCCTCCGGTTGTAAATATATACTTCTTTTCTATTATGAGCTCCTTGAACTACTTCTATCTTATTCCATGCCCAGAGGGAAAATCTAAACACCCTGTGATTATACTCCTCCCCTTTCCTTCGATATTCCCAGAAGCCATTCAAGTAGATCACGACCTGGCGTAAAATTTCACGTCAGCGGCATCAACACCTACAACATTGTGTTTACTTGAGAACTTGAAGGTCTTGATTGGTTCAATATGGCTTGAGCAGCATTAGATATGCCAAGGTTGTCTTGCAACTTTTGCCCTACCAACCCCCATCCCAGGTTTACGGTTTAAAAGACGGAGAGTGTCCTGTGAGAAAACTGCTTTTTCTAACACATCAACGTTCATGAAACGCCACGATTCCTCTCAAAAGCTGACATGTATAGCTTAAGATAAAACGTTCTCCATGGATTTTAAAGTTATTATAAATTCGATTGGCCAACGTTTCAGAATGAGAAAAGTCTTCTCTTTTGTATTTGCTAGGGCATGTTTCTGTTTTGAAATATCTCAAGACATTACGAAGAAATAAAACATGCTTGGTGTGAAATTCCGGAGAGGCTGCACACGAAGTTAATATATATATACTGAAAACGGTCTCCGTTGGGGATACAAATACTTGACCGTAAGGAACACTGCAAACGAGGCCGGCTCTGCAAGTTTGACATACTTTATGTAGCAAGAGGCGTAAAGAAGTCATTATACTTCGCGAGGAATATAATAAAAATCTTTCTGATTATCACAGACATACTTTAAGACATAACAGTTATTCCATGGATGACGTATGCTTGTAGCTATTGATCATTAGAGAAATGTGTTTGAGGTGGTAAAATCGCCGAAACGCGGTGTTTTTCGCGGTAGTGCAGGAATACCTATTTACTGAATTGCCGTACAACTGGGAAAGATAACACAAATACAATTGCAAAAGGTAAAATGTAGGCATACATGGTATAGTATAATATCTCGATTAGCCACAGAATATTTAGCGACAGAGGCAGTACTTGTGATATTAGCCGATGAATAAAACCCTATTCGAAGGCCAAGTCGTAAGAAAAAGTTTTAAGTTAAACAGAAACAGTGACAAACAACACAAAGTTGATGTTAAGTTAACACGAAAGTGTTAGCTAATCTGCATACAATCTGAAGATACGCTTAATTGTTGGTACATTCACAGAAAAATCGAGCGGACGTCTTCATAAACACGCTAATAGTTTCAAGGTAGACATTTCTAATAATATCTGTTCTTTTGGATGGTGGTTAGTTTGTTAACGATAGTGCTCGGCAGTTTAAGTTAATAAATGCTATCATTTATTAAGATATGCAAATTATTACTCGCTAATTATTTTAAAAGTTTTTTTGTATGGTTTAAGTTTCACCTTGAATGATTATAGTTGGTTAAATCGAATGCAAAATCATAAATAACGGAGAGAGTATAAACTGAGTTGTAAGCTTTAGTGTAGGGGCCTTTATCATCAGCTGGCAATGCTGTAAGCATTGTTGTCAAAGAAACAAGATTCTTATTTGTCATCCACAAGCCACTTCTCTGCTATACAACTCGCAAGGTGACCGAAGGCCCAGTAGTAATATTAGTTTAGACCGCGTTTTATCCTGAATATACAACACTTGATCAGGCCTCGCACAGCTTTTTCATGCAACCGGTTACGATGAGATCTCACCGTGTTAGAAGGTTGTACCCATATGCTTGCACCGCGAACTACGTATTGACATCGTTCACTTTGTTTAATTTATCTTGCCACTTTAGTTTAAATTAGCAAACTCAATCTAAGCAAGTGGACGGCGCCTCGTAAAACACTTGTATTGAATCTGGCTGCCACCAAGTCGTAAAATCTGCCACATAGCAAGTGCACAAACCGTGTTTGAGTCTTTTTCACCGAATAGGACAATGCAGACATTTTTCAGGCCACACGAAGAAAAAACAATTGCGATGATGATTGAAAATTTACTTTTCTCGACAAACTTTGGCGTATAGTCGAGGTCCGCCGCCTTACGCTAAGCAAACACGTTTCCAGATTATATACCAGTATAGTATAGCAAAGAGACGGTCCGAGTGTGTCGTTCCTATTGGGAAGCACCGTTCACCAATGGCGGGAAGAAATGAGTTCAATGTGGTCATTGCTACTGTGTCTAATGTTTTTGACGCCATAATGTGAAACAAGGATGAAAGAACTCTCCTACCTTACTAGAGAATACGCTACCGTCTTGATCTGTGCGCATAAGGCGTTCAAAAGAGGATATATGATCGCTTATAGACTTACCACCTGGCCATTTACATATAAAATGTGATCACTTCTGCGCCTACTTCGCAGGCATCCCAGTATATATACAACACGCACAAGCGCAAAAATATAAACAAGTTGCAAATCCCGAGGTGCTAAATTAATTTACTGTCTCGGTGAGGAATTTCATACAATGTCACTGTCACATGGCAAAAACAAAAACCGCGTTTAAGGCCTTTTGCCTGACAGCACCATACTGGCATTTTCAGGTTACAAGAAAAAGAAGTATTGCAACGACTCTTTGAAATTGAATTTTCTCGGCGAACTTTGGGCGTAAATTCAAAGTATGTCGCCCCCGCTACGCACACACGTTTCAAGATTGATACTCATAATTATAGCTAGGAGACGGTCCGGGTGTGTCATTCTCATCAGGAAGTACCGATTCCCGATGGCGGAAAGAAATTAGTTCATGAACTAGGTCGTTGCTGCCCTATCTCAGGTTTTTAACGCCGTTGCTTGAAAGGAGGATTAGAAAACATTCCTACCTTATTCCCGAACACGCTACCGTCTTGATCTGAGCGACGAGCTCCGCGCAGCAACAGACTTGCATATAAGGAGACGATCGGTTATTGACGAGGAAAGGGTTACTATCTGACCATTTAAAATCTGATCACCACTGCGCCCACTTCGTAGTCATCCAAGTATATATGTTCAACACGCGCAAGCGCAAAACTATAAACAAGTAGCAATTCCCAAGGTGATAAATTACTCACTCTCACGTAAGGGATTGTACGCAACGTCTTGTCGGTCGTATTTCACGCAAAACACTTTCCTACTCATAAAAGAATAGTTTGCTTGATCTTTCTAATTCTCTTAAGGTAGTATGCACCTCGAAAGTGAAATACTTAAACTTTTGCTCTAACTTTCCTCAAGGAATCTTTCAGTCATTGTCTTTAAAAATCAAGAATAAAAATAGGGGGTCACCGTGCAAATTTTGGTACTAGAGAAACGCATCAGACGCATTACCCAAGATTTACCGAGATTAGAAATTCAAAATGGCCGCCATCCCTGTGTTAACTCTATTGAGAAAAATAAAAATTTTCGAATTTCGAAAAACTAAGCCGATGAAAAGTTTTCTTTCACCAAGAGCTTTAAAATGAACCCCCACATGTGGTATATCAGAATAGAACTGTAAAAGTTGGAGAGTCCGAATGTCTGTCCCCGAGGTGCGTTCTACCTTAATGAAACCCTGTGGGAAATTAACCGCAAAAATAAATGGATAGCGTGAAAATGAAAATTACCATGATTCAGAATTCTTGCTAGCACGAAACAAACATGACATGCGTAAAATTGTTAATTCAGAAGTTGACTCCCTTCTGAAGTTCCAATGCTCTGTCCCTCAGCAATATTGACCGAAAAAATCATTGGATGGATAAAGTATCGTTTTTGGGGAGAGGGGTGGGGGCATGTACAGCTTCAGCTATAATCACGCTTTCAAGCAACAGCCCAATGCGAGGGTATATTAAAAATACGCAGCACTGAGTGCAACCGTTGTAGCTGAGCGGAATATTTCATGGCTACCCTCGACACCTATCGACCCAAAACTGAAAACAAGCATCATTCATGCCTGCAGTGTAAACATCGTATACTTTTGAATTCCCAAGTAAATAGCTCTGTCGACGTGAGGTCTGGGGCAGCAATTTCCGAGTTACAGTCAAACCGAAGGAGAGGGGACAGTCATCACGTACCGTTATTCTCCTCGTCGTCGATGCACACGGCAGCCCGTGATAGATGATCTGTTCTAAGTTAACCTTTATATAAAAGCACGTCACGAGGTAGATTGATGTTCTGTATGCTAGTCTCTTTTTTACTCGGGGGGATTTTAATTTTCTCGCAGCGCTTTGCTTAAGCCACAGAAAGCAAATCACTGCGAGCAACCTTGGCACAGCATACTGCGCATGTCCCGAAGAAACTCAAACCGGTGCTAACAATTTATACTAATTTGTGGATTTTTGGGAGAAAAACATATTTTTCGGGTATATTTAAGAGATTTTACGCAAGTTGATGTTCACTTACTCATTAAATTTTGTATTTGAATAATGACGGTGAAGCTCCCTTGTAATTAACCTAACATCAAAACTATCAAAATCTCACATGAGGCTAAAACTTTAAATGAAACTTTTTATAAACTTAAATCAATTGGTAAACGATGGAATACAATTTTCACCGAAAAGACGCGCCCGTCGATGACCTTATAAAGTTGTAGAAACAAAGTCCCACACCTTCGAACCTTAAAATTTCAAACAGCATTTTGTGTACGGTGATGACCGCTTAGAATATAGTGTATTGTCAATTTATATGGAGCACAAGCCAGCTCGATGAAACTGCTTCTCTAGTCTCCTATCTTACATTTAACAATATTCAACCCTGAGTCTTGTAAAAAAATTGAATATTTGTCCTATTCCCGCATATGTTCTGTCTGATAGTCGAGAAAAATATGATGAAAGGTTTAGCACGAGAAAGGAGAGGCAACTTCACGGACTGTGTGCTCAAAAAAGGAGCGTATTTGACCGACCCACTAACTGTCAAGGGAAAGCGCAGGGCTGAAAACCTTACTGAGTCCTACATCCCGAAAGCTATATCATTCTTTTCAAGATCCTTATCAAGACAGCCCGCACCTGGTCCTTCTATGTTTACAGCGGAACAAGGAACAAACGTTTAGGCATTGCTCATTACTGACAGTATCATACGGCTGTAAAGCAGAGGCCTTTTGTAATCAACCTAAAACTTCTTTCATACAGTGAAAAGATGTGGGCGTTGTTCATCTCTTTGTGTGCAAAGCCCTTCCCCGCGTCGAGGCTATTTGCGTTAGCCAGGGGCGATTAATTTCAAAGACACACTTTTTGTGCGGAATTCGACAGAAAGCGTGACTCGATGTGAGCATCTCAAGATCTGCAAGACCTCAAGATCAGCAAGTCTCTCTAAATGCTAAATTTTAAATAAAGCGTGGCTAGCCAACAGTGTGGTATTTATCAGAAATAAAAACAGTGTTCGCTAAGCAATCACTCAACGTACATCCCTAACAATATGATTCATCACACGCAAAATTGTTGACTCTACAAGTAAGTATTGCTTTCCGAACTCGGCTATCATTGAATTGAGCTTGACATTGATGAAGGTAGAATTAATCTCGACTTTGCTCGGAGAGGATGGATTTTGTTTTATTTACTTTACTTTCGTCCTGACTGCGATGTTTTAGGTCCCTACTTCTTATCAGCATTGTTTAAATGCTATTTACAAATTGTTGTGGGTTCGCAGAGTCCGTACACTTTGTAATCAACTATATCAAGGCGACAAGGTACATATGAAAAATATCCCATTGTTTTAAGCTGGAGGACAATGCCTATACGGATGACCGAAACTGCCTATTCTATCAGAGATATGATGCAATACTTTGAAGACTCGTCTTTTAGAAATTGCCTTTAAGTGTAATTCATTAACATAGATTATTTTGAGCTCTCTTGTAATATAGTTTGTGTATGTATGTATGTATGTATGTATGTATGTATGTATGTATGTATGTATGTATGTATGTATGTATGTATGTATGTATGAATGTATGTATGTATGTATGTATGTATGTATGTATGTATGTATGTATGTATGTATGTATGTCCTATCTTGCGAACAATCAAATGGTAAAGTTAGCTCACACATACATACACTATCTTGCTCTGTGCACTACTGTGACGTCATACCGAGTAGACCTATGCAAGTTGTCTAGGGTATAATGAAATTCAACCGTAATATACATGTTACTTATTTAAGATCGGACAGGATGTCGTTAAATGTCTTCCAACGCGCAGCAAAAGGTACAGTTCATAAAACATGCGTGCCCTCAATGAATTATGGAATTCTTACATTGGCTGACGGGACATCAGTATTTAATGGTTGGTTGGATGTCGCATAAAATATGTTCAAATAACTTGTTGAGATTTGCCTTCAAACATTGGATCCTTGAAAACTCCACTTCAAAACAGAGGTGTATAGAAAGTTATTTATATATTGGATGCACACGGGCACACTGGAAACATGCATGCTTTGCGCACGTGTAGGTACATATATACACGTATATGCATCCATTTCTAAGTACAAATTCATCTCATATACATACATACATATATATATATATATATATATATATATATATATATATATATATATATATATATATATATATATATATGTTAAACAAAGGTTGCACCGTTTGTTAGTACTGTCATATAGCTTGGCTTTGGCTAGGACCTTCCATGAAATAGTGTGCGTGATGTTGTTGTCTTTTATCGTCCAAATGTGTTTACTAAGTTCGGTGGAGTATATAAGTATACGACTTATATACATATATCATGAGGACAAAATTATATATATAGTTATTTAGTTAGTTACACATGTGATCTTACAATCTTCATTTTACTGTACAGTTATTGATCGGTTATCGCAGCTTTCGTGGGTTAAAATCGTTACCGATTGAAATTTGTTGATTACATTTCCACTGGCAGTATTTTATGAGAAAATTACGCCACTTTGAGAGATAGAGATGACTTGAAAATAAGCCTCGACGTTGCTTGTATCGAACGAGGGAAGTATCCCTTCAGGCAACTGTCATAACATAATGGTTGGCTCATGAATTAGATCGCAGCTTAATGGTTCTTCAAAGACAATATCCCTTTTACAACCTTTTACGCGGTGACATCTCTGCTTAAAGGTATACTGTCACCTGTTCCAATTTTGCCACAGTTACCATGGAAAGAGAAAATGTAACCAATCACAGATTTTAAGCGGGTGGCGGCATTTTAAAAACAGCGCCCTCACATGGGTATTTTAAATACCAAGGCACGCCCCTTTGACCATATATGGGCATATTTAAATTGCAGGCGACTGTATACCTTTAATTAGAAGCCTGGCAAATGAATAGCTGGCAATAGTCACTGTCATGCACAGAAACAACTTTAAATTGAGCCCTTCAAACAGAGCATTGAACCTCTGATAAAATGTTTTAAACAATGACTACGCAAAAAATTAGATTTCCAAATATGACCGAACTAGATCGGAAGTGGAACATCTCACAAAATCCAACTGGCAAGTCTCGACATAAAACCAGTGCTCGGTAAATGTAAATCATGGGAATACGTAGGTACATGTAATGTCTCTTTAAGAAGCAACCGGACAATAAATGGAACTATCGAAATTAGTCAATAGTTTTCAAATAACAATGACTAGGAATTTCACTCGAAGATATTAATCGGGTCAATAAGACAGTTTGATCTCTCAATGATAAGATGGGTATGATGAGATGGATATGAACCTGGCCAAGGCATGAGCAGTATTGCGTTGTAGGGGAAGTACTTCTGACTTCATTAATTATGTAAATCTAAGTATAAGAAGCTGAGTTACATTGTCAGGCAATGGACAAGGTAATGCTTTTTTCAAGAGGCGAACGCATTGCTTTGCGCATATTTTATTAAGGAGTTCGAATGACCAAGAGCTCAATCATTTGTGCTTGGTTGTGCTGGAGGTGATTTTTTTCACACAGACAACGACCATCTCTTCTTAACGTGGCAAGAAGTTTTATGTAAGTGCAACGGATCTACTTTCCTACTGCCTTAAGTATTAACTACTGTACTTATCCTCTTACGGAAACGTCGCATCATCTTAGGGGCAAAATCACATGCCCAAATGACAATGTTATATGTGTGTGATCTCAGGCAAGATGAAGGGAAGAAAATTGTTAATTAAAATTGCAGCGTTCACTTTTGAAGGGAGCCCCGTCCTTCCATCTGCTGTTGCTCCCTTGGCATTTGTTAATCAAATTTCAGACTTTTTATGAAATCTGAAAAGTTTTGCCGCAGGTTTTGCCATCACCTGACTCAGGTATGATTTAGTAAAAGACCTACGTTTTCGTCCTTCAAAACAATCCAATGTTGCACACAAGTTAATGAATTATCAGTCTACAGGCTTCGAAAATTTATTTAAACTCACTTATCACGGGGAAATGACTGTTCAATTTCACTTAACCCTGAAAAAATTGTTTGACCTCAAGCTGAAATAACTGTTTATATGCTAATAATTTTTCCCTTTTATTAATATCAATTAAGTTTAGCTATGAAAAACAACATAAAGCTAAAGTTACAAGCATATCAAAGAGCATCTGAAGAGGGAAAAGTAGGGATTGAAACGAGAATAAAATTTTGTCAGAATGAAAGATTGCTACAAATGTCAATTGTAGCAAAAAATATTCAAGAATATTCCTCTTCTGCATGTTTGCTATAACAAAACAATGTTTCGAATTACGTTCTCATGCTTATTCATTGCAGTAAATCTGTACTGATGTATACATGATAGGCAGCTTCACACATAAAATCTTCCTTTCTGTTGGTATAGGGATTCTTTGTGCAAGCATTCATTTCCTGTTATTTTTACGTTCTAGTACGTCTTGCAATACACTTACTATGATTTTAAATGGGCTCTTATAATCTGCCTGCTGCTTATAGATTGATAAGTGATATTACAAACGATGGATTGATTTATGCTAATTTTTTGTGAGTCAACCGTCCATTAGCAAATAACATGACACATTCAGTATAAATTTGCTAATCTCAGCAGTCTTCTAGAGTTTTATATGTGTATTGAGTCTTCTAGTGTGACGATAACAGGTGTAAATGTCGTTTCCATGATTTTTTAGTGTAAATTACGCAGGCCCTGTACAGTCGCTTATTGATGAGTCTCGGTCAGAAGCTCCTAGTGATCAAAACAGAATCTGATAAACCGTATAGTTGTCTCGGCGTGTGTTTGCCTTCCGCCCGCTCTAACCACCATGCTTTCTTGTGGTTCTTAAATCACGAGGTCGATGAACGAAATATAACACTGCACGGTGACGAGATCTGTGGCTCCGAAGAATTTTACGGTTCATTGACCAAACACGTGGTTTATGCGGTTAACAAATGTGCAGTCGTGTGGTAAACAAAGTATCGGTTTGTGACACACAAGCCAATAGGAAAACGTATAGGTTTTCTGTGTTTTACGTCTTAGAGGGCATGTGTCGCAAATGCAGTTCACGACTATACATGTTTTACGATATCATGTACAATTGTTCCGTGATTTTGGTGACCGATCTTGGAGTACTTTCCACTAAACTTTTGGAATTCAAACACATACAGTGATTTCCCAGGAGACTGTGCACCGAATTGAACACATTATCAAGTTCAATCTTATCTTTTATCAGTGCGTAATTCGTTCAGATTCACTTGTCCGCTATACGCGGGGAATATTGATTTAACCTGCCTGGACTAATTTTTGTATAGGTTTTTCCCAAGAAAGTTTTGAAGCGCGTAGTTCTTCACACGAGTGTTGCTTCTATCTTGAGATTTTATTCCGGTATATTTTCTTATTTTTCGATCTCTAACTTTATTCAACTACGTCATATATGAACCGTTGTATAGTACTCTGACCAATAGCAATTTGAAAACCAATGTCTTGTACATCATACAAACTCACGACGTACGAACTTTGATATGTACATTCGTACAGTACGTATGTAAGCTTATGTACATAGATACATAGATACATATATACATACATAGATACATAGATACATAGATACATACATACATACATACATACATACATACATACATACATACATACATACATATGTCGCAGTGTGTGGTTTTATGAGTGTGCAATATGCTTTGATTTGATTGGATACCAGGATAATTGTCTTATCGTGATTGGTCGTTTTGTTTTTTATATGTTGGTTGAATGTCCGCTGAGTGTTTGTCAAGTTTTCATCTGACCGATTTTCATTTAGACAATCATTACCCTGTACATATCGCATTTATATCTTAATCCACCAATAGAAACACACACACGTCGCAGTACTTGCATGCACGTTTTGTGTACATCTGTATCTCTCATTTGCATTTTTATCCACCAATAGCAATACAGACGTAGCATTACTCGCACCTTTTGCCACGTTTCAGTCCGTTAAAAGCAAAAGTGGGAGGAAACGTGCTTCAGTTCAAGCCTGTAGCCAGAACGGCAACATGTAAAACTGTTTTTCTGTATATTTCAGGTTTTCGTTGTCATATTTTTCACAGCAATTTGTATTTTCACAATTTTATTGTACTTTTTGCAACTCAGTACTGGAATAATTCATTTTGCTTCTGTTTAATGTTTAATGTGAAAGCGTTGTAATATTTTGTCAAAATAGTTCTTTGTCGGGATTTATGTATGTACATGTATTTTCTTCTGCCAACAGTGTATTTTCTAATGAAAATGTTTTGTGTTTTGTATAGTTCAGTTCAAGCCTGTAGCCAGAACGGCAACATGTAAAACTGTGTTTCTGTATATTTCAGCGTAATAAAAGTTGGCTGTTTCAACTGCCATTGCTGGAGTGCCGTGTATCCATGTAAGAGCGGAACCGTGATATTTGCATACATACATACATACATACATACATACATACATACATACATACATACATACATACACACATACATACATACATACATACATACATACATACATACATACGTACGTACATACATACATACATACATACATACATACATACATACATACGCACACACGTTGTGAGTGTGGCCTTGAATCACCCTGGTCAACTAGTTTTGATGCAGAAGTGATTAATATTGCCTCAGAGTTGTTATTCTGTAAGCCTTAGGCTCTTTCTTAAAGGACCATCCCCATCAAGAGCAGGATAATGGTACCGTGTTCTAATTGAAGGATTATAAAGGCTAAAGTAAAAGAGAACAGAGAACAGGCATTATTAGCGAGCTAATTTCCCGGTAAGGCAAGCTAGTCACCCCGCAGCGCCTGATACTGAACAACACAGACTACGCAATGTGTGACTGTGCAGTTGGCGTCAGCTAGCTGGGCGCTCTAATTTGACAGTTTGAGTCTGTGCATTGCCCTGACGAACGGAAGGGGACTGAACTGAACTACCCTTGCCCTAACCGCTTATTAAATACCATGGAGCGATTCGTTTTCATTT
Source organism: Ptychodera flava (assembly GCA_001465055.1). NCBI lineage: Eukaryota > Metazoa > Hemichordata > Enteropneusta > Ptychoderidae > Ptychodera > Ptychodera flava. The sequence continues at coordinate 180,245 of LD346958.1, read as the reverse complement.
ACCGTGATACTTTTTGAAGTACCAAGACTTAGGTATGTCTTTGCTTACTGTCGCAGTAGTTGTAATGTAATTTGCTTACAATTATTCCATGCCTTAACACATACACATCATTGTATTCGTTCACTTTTCACGACAAGCATAACTACCATCGAATCCTAGCTTCTTAAAAAAGATGGAGATTAATAATTACATTCTGCCGGCTCCTAGAAACTTAATTAAAAAAATTATGAGATTTCTATGTAATATAAAATGTGTGCAAAACGCCAGTAGCCTACCCTGTCCCGGCAAACGAGAGAGAGAGCGAGAGAGAGAGAGAGAGAGCATTTTGATATCTTAGAGAAAAAGGGGATTACCATTTTACAGGGAGATTTGTAATTGTACTGAGCGATTCATTACAAACTTTTGATCCCGTTCTACGTCACGCAAAATACAAATTATTGTTTGTGACTTTCAGTTCATTTGTGCAACTGCCACATCCACCAGTAACGCCCAGGGCGGGAGTTTCTGACTTGTAGTACAAGCGAAAAACCTCCAGGCACCTTGTCCTCCTTTACTTCAAATAAGGTAGACTATAAAAATATGACATTAAAAAGATAGCCACGCACATGTACTATTGAAGTATATTATAATAACATTTGAATTTTCCCGACATACAATCATTCATCCGTATTTCTAAAGCGGAAATTGGAGTTCTTTTATTTGAAATAATTTGCATGAACTCCTTTGAAGGACGACACACTGACTTTTTTCTTTTCGTCCTGTAACTTAAATGGGAGTCATTTGACGTTTTTTTTATTTACAAAAGTTCAATTTTATTTTGGGTTTAACTATTTTATGTATAACATCCAAGTTGTCTTCTCAAACATCACTGATACTTCAACATTTTCTATTTCATAAGAGATTATATCACCATGCCCTGTCTGTCGCATTTTGATTGGTCGAGCTGAACCACGTGACTGACCACAAATACACAGTAATGGTCTGTTTATATGCCCGTGAATATGAATAATAAGATTAACAACTCAAAGTATCGTAACTTTACAGCTCAAACGTAAATCATAATCAATCACAAAATAAAATGGAGCACTTGTGGGCCTAGTTGAGATACCTTTTTCTGAAAATATTTCCAGATTTGCCAACATTTAACAGCCGCGCGTAACAGAGCGTCGCATATTGCTCAGTTCTGGGGCCCAGTTGTCGTTCGCTCCTGAAATTTCGGAAATTTTGACGGTTTTCTTGGGTTCGCTTATAATATAATTGAAATAACAGACTCCGCTCTGACCATTAACGTTTATTTGTGGGCGCGGGCTCGAGGAAAGCCAAATTAACGGGCGAGGCTTGCGCGTCGCCCGTTATTTCTATAGTATAAGTCAAGGGTCAACAGATTATAGTATGTAAATACAGGATATTATCAAATGAAATACCGAGAAAATACTTTCAGTTGTAATAAGGCGTGATTTTGTGCAGCCTTATAAGCTAAATGTAATTATATCGGAGAAGTCTACGAAGAGGCTGATTACACAGTTAACACCACCACTGACGGCGATAGTTACTATGAATCTGTGTAGCCAGGGCCTGGTCTAATTTTAAGAGTAACATTTCTTGTAAACACTTGTAGAAAGTCAGAGTACAGTATATACAAATATAAGAATCACTTAAGGTAGATCGCGCCTCGGTGACAGGTATTCGGACTTTCAAATACTACAATATTTTTCTGATCTACCACTTGTGTTGCTCATTTTAAAGCGCTCGTGGAAAGAAAATCTTTAACCGTCTAAGTTTTTCGAAAGTCCAAAATTGTATTTCTCCATAGAGATAACACAGGGATAGCAGCCATTATGAATTTCAAATATTGCGAAATGTTAGGTAATTTGTTTCGCTAGTGCCAAACTTTGCAAGGTGACTCCTGATTTTTATGTTGATTTGGTAAGAGAATATTTTAAAGTTTCATGTAGGAAAGTTTGAGCAAAAGTTTAAGTCTTTTACTTTCGAGGCGCATACTACCTTAATGTTCAATTCCCCCAAAAGACAATATAGTTCTCGTTGACGTAAACTGACACTGGGGAAGGGATACTGAATCACATTCTTCCCCTTTTTTATCCAGAGATTTTCTAAACACGGTTCATTTGCGACTTATCTTTCAGTTTGCAGACATCGGAGATGGATCCATTCAATTCAATTCTTTCATTTACAAGCCTAGGCATCATACCAGGTATATGGTATGTATTTTATCTAATCCATTTGGTATTTCAGGGCATGAAGTACGTATGTTTTTGAGAAACAAAAACAAACTTTTACGTTACTCAATACAACTAATGTTTCTTCATTGAAATTCTTTCCTTAGGTAACACACACCTGGGCGATAACTATGAAATACATCACTGGCAAAAGATATACGATACAGTTGGTGACATTTTGATTTAAAGCACTAACTACTTCTTTCTATGAAGTACTGATTGATAAATGGCGAATGTAAAACATGTGGGCAGGATGTGCTCACCCATATTGAAACACCGTTGTATCACAAAAAGCAAACCTGGGTGCTTCTTTCATGTTGTTAGCTAATCTGTGCTTTGTCCCCAATGTTTTACGTTGATGCTTTCATCATAAGTGTGGATAAATTTACACCAGTTGGTAATGCCTGATACCTTTTGCTTTGTCTATTACTGTATTGCAACTGGTTTTGTGGAACTGACGGGAAAATGATATAGTCGATTTTTAGAGTAATATATACAGGGTCAAACGCCATCATTCTATCTCAACGGAAGAAGAAGCTTATTTGTAAGCTAAAACACGTTTTTTGTCTGAGATATGTTTCGTTGTGTCTTCCTGTACGCTGAAAAGAGTCTGCAAATACAATAGTTAAAATGGAATATTCCACGAATATTCCTGTTAGTAAACTATTGGAACATATTATTTGTAAGTAACTCATTACTTTTTGTGCCATTGGCGATGGCTCAGAGATTAGAGTAGATGGATGTCAGTCATTATTGGTACTTCTTTTTGACAGTAGGTAATATACGTTTTTTTTGTCTCACATTTTTCGACTTAAATGTTCCTGATGATTCATTTAATCAATATTTAAATTCAAATGTTCCCTTTGCTCTTACTTTTAGTTTTTGCTTCGCGTCGTTCAACCTTTTAAAGCCATTTATATCATAAACCCATTAAAATGTACATAAATGTGTTTAATATTGTAAAAGACAAGGAGTTTTTATTTTTCAACATGCTCGAGGTTTCGACCAATTCACAAGTTGATGAAATTCTGTTTTTTTTTTGTGACAGAGGCAGAAATATTGTGCACAGTTAGAATCGATCGATTAAAGTTGATACCCCGAGCCGACCTTTTGATTCCAAGATTTGCTCGTTCGTAAACATGTTCGTTGATTATCTGTATCACTCCAATTCGTGTTTATCGATATTTTTAAAGCGACCGCAGAATGGTAACGCTGACTCGAAATGTAGGATCTCCAACTTTATTTTCCAAGGTTTGAAAACTGTGTGCAACACTTTATGAAAGTGTCAGGTATTGCCATCGTCACGAACAGCAATGGACAACACGGTTCAATCTGTGATGACAAAACTTTGTAATGCCTGAGGTTCGCTGTATGCCGAACCTAATTTCGTTAACGCCTTTCCTTGTGTTTGCACTCCCAGTAATTATGCACAGCGCGATGGAGCTGACGTGAATCGCAAGTTTCCTTTGGGAGTATCTTGGCTTTTATGTCGGCTTATATCAAACATACCGAGAAATAGGAAGGCTAGGAATCATTTCAGTGAGATAAATAATACAGATGATCTGCAGGTAAATGTGTCAGGAATGCCAGCAGTAGCTAATTTGATAGAATGTTTTAGAGAGGTGTTTTGGTCGGAGCAAGTCCCTTCTCTTTCATAAGCAGTGAATAAGAATCACCGTCGCTAGGCAAATATTTACCAGCTCTAAGATTTTTTAAAATCTGGAAAATCGCTGCAAATAATACAGATAACGTGTAGGGGACCAGCGCTATTTTCGAAAAACCAGAATTTAAAATTACCACTAGGAAATGGTGGATGTACCTTCATCGCATGCAAACGTGACTAGCGAATGGTAATAAGTTGATTTGACGTTATTTTAAATCTGAGTCATCAAAACGATTTTGAAGTATCCAGATAGTCATCTGTCCGCAGAACGTTATTTGAAAGTGTTGGTGGAGACGTTGTTAATTCTTCGGGAAAACCGTGCACAGTTCATTCATCGAATTTTATTTTAATGGACATATTTTTCTGTATCAATGTTGTACGCAGCTAATATCTGCACCAGAAACCTGCGTTCAGGGATCCAATGCAACAGAAAGCATACAAGGATTCGTGATGTCCCGCAAGTATCAGAAGTGATAAACATGCATTATGACTATTGGTTTCATTTTTAAGCCGTGCACCGTATGTCTCCTGAATCAGACTTTAGGGAATGTGGACGGGGTGTCTTCATGAAAGGCATAATAGCTAGCGGTAACTTTCGATGAATCCTCAATTTCTTTTGTGGAACAACGCCGTTTTCTTCCAGATCTTCAGGTTGTTCTTCCTGAAGTGTTTTGAAACACATATATAAGCGAGGGCTAGACTTTCTTGCTGAATGCACATTCTGAAAATTACTCCATAGCATTGAATTTACTATTCACACTACTTTTACATTATGAACGTCAAACTGAGTCTTAAAGTTACTGTACCCAGTTTGTTCAATCCTTAACAAACAAATGCTTCATTATATTGGTTGAGATATTGTTTATCACTCGAATGGACAAGATCAGAAAGTTTGAAGCCAAGAAAGTATGTTTAGTAAAATATTGTTTCCCAGGGTACTTTGCGTACGAAGGTTTGAGAGGTAGAAATGAAATTTATAAAACAAGAGGAAAAATCACAGCGATTGTGAACCGCTCTCAAAAGATAGGTAACATGTTATGAGAAATGGTTCTTTCATTTGCGATAATTAAAATATTTCCTGGACTTCGTTGTAGTTGCAAAAATATGTGTTGAAACATGTATCTCTCTGAAGTGCATGCATATTTGCTCGAAATTCCGAGGATAAAGATCAACACCATTATTTTTGTTTATCTTTTTGTTCAGTCATAGTCATAGTCGTTCGTCGAGCAGTGCATCAGGAGCAGTCTGAGTGAAAACCTGAGAATGTTTACGTTCAACTTGCCGACACAGTGTCGGGAAAAACATTGCAACAAAGCGCCGTCTCTTTTCAAAATATTATTGATTTCAGAACGAACATGCAAAGATAGTGGCTGCTTATTAACTCCCGCCCTAAACTAAATTAAAGTTGGCCTACCTCTCTCTTGGATTTATTAAATGAGGGTACTTCCGCACTTGTCGCTCAGATAGTAATAAGTGGATTAAACTACACTCAAGCTCACACAACTGATATGCTTCTCCTTGACCTTCAAATTGTCATCTTGAAGTAGACCAGTATTAGAAAGGAGTTACTTTTAATGACACGCATCGTGCATCCCTTGATATCTGCACGGTTCCATTCACCGTACCCCGAGGCATGTCACATCTGTAACAAAAAAGTTCCCTTTGGCATTCCAGCAAATGAACGGCAGATCCAATTTCGTCTCGCGTTTCAAAGAACCATAATACAAAATTCGCTATCACTATGAGAAAACCAAAATTCAAACTCACATTTAACTCTCACGAGGTTGCTTTTCAGAAAATTTTTAAAAAATGACATAGAAAAAACGCTGTCTGGACTATACATATGCTACCTTTTGCCGTTGTAAAGTCTTACACATTATGTGGAAAAAATCTTAAGTTCTATAACAATATTAGTTCTGCATATTGAAAAATTAAATTTAGCTTGCTGCAGTAAATGAAACTGCAGAATTTGCGACGTATATGAAAAGCGGGGAACGGAAAAGTGAAACAAATCATGACCTCACTTTAATTTCTTCCATATTTATGATAAATTAACGTTAATTAAAACTTTTGCGCCTATAACGTCGTACCATGCTACTGTGGTGCAATGGCTCCCTAAAGGGGTCTCGTACACATAACGTAAATTGTGTAAGCTAAGATGCAATGACGTCATGCTCTGACTGTACATAAACACAACAGCTTAGCTATATATTACGTTGGGTCGAACGATCAATTTTCAAGAGTCACTCATGTGTGACGTTGCTGCGTTCTTTCATTTTCTACGCATGACTGCGTGCCCTTAATCTATCATATGCGAAAATATACATACCTCGTAATGTTACACTGGCTGTTATTAAGGGGGATATTACATAAAGTTCAGAGACCAAGAAAACTTAAGCTGAATCATATTAATGCGTATTGCAATTCAAGATGATGTCCAAAATATTCATTCATTCAATTATTCATTAGCGAAGGTGCTTTAAGGTAATCCTATAATACTGTAAGGGGGAGTTCTTAGTGCAGTACTAATGGTATTTCCGAGATACTAGATGGATTAAGGTCTTATTATAAGGGCATTTTAATTTTTATTTAACCCCAAATCATTGATCCTTTGATTCAAAAATTAAAACGGCGCTCTCCTATCGCACTCTAGACATTTGTTCATTTGATTAACTCTCCAAAGTAGAAAACAGTCGCACGGTATTACTTGTCGCCTTCGCCGCCGAAACGACGTTGCGTGTTCCACTGAATCCTTGTCAACCATGCACCTGCATCGCTCACATAGCCCGGAGTATTGCAATAATTTTTAACCGATTACAGACCGTTAGTGTGTTAAGAAGTATGGGTCAAAGGTGTCGCGTTAGGTTTGACAATTGAAATTTCTGAGGAATAAATTCACCAGGTATAATGCGACATCCTGCCATACACAGATTTTTGAACACTTGCTTTACACTTGGATCCGATAGCCCTGGATTGTATGAATAGTCTTTCATATAATCCATGTCCTGATGACACACTGCAATGTCATTACCCGATTCGGAATATGACGTATTGCGAAGGGTTGTACTTTTTTAAAAAGTTAGAATTAGTCAATGGCTAAATCAGTTTGCATCTTCTGCATATTCAACAACACGTACAATGCACTGAAAAAGCAGCAGGGTCTTTAAAACAAGACATATTGTCACCTTTTAGATATTGCACGTACCGTTTACATGTGAAATGTAACATTTATAACTGGCAAGACGTTATCGTGTTCATTACACGGTGAAAGTGATGATAACACCCTGTCTGCGAGCAATGAAATCAGATCGTAAAAGTTTATCGATCTCCACAGACCTCGGACACGTTTTAAGTAACGAATAAAAATCCCTAATAGTGCAACTAACGATGGCCGGGCTTCACTCTTGAGCCTCGAAGGACAATGTAATAATCGCGTTTGACATTCTATCTGCAGTGAATCCATAAAAGCTGGTAAAAAACTGAAGGACAAAAGTCCTGATGGCAACTAGAGCACAGCATGGGAGAATCAAAGAAAGTCATGAAGTTTTCATGGCACAGACACATCGAGTACTACACATGGTGGACTGTCTACTACACTATGAGAGAAACAATCAGCCACAAAGTACTAAAGGCAGTAAGAGCTTTTAAAAGTCGTTCCTGCTCCAAAATATCCTCGAGCAGTAAGTAATTAAACGGGCAGCTACGCAGCTAACTTACGTTCTCTTTTCGTGGTTTAGCTCAATACCTTACTCTTGAGGGATTTGAAGCCACAAGGATAAGATAAGATGAATTAAGATAAGATGAATTAATTGCTCCCATGAGACCCAACTGCGTATTACGGTTAACTTGAACATAATACATTGTATTTTAATCGAAATCACTGTTTTGCAAGGATTCATTATTCTCATTAATTAGTTGACCAAAGATTTGAATATTAGTTGGGTTCACCTTTAGCATGACAAGCAGTCGTAAGTCAGGTGAGAAAGAAGTGTGAATGTATTGAAATTTATGCAAATCACCCGATTTCCCGTTTTCAAAATTAAAGATAGCTACATTGTGGCTTGGTCAAATTTGTGAAATTCTCAAATTTTGTTCTTTATGTACTATAAACAAAATAACATGTATTGTTTAGCAAAAAAGTTTTTTAATTTTGAATGAGTTATTTTAATTTTGCTTATAATGATTTGAATCTTGTTTTTGAATGTCAGTCTTTTAACGCCAACCATTTAGAAACGTGAATAAACAAAATTGTCGTTTTTTTTTCAACATATGATCTTGTTTCAAATGAGATATTAAATTTCAAAAGGAAGTATCAAGTTTTTTTACGTAAATTCATTGTTATCTTTGATACCAAAATAGAGGTTTTCCACCCAAATATGTCTCCCTTAATCATTTGAGTAAGGTATTGCTACAATACTCAAGTTTAATTTTTTTTTGCTTTTTGAAAATGTATAGTGTGAGGGGGTATCATGTTTGCTCAGAAATATTGCTTTGAAAAAAGTGTGTTGCTTAAGTGCAACACCACCTAAACTGCATACTGTACAACTTTGTGGTTTAAGGTAGAGCGCGCCTCGGGAACAGATATTCAGACTTTCAAATTTCTACAACTCTTTTCTGATTACCACTTATGGGGGCTCATTTTAAAACTCTTGGAGAGAGAAAAAAATTCACCGTCTTAGTTTTTCGAAAATTCAAAAAGTTCCCCAAAAAGTTAACCCAGGAATGGCGGCCATTTTGATATCAAATATCGCAAATTGTTGGGTAATTTGTTTCGCTAGTTTCAAGTGACCCCTAATGTTTATTTTTGATTTATATATATATATATATATATATATATATATATATATATATATATATATATATATATATATATATAAGAGAATGGTTGCAAGTTTCATTCAGGAAAGTTTGAACAAAAGTTGAAGTTTTTTCACTTTCCAGGCGCATACTACCTTAACTTCTAAGTAAGCCTATATGTTTGTTTTGTCTAACTAACTAACTTTGCTTTTGGTCATTTACTCCCAATGGATATGGCGGTAGTGGTGATGGGGATCTGCACTGTTGATTAGCCGACTTGACGATAACAAATGTTACTATATTGCCGATACACCGGCACTTGCGCCCATGAGCTGAGGGCCTGTTCGAACTTCACACATTAACAATGTGCATTTTAAATCGTTCCATAAGACACAGATTGGTTTAATGCCAAACATGTGCAACTCATTGTTTGTGTGCCCAACCATCCCCGTATCTTCGGTTGAATCTGCGATCGAACTTCCGTCTACTCTGTTTTGATTACGAGAGATAACATCTTGAAATTGAAGTCAGGAGTAAATTGATGGATGTTCGAAATCAAGGCCTAATCTTTACACAACCTTAAGCACAAATATTTTTTTAATTTGGGAGTAAAGAATAAATAAAACAAACAATAAATAAATGAGTATAAATAAATAAATAAATAAATAAATAAATAAATAAATAAATAAATAAATAAATAAATAAATAATAGAAACACCACTATTCCCCATGAAAGCAATTTTGTTACGTCTTGTCGCCATAGATATATCCTTAAGTTCAAAACCTTGCATCGTGTGTACATGGCAGTGCAAGAGATCGGATACACTTTGAACGTTTTCTTATTAAAATAATAGACCCCGTCGACAATTTACTAACGACATGCTCGACTGAGCAAGAAAATAATATTCTTCATTTGGGCACCTGAGTGACAAATGCCAGGTTCAATCCCCTATTTAATAGGCATTTAGTCATCCTAAGTATATAACTTGCATGC
>LD346958.1:142189-170364 GCA_001465055.1 Ptychodera flava | reverse complement strand
GATTTTCAAAGTTCCAATTTTAAAGCGTAAATACCGTATTTCGAAGGAGCTGTGAATGTATTTTACACTTTCTATATCCAGATGTCAAGAAATTTTGTACATAAATTAACGTCAATCACTGATGTCAAAGAGATAGCATTATTAAATCAAAAACTTCAGTGGGCAATTAGACTGTTGCCAGCCATCCTGGTCAGTGTTTATGGGCCGATGTTTGGTTCACTGAAAGTCTTTTTTTTTGCTCATTTGTGGGTAAAATTTAACATATTTAAAGGACAGTTAGCCGTATCTTTTGACAACTACCATGATTGTTATTCTGTATATCGACGCCAGAAATACCTACACTTCAGTTTGTCAACAGAGCATACACGTATAAAGTAGACATCAAAACGAGTCAAATATTCAGTATCATTCAAGGTAAATAATTGCCAATACATAAATTTTGGTCCGGACTGAAAATTCCCTTTTTGTCTATATGTATACAGACTATTCCAATTACCCTTTCACCGTCATGGTGGACCTCTTCAGAGGCAAACCGGGAATGCAAAGGTTAGGAGAGTGCAAAACTGTGACTGTATGATAAAATTCGTGGTGTGATGCTTTGCAAAACAAACATCCAGATATCTCTGATACATTAAAGTACGCGCCCCAAGGACGCGCCGTAAAATGCTCCTGAATGATGCATTTCGAGGTTGGTATGATGTATTTTATGCAATTATGAGCCAGTGCTTTAATTCCAAAACACACTGACCCCCCCTTATATTGAGCATTTCAAAAATATGGTGACCGCGATCACCAAAGTAAAAAAACAGGGTGCCCTCCATGGATCCTCCACTCCAGTCCCCAACCCCCGGCCGAAGGAACAGGCCAGTCATTGTTTGCCTTTTCCGTTGATCCATGGAAAAGCAGATCTATCCAGTATGTAAAACTGAGCTGAAAAGAGTCAAGTTTGAACAAGTAAACACGTCCTGCTCGAGGCGAATGAAAGTAATTACCTACACTAAGGGTGAAAATCTTGCCTATGCAATATAATAGTTCAGTGCCGCATCTCAGGGTCGTCATGATCCCCTACTATAGAGTTAGCAAAAGATTTGATGGGATTCTTACCATCAGCTTTGCCAAATAAAGCTTGGTATACATTTATCTTCCCTGCTGAGAAAAACCTCAGACTTTTGAGGTGAATTATTCAAAGATTCAAATACAATGTTATTTATTTCCAATACAATGTTATTTATTTCCAAATTTGAATTATTTGGAAAATCGTGCTGCGTAATCTACATAGAAGACAGCAATTTTTTTGAAATAAAAAAATCAAAGAATAGCACGAAGTAAAGAACATTTTCTGGAAACATATGAAAACTAGGGTCAACTGTTTTTCAAAAGAAAGTATTAACTTTTCCAATGTCAATGGCAGAGGATCTAGAATTGCGCATGTTATCGGTTTCATAGATGATGGGTACATCGGTGTATCATTACTTAATTTTGTGTACGAGAGACCGGTTCCCCTAGGAAGTTAGCAAGCAAATCTGAAACGTAAAGCACAACATTGGAAGCATCCAATAATAGTGTATAATGTCAATATGCAATGTCACATTTGATAGAACTCGATTACAAAATAGCTCAGCAGTATTTGCCGATGAGACCACGAAAACAGCGCCGTCTCGGTGGAGAGACCGTGCCATGGTCAGGAGAGAAGTGGCGACAGTAGAAGTGTCTGTGTTGTGTAAACGGAAACCCTTCTCGTTAATATTGTTATCAAGCTGTGGCACTTAAGTGCCAATGACTTCCTGTAGTTGCCAACATGATCTCAGAGCCTCTCCGGAAAACAGGAAAAAGTCGAACGTTTTCACTTGAAGAATACGCCGAATGCTTAATTTTACTAGGCGATTTGAAATGTCTGTGCTGTAACTTGTTGATGAACTTGACATATCTTTTCACAGGTTGTGAAATCTAAATTATCATTTTGACAAAAGGGTCATTAAGATGTGTTTCAAATTGCTGCCTTGTACAGCATGGTTATGTAATGATATATATATATATATATATATATATATATATATATATATATATTGTACAGGATGGGTAGTCAATGACTTTCTAATGGGCATAATATCTTGATTTGGTTCACTGCTTTCCCAGAGAGTAAAATTGACTATTTTTTTTAAATACAGCCGTTGAATGATCGGATGAACATACAATATCCCTTCTGATCCAGTAAAATTTCTTTCCGATATCTAACAGAGCTTGTGCGAGTGCAAATTTCAACTGCACTTCATTTTGAAATATATAAAAAATATCGTAAATTATATTCTATTCATTAAGTACTCGCGTTTTTCAGCGATGCCGATCTTTCAGTACAATTGTCTGAAGTCCGTGTGAAATGAACCTCAACACACGTCTCAAGTAAACTTTGCGTTTTCTACAAATATAATTATAGTAGTAGACGTTCAGTCTACCTGTATGAGCACATCGTCTTTGCTTGGATGAAACACTTGATTCGATAAGGACCCTTGACTGCTGATGTTAGTGTGGCTTAAGAGCGTATAGTTACTGAAGCAGCACAGCGGTGTGATTACATTCCTACAATCTGTCCCCCTCGTGCAGTGTATTACGTTTTCCTACACAGTCGACTGTGACTGCAATTACACATTCGTTTAAATCACAGGATAACGATTGAAGTTACAGTCTCCCACGTAGTGACAGGAGGTTTTCCAACAACGCTAATTATTTGCTAATTTTCGTTAGCTTTCATGAAATGCTACAGTTAATGGCAAAATTTTAAATGCATCAGATTTCATCAAATGTTAAACTTCAGGCGGTGTGGTAGGTAACTTATATAGTGAGAATGTAGTTCCCAGGTATACATTGCTGTCTAATGATACTGTGGTTTGTATTTATTACTGAGAATTCTCATGGACCTTTCTGTTTTGATGTAGACCCCCAAAAGGATATAGACTTCGGAGAGTAAAATTAACTTCCAGGGCATCTTGGGTAATACTGAAAAACAATTTAAAAATTTGTTTCCCTTTGGAAAATGTTCCAAAAATAAATTATATATAAACTGGAACTGATGTACCCTGCAATACTCATCATGCCACTACGTTACTTTTTATGAATGGTCGTTGTGTTGTATTAATTGAGCATTACAGTTATAAGAATAAAAAAAATTGTCATAAATATCATTATATATAGTATGTACGTAAAGTATGATATATATATATATATATATATATATATATATATATATATATATATATATATATATATATATATATATATATATTATGCGTCTCGAAAGGGAAAGAAGTTTTTGCTAAAAATTTACTCGGGGAATCTTGTAGCCCTTCACTTTCAAAATCAAAAGCCTCCCCAAGATTTACTGATATTTGACATTCAAAATGGCCGCCATTCCTGTGTACTCAATGGGAAAATATTTTCGATTTTAGAAAAACTTACACAGTTAAAAGTTTTCTTACACCAAGAGCTTTAAAATAAACCCCCACAAATGGTAGATCAGAAGAGAATTGTAAAAGTTTCAGAGTCCGAATATCTATCCTCGAGGTGCATTCTGCTATATAATTGCTAGTATGATGGTCAAACTGTTGAATTGAAAAGTCAGTTTGTCTTAGTTTGGGAACAGGATTCATCTTTAACGCCTTGAGAAGTATTGTAGAGTCGAGGAGTTGTTTTCTTCGGTATTCGAGACACACGATCCGGTGCGATTAAAGTCTATAATGCAGATGCCGTCACGACCGGAAGAGCCTGTTTACACCATGGTAAATAGAAAGCAATATTAGTGCTCATTACTTCCGACGGCAAACAAGGAGAATAATACAACAGTTTGGGATTTACTTACGAAACGAGAAGCTGTTTTCATTTCAACTCTCCCACTTTACCTTCAAGGTAGTCTATTGCATATGAAGTCGCCTGTATGCAAGTCTGTTTGACATTAAGACAAATTACTTGCTCACAGATGGATTTTTTACAAAGAGGAGTGTTCCAACATGACTGTACATTTGCTGGATGGACATCCCTTGCATGTAATCAGTGCGTATTCATCCATTCCCTCTCATCCTGCGGTTTATAAAATCATCAAGTACCTAAATTCTTAGAACGCGCACAGTGACTGTTTTTGTTGATTTTTACATTTAAAAAAGGAAACTGCGCCTTTCCAAAGTACTGCAGTATATTCCGCCACACAAAACTGAACTGTTGAGATTTTTTTCTGCGTAGACTACTCCAGTAAAATATTTGACCCATGGTACTGCACGTACGGTACATCTAAAATGCTTGCTGAATGATTATTGTCGATTTCTGTCTAGCCCTTTGCAAAAAGCACAAAGTACATATTCTGTTAAATACCAGACGCATTCGAAACGTATGGCGACCTTACTTTTAGTCACCTACAATTTGTCTTCTATAGCGCATAGTTTCAAGACATGAAGTCTTGAAAGTGAATTTCTTTTTTTTTCGTCTCGCAGCACGAAAAGATTCTCACAAGCAGCACGGAACATGTGTAGATAATGTTGCCCCTCAAATGTGACTAGCTGAGATTTTGCAAACATTATTGTCATGCAAACGTTGCCAAGGCGATCAACCGTGATTATATAAGATTACCCAGTGTATACATCAATTTCATGTAAGATGGATTGTCCTTAAATTATAGCTATCTTTCGTGGCACATTAGCTGGCATGTAGGGTTTGGGAATTTAAGTCTCTGACGTAGATATCTTTGTAGAGATAAAGAAGCACAATATTTGTAAATAAAATTAACAAAAAACATAATTCCGTAGCAAAAGGGCGTTACATCAGGATGCAATGAATTTCGTTCCACCTTGCTCTCATATTTCAGCCAACATCACTTTATCAATAGGCTTCGACATTTGTAACATATGTTCGTGCTATACAGGTAGCAAAAAAAGATTCGACCGTCGTATTCCATGTACTGTCGTGATATGCACATTAACATTCCCGGCCAACTTTCTTTCTCGGCAGCAACGCAGCGACTTAGTACAGACCCAATTCTGTTCTCAAGTTAGCATTTACTTTCAGGTAATATGCACCTCGAAAGTGAAAGACTTAAACTTTTGCTCTAACTTTTCTCAAGGAATCTTTCAATCATTCTCTTTCAAAATCAAGAATAAAAATAGGGGGTCACCGTGCAAATTTTGGTACTAGAGAAACAAATAACCCAAGATTTACTGATATTAGAAATTCAAAATGGCCGCCATCCCAGTGTTAACTCTATGGCGAAAAATAAAAATTTTCGAATTTCAAAAAACTAAGCCGGTGAAAAGTTTTCTTTCACCAAGAGCTTTAAAATGAACCCCCACATGTGGTATATCAGAAGAGAATTGTAAAAGTTTGAGAGTCCGAATGTCTGTCCCCGAGGTGCGTTCTACCTTAAGCTTGATGCTCGAGTTATTCATCTACAGCTTCTGGAAAGAAGATAAAACTCCGCGCCAGGTATAAAATATTTGAAACAAAAGCTTCAGATATATTTAATATTAAACAATGCTTACAGAGCCTATGTCTGTTTTGGCGCCAACATGCCGCCCAATGGGAGCTGGATTGACACGTTTTAACTTAATGCAGTTACTCAGCGTAGCAGTAACATTTGCCCCTGGTGAGCGATGTGGCTCTCGTAGTTCGCAGGCCAATTTACGATGAAGAGACTACGTTGCCATGGTAAAGTGCCACATGATACTTCCGTCATGGGTTTACTAAAATGTCTGTTCTAAACTTACCACATCTGCATGCATTATTAAAACCTGCATAAAACAAAACATTGAAATTCGAGCTGATGACTGCTTGTAAATCATGTCACCATAGGGGAGTGATAGAATTTAATCGTGCCGGGTGGGTGTAATATCGAAGCCAATCAAACTACAGTTTAGCTAAGCGCTTCTTACTGAACGCCTCCTGTGAATTATTGGAACTCGCTTGAGACACCTATTTACCGTAAAAACCTGGTAATATCTTCCTTCAATCTCTCTGTTCCTTAAGAACGTTGGGCTAGTTACATGGTTTGCCGAGTCATCAGTACAACTTTAATAAAGAATACTTGAGTCCCTTTGGGCCAGATTTACAGCGATATTTTGACCACAGCGGCTCACAATAATACGTAGGAGCGATTGCGAGCTGGTATATAGAGAGAACTGGTGAACTGATCAATTATCTCCCCCGCGCCCGGGATTGCTATTATACATGACAAGTATATAGAAAATTAAGCATAAAATTACAGAAATATAACATGACTTTTGAGTGTACTTAATGATGTATGTAATATAAATATTAAAGTTCTACATGATTCCTGTTCCTGCGGACATCACACGACAGTGCATAGGTGACTCGTCTACACTGAGGACATCTCTATTGATGTCTAATTTGTGGCTTTGTTATTGAATGCAGTTTCACTGACTTTCATTTTGTCATTGATTTTAGAGAAAATTCCGACATTCACTGCCAAGTACAGCTCCCTCTACCGAATTCTGTGGCCCCATTACAGTGTAGAATAGTGATTTGTATTCCTGTTGCTAAAATAGTGGTAATCCCGCAGACAGGAGTGAATAAGTTGCTGTATTGGCATCATCAATATACCCATGAATTAAAATTCACATAGCTCTTGTTCGACACTGCAGAAAAATCGTCGGCGTCCCCTTACTATCTACATATTATCCCTAAAAATAACGAACACTGTCTTATGCATGATCACCTTGCTCAGTTTAACTGGGCCAGTAAGTTGTTTTGTTAACCAATAATTCTTCCTTGTAGTTTATGGCCATTACATGGTTAAAGGATGGATGGTTTAAGGTATATTCGGTGCACCTCCCTTGGTATCGAACCCAATCATAAGGGCTCGAGCAGGGTTGTTCTATGAATGATACCAGAATCAGTCAGTCTTCGCCCTTTACTCTCCGCTTCGACGCAGCGGATTGCACGTTATATATATACCGCCTTGACGCGAGGCAGGTAGATAACCTCGACTGATCTTGACGTACCAGGCAACTATCGAAATCGCGAATGGGAAATCACTTTCGACAGTATGTAGAGTCGCTTTTGCCGACAGGTAGATTTCGCATCGACGTTTCCCACTGGTTTCTGCCGCGAGACTGCACTCAGCGAGAATTGAATTAACACGGTGGCGTAAGAAATTGCTGCCAATCGAGCGAAAGAACGGATCCATTGTCAAAAGCCTAACAAGAAGATAAATCATCATAGACGTCGGTCGCATAATGATATAATCCTGTCGACACTTCATTGTCGTTTAAAAATTGAGGCATTGTTCTAATTTATGAAAAATTCTGTGCACAGATACAATGCTTTAAAATTCGTCTCGAGTAACCAGCCCTTTCATATTCATGTCCATACTGTCTATTTTACGAAGGTATGATACGCCTCAGAGGGGAAGCTATATTCGGACACACATATTTGCAATACTTTCTTGGCCGACCACTTGTTTGGGCTTATTTTGCAGCTTGCAGAGCAAGTGAAGAGTTCAGAGTTCTACTTTTGTAAGAAAAGCGAAAATTTATTTGTTTCCTTATAGAGTTACAGGGATGACGGACATTTTGGTGTGTTGGGAACGTTATGTGTGTTGTTTCTCTTGCACCAAATGATGCACCGAAACGCCCGAATTCACCATTCTCGCGAGCCAGAGCAATAATTTCCGCTCCGCCGACCTACGCAAAAATCTTGACGGGTAGCGCTGAGCTGTTGCCGTAAAGAGGCGCGTGGTTTACGACGATGGAACTCACAAAGGCAACAACTGTTCCAATTCCGAATTACATGTGAATAGGCAATTACCATCAGACCGAAACTCAGACTTTCTACCTTCCCTACGTAAAGATCAAGCCTCAGCGGAACAACATGCATGCCAGCACATCCAATCAATCATTGACAATTATTCCATTAACTGAAGATTTATTTTAAGCGAGTAATAATGGAAACTATGTTTTCGAAATGTAGCTTCAAAAGGATCGCACTGTCACACAGTCTCTTCACTCCATTGTGGGGTGTGTGCGAAGACAAGTACGATTACGGTTATGTCTCGCTATGGTTGATTACTTCTATACACAAAACAGCCAGACACACTTTACAGTTACAACGTACACACTATCATACACAAAACGCAAACAACCAAGATATGAACGATGTGTTTAGTCGTTATTACATTTGCCATGGCCAATAAGTTCTATACACAAAACAGCCAAACATAATACAGCCTATCATACACAAAACTCACATAACGAACATGTTTTTCTTAATTTAGTCCACATCCAACGGGTGCAAGCCCATTTACAGATTGAAGTACCCATAACCCACTACCCCAATGGAGCACTGAGGAGTAAAGTGCCTTGCTCAAGGGCACAACACCGTGCTAGTGAATCCGCTACTCTGGATCTACCGGGACTTGAACCGGATCTTGAACTCACCATCCTCGTATATAGTGAGTCCGTTACCCTAACCACTGGTCCACGGTGCCTCCTGTGAACGACGTGTGTAGTTATTTCCCTTTCAAACATGTGACCCCTGGCCACATGTTTGAAAGGGAAAATATTCTTGATTTGGAGAGAGAGTGGTTGTTAAGTTTGAACAAATGTTAAGTCCTTCCGTTTCTAGGAGCTTTCTACCTTAACAGTGCATTGGCACGTTCCGGTGTAGTAACCTTATAGAAGACATTAATGGCCCGTTTATTTTTTCCGTCCTCGACAGGAATATATATCAATATTACTCTGTGCATTCATTTGAATGGTACATGTTTCATTTTGCCTTGAACAAATAATCTGATAGAGAACCCTTGATAAACCTTTCATATATGACATACGGCCTGACACAAATGATGTAGTACTAGACATAGGGACAGAAAGACCGACATTGGTAAATGATTACTCTAAAGAAATTAAGGCATAGTATGAAATTGAAAGAAAAATGTTACTGTTTTTTCCCATTTTTATCAAAGTTTGAACGCTTTTCGAATATTCAATTTGCTGTCACCTATTGCTGAAAAACCTTACCTTACTTTATTGCCAATTCCAAATATAAGTATAAGTATACAAGGTATACAAAATATATATATATATATATATATATATATATATATATATATATATATATATATATATATATATATATATATATATACGAAGTATGCGGTTCGACTTGTCCGATACAAAGTGCTCAATACAAAAGTAGAGCGAGATATATAAGTCCTCTCCGTAAACATGAATATTCATAGAAGCAGCAATATATTGTTATGCAACAACTGTCAAATTCCACCACCTGTGTAACCAGCGATGTTTAGCCCGTGTAGATTCACTCCAGTCTAGTCTCCTGATGAGTGAGTTTCGCGACTCACGAAACAACGTTGTAGAGATGACATTGTAAAATCAATTCTCCAGCATCCCTTATATATATATATATATATATATATATATATATATATATATATATATATGTGTGTGTGTGTGTGTGTGTGTGTGTGTGTGTGTGTGTGTGTGTGTGTATTTCCTTTGCACTATTGCAGAAAGTGCGATAATTTATCACTCTGATTTAACTTAACTCATATCTAATTCTACCAATACATCTATAATATAATATTTTTAATATCTAATATATGTAGCTGTACGTCAAATAATGATAGCGTTTTCGCGTAGGCTACAGTGCATCTCTACCTTACACTGTTATCAAAAACAAGAATTCCGAAGCATTTTTTCAAGAATGACAGCATGTTGTTGTCTCCTATACTTTAACCTGACAAACTCAAAGCATCGCGAACACGTAAACATTTCATTTTCCCGTGTTACAGAGTCAGTGACCTCGTCAAAAATTGTGCCAACGAGCTTAAAGGTATTGATTGAATAATTCCCATCTGCGTGATTTTAATTGATACTATCGATCGTCAAATCATAAGAACTCGGTCACGAAAAAACATCTCGCCCTTTTGTCATGGATTGAGACTTACATTATTCCCTTTGCTCTTATACTGGGAACCCAACTGGTCGTGGATTGGTAGAAATACGCTAATAATCCACCAGGCTCCGTTCTTACTTTTCATTTTACTAAGAATTGGAGAATAGTCTCATTCATTGATTGAAGCGAAGAAAAATTGAAGCGAAGGACATTCTTGAACATTTCAAGTGCTCCCCACTGCCACCATTTCAAGTGCTCCCCCACTGCCATCATTTCATAATAGCAGACGAGTCAATAATGATGGGATATTGGTTTCACATCTGGTGACCGCCTATCACCCTGGTAAGAGGTCTTTTGATAAGCAGATTAATCTGCCATCAGCATACAAAAGCCTTGTTCACAAAGCCGACACTAATGACGGCCGCAACGTTTTTAACGGTTTCGATGAAAGATGGTGACGCAGCAGAGAACACAATGTTATGAATCAATCTATGATATGAATTCACGATGGCTTTTAGAAGTTGATTGACATCAGAAAAAGAGTTGGTTTGTTGTGAAAGTTTCTCGTGATGGGGTGAAGGGGAAATAACCTAGATTAAGTGCCCTCTGCGCCATGCATTTACTAGAGTGAGTCCCCGCCCAAAGTTTAAATTTTACGAATTATTTGAAATTATGGAATTCTCAAGCAAAGTACTTCTGATGGTACAGTTGTCGCAAAGACAATTGCGATTGGCACAAGCGTCGAATGGGTAGTGTTTTCGCTTAATTTGGATAGAAAAGCAGCCCTGGTTACATGGAACAGGAAGTCAGATTTCATGACATCGGTGTTCATGACCAGATTGCAATGAATTCGAGGGACACTCGATTGAGCAATGTTAGAAAGAACCTATCGCTATTGCCTTAGGCGTTAATAGGTCACGCCCACGTGATCAAAATTCGATACCGTGCTATGGAAGCCGATGAAGATAAGTCGACCTTTGACAATTGCGTTGCTATCAGGCAAATGTATTTCATCTCAGATCAGTTTCATGAATATCACAGTATTGTAATCGACATAATCATTCAGATCTACTCCCACTTTTTGATTCATATTCTGTAGATATGTCCTTGTGTTTGTTTTTATAGCAGATTTACACAAACTTGCGCACGTGGGAGAGTACATTACGTCAAACGCCGGACTTTTTCTTTGTAGTCAGTACGGTTCTATTGTCTCCGGTCCCCCATAGACTCCTCTTTACCCTCAGAAATGTTGTCTCCGCAAATGCTGGTATCTTTAAAATCGGCTTCTCTTGACAGGTTTCCCTGTCCCCATGGTGACGAAATAATATTTTGCATAATCTGATTACAGCATTTTTCCTATATAAACTACTCAGCTATTGATCAACTGTTTCAGACCTTTCATTTTGTCTGCTTGCCCTATGTACAGCAGATTCACTTCTTCTATTCCATCGCTTACTACTATCTCTAACTACTCAGCAAGTCTTCAAGGTCAATCAATTTTTACCATTGCCTCTCATTCTCAGTCCGAATTAACGTATGTATGTATGTATGTATGTATGTATGTATGTATGTATGTATGTATGTATGTATGTATGTATGTATGTACGTACGTACGTACGTACGTACGTACGTACGTACGTACGTACGTACGTACGTACGTATGTATGTATGTATGTATGTATGTATGTATGTATGTATGTATGTATGTATGTATCTACATGTGATCCCGTTGCTCTTGATCTGTTGTTCGCTGATATGCACCTCTTTCGTCCTGCCCTTCTCTAAGAAGCCCCTTTCTCGACTGCCAATCCCGTGTCCTCGCGGAAATTTGTAACAATCAATAGACAATCTGGCCGCCAGGGTTTTGGCAAAGAAGACTTACTTTTTAATTTAAAGTACTAAGTACAAGATAACTTATATGATCTCAATGCTCCCTCGAATTGACTCGAGAACCCCCAAATCTAGCCCCTTCAGAAATCTTATCGGGAGTCATTCGGGACGAGTAGACTGTGATCGCCCGACGATCAAAGAAACAATGTCGCCAGATTTTCTGAGATGATTCCATCTGAGTAGACAGCCGGGAGAGAGGGGAAAAACTAATTAGGAAGAGGCGGTGTGTGCATTAAAAGTGCATGTATGTGGTGACTTTTTACAGTTCAGGGACCCATGGTTATCATAGTTATTTGTGGTCTTCTTATGACTGTAAGTTACTGAAAAATTAGAGTACCGAATGTCAAGTTCAATATGGAACCTGTCGCCAGTATTAAAATACTCCGAAATTTTAAATTTCGTTTTTGAAACCACAAAAATGAGAACGCTTTGATTAGGTCACACTGTCCACATTAATCTAAAACATTTTGTACTTTTCATATTAAATGGTGCAATATGGATGACTGTCGCATTTTTCGTCTGAGTTCGTTTCATAATCGATACGATCTCTCGAGTCAGGTTTTATCTTTACGCGTCATTTTGTCAGAATGCGCCAAATGCCTGGAAGAAAACACTGGAGATAGAGTGAATCGTATTAGCATCGCATGCACGGCGCCGCTCGCTCCAATTACAATTATCAGCCATTCTAGGCAGGCTGTGAGACCCTTGATTTTTACTTCAATCATCGTAATCGAAAAAGTCAGTTAGTTAGTCACGCCGACAACAAAACGACCACGTCAATATCGTTTGCGATAACTTTCCCACAAAAGGAAATGAAAAAAAAAGCCGATTGAGGAATTGTTGAAACAGTAACACGAGTTTGCAAATTATCTTCAGCTGTCCACATGTGATTTTAGGCTATTCAGAACTTATCTTTCACATCACTACCGACGGGGTTTTGTAAATGGCAACATTATCACTATTATTCACGCCTTCGCAGCTACATTGAGGAAAAATGTGCGATAGAAGCGAAAATTGTCGACCTTCAACATTCAAACGTTTCCCGTTGATTTCCTAGTACCTTTAATTCGTGCGGTCATATTGGTTTTTACGACCCATCAGCGAAAACCTAGACTAGCAACATGGTCACATTTGTTTGATTTTGTAAACAAGACACGTTCAAATACCGTAATCAAAATACATAAATGCAATAGGGGAAAACGTTAGCATTCAAGATTAAACAGTAAGTCTCTTCGTCTGTTATATTTTCTGATCTTGTTTTAAGTCTGAAGGTTTTTTACGCATGTTATGCAAAATCTTACAATAATTATAAAAATTATCGATGAGAAAGTATGGGCAATTTTAAATTAAGTCAGGAAAAGACAATTTGAATTACTATCAGTTATATCTGCTCCCGAATCGTAATCATTCAAATTGTCAGACAGTGAGATCGACAGGTCTTTTACAGGCGATTTTTAAAGAACTTAAATGGGAACTTGAATGGGTGTGAATTTAATCGCGGACACACGGCGTCTTCAGGTTTCATACCTACAGAATAAAATAGTTCAAAGTAAATTACCTCTGTATCATGTAAATACATGCTAACGCTGTTATTTGTCTATGTTTCTGAATTGAGGAGAAAAGTAGATGAGTTTAGAGCGCGACCTTCGGTTCAGCGACCGTCTGCAATTTTGCCAGTCGCACTATGCAACAGTGCTGTTTATCGTTCTCATTGTAGCAAAAAAGTAAAAGGAAGGACACAGAAAGACGGCGCCGGATAAAGAGGGCCGAACAGAATAAAATTATTATAATAAGAGGTGAAACATTATATCTTCTGCACGTAATTAGGCGAAGGACAACATTTTTAGCGCAGGGTAAGATGTAGAGCAGTCTTGGCACCCTATTGTATTACGAAAAATATTATTATTTGCTATATTTTGCCCTAATAATACTTCAATCAAATGAAAATAGTCTTCTTCATGTGCTACGGTGTAACCTGCAAACGTATGGGAAACGCTCCTTCTCAAGATGTGCTCCCGATTTGTGGAGCAGTCTTTTGTTGGAACTTCGCCAGTCGCCAGTCGTTGATCACCTTTAAGAAGGGCTTGAAATCGCATCTCTTTGAGAGAACTTTTTGATATTTTGTGTTCTTATTCAGCGCCTTAGAACATTAGCTCGTAATGGATTTTGGCGCTATATAAATGCTCTTGATTGATTGATTGATTAATAATATTGCCCCTCGCCCTATTCTGTAGTGAAAATGCTGTCTCTTCACCATATTCTGCACGTACTATATCATTGTCCTTTACCTTTAAAATTACATGTTTAACAAAGAAATGAAATGAAAGAAAATCTACTGAAAAACCGTACTGTTTTTTTTAAGGATTTGTTGCTGTTGTTTTTTATCTTTGAGGGTTGTCGATTCCGCTTCGTTCTCCCATTATTTCCTTGTCAACTGTTGCAAGTTGATACTAGCATATCACGTTCGAAAAGACGTCAAAAGGGCCAATATCACTTTAAGGACCTTCACAGGAGTTTATTCACATTTAACAATGATATATCCCACACTTCATTTGGCCGAGTGTTTGACATACATGGTGTTTCACACTTTAAGTTGTACACTATCACGGTGTTAAGTTCACTGAATGTATCGTCAGGTATTTCTATTCTGCTTGCTGCCTGACTCACAAAGCTTTCTGTCCATGTAGAATTCCCAGAGAGACACCCGTCCACGTTTGTAATAATGCGTGTCGGAGAGATAAACAAAGCTTCATCATACAACGCCGCTCAACTTCCAATACACTGCATCTTAAGTAACGCGAAGCAACGGCGCCTCACTTTCCACGAGAGAGACTGTTTGCATTTCCCATTGGTGTGATACATTAACGGCCTTTTTCATGACAGATTATTTTGAATTTTGACTCTCGGATGGAAAAGCAATTCGTCTGGTAATAAACTTTCCACTGTTTAAATATTAAACGTATCAGTCACTGTGTACGGTTATCTTTGTCCCCATTTACCCCTAAAAGGAATCAATTTAAATGTAAAACTGTTCAGATGGTTTCAATTTCGCCGTTCTATTCTATTCTATTCTATTCTATTCTATTCTATTCTATTCTATTCTATTCTATTCTATTCTATTCTATTCCATTCTATTCTATTCTATTCTATTCTATTCTATTCTATTCTATTCTATTCTATTCTATTCTATTCTATTCTTTTACATTCTGTTCTATTCTATTCTGCTCTATTTTACTCAATTCTATTCAATATTACTAATATTCTATAATTCTATTATAGTTCGTTTACTTCGATTCATTCACATTCCATTAGTCTATCCTATTCTATTCTATTCATTCATATTCTGATCTATTCTATTCTATTTTATTCTATTATTTGTCTGTTGAGCGTAAGAGTCTTTATCTTCTATCAGTTTCAATACGTGTCTTGCTGTTGAAGTAAATGCTACATTCGATTATTTTTGCAGCTCCGTTTTAATAGTTACCGGGTTTTCTTCCAAGTTTGCTCAACATATCGAGAACATTCTAAACGGTTGCAATACTTTGTGTTATTCTTTACGATTGTATTACAGTTCGAATAGGATTTCATTTGCATATTGCACACACTGCGCAGTATTAGCATAACAATGACCTTGCACTTCAACACGCATAAGGGACTCAAAACGGCAAGTTTTCGCATACGGGAAAAGTAGGAGAGAGCGAACTTGTTCTCTTGAACAAAAATAATGACAATGTAATTTATTGCCCTTTTAACGGAAGCACGTTTTCTTAACGCATATTGTTGTCCTCGACCGGTTCACTTGACCGCACTAGTCTGTCACCATAAAACAAGCATTCCTTTAATGGCTGACACAAAATTAATGTGGCGTACTTTATATACTAGACCCTGACAACATAACTCCTGTATTGCAAATCTGTGACGTGGAAATATTGCTTGCGTGCGTCGAAAGCGTAACCCTGCATTGCCCGAAGGAAACTCTGCAGTCGTAAAAACGTCTTCTTCCAGGCGGCGTACGGCGTGGTAGAAAATCTTTGCACGATCTAGCACCTGTTCTTTCAGCCCCTGTGGCTGTACAAGATTTCCTCTTAAATTGACTGAACAGACCTCCCACCTGGTGGTAATGTGTCAATTATTTCAATATTTGTCATGTCGTAAAAACTTAAATGGTATTTTAACGCAAGATGTTGGTCGTCCAAGTTTCTTCGAAAACAGCTGCATAGGCGAAGGTGCATCCATTTGTTTTCAAAAAAGCGGTAAAATCCCCCTATATTTCATAGTACTGTATCTACTAGTATCTGCAAATTTAGGTCATGGGATATAAACATTGTTTCACCATTTAAGGTAGAACGCACCTCGGGGACAGATATTCAGACTCTCAAACTTTTTACAATTTTTTTCTGATATACCACTTGAAGGGGTTAATTTTAAAGCTCTTGGTGTAAGAAAACTTTTCACCGGTCTTAGTTTTTTTCGAAAATCGAAAATTTTATTTTTCTCCATAGGGATGGCGGCCATTTTCAATTTCAAATATCGGCAAATCTAGGGAGATTCACCTTGAGGAACAAAATTAAAACACGACTGCTGATAAAGCAAGTTGAATGATTGCAATACCTTAATAGCTGTGGCAAACTGGGGTTAATATTAAAAAAAATTGAAATCGGCAGATTTATAAGTGACGATTGTGAAGAACGCGTCTTTAAGTTCATCGTAGGCCATAATCAGTGAAATTTCAGCTTCACGTCCAATCAAAATTTGAAAGGTTGGCAGGTGAGTGGTTTAAACGCACACAGAAAATTCAGCACAAAGCAATTTCACCCCTGTTTGCAGGGTTTTTCTTACAATATTTACATTTCTCTAATAATGCGTCATTTTGTAAGCATTTATGTGTATTATAATACAATTTAGTTAAATATAAGTCATGATCGTGCCTGCAATCAACACTCATCTTTCTTTCATGAGATATTTGGTTGTCTATTGTCTCTATCGGCCAATATAAAACATCGCCTACAAAACGAAATTTTACAAGAAATATCTGTGTGCTTTCTCCAAAACCCACAATAATCCGATTGGCGCGTCGATGTAAAACAGCGAATTTACTTCCATTGGCCCCAACGGCAACAGTGGTCTTCAATTTATGATCTTTCGAAAAGTTCAAGAGAATAGAAACTAATCTCCTTGAAACAGATTTTCTCTTGATTTATGAGAAATATTGTTTGAAAAGGCTTATGTTCAAAGCTTTACTCCACGCTAATTACGGTACTGTTCCAATTACTTGTCTCAGAAACGGACACATCATTGAACCATTATCCTACAAACAAGACATGCTGATGACATTAACTTTAAATTCAATATTTTACTTTTATTTCTGGAGCGGTTGTAAGTACAAGGGCCACTCCTCAGCCTCAAAACTGTACACAAGAAACTTTTTTCTGTATTTTGCCCGCATCATAGCCCGGGCATTGTCAAGATCCCTTAACTTGTAAGCTCAAAGCGTACCTACGATAGCAGTACCGTTCGTTTTGCTCACATCCGAGGAAATAAGTTCATAGCCCAAACACTCACGCTTTCAGGACGAACAGAACGCACTCTGATTAAAGACGCTCTCGGTAGGTTTTAGCGTTGTCACCTTCAAATGGGCTTGAAGTATCCAGCCCTCTATATTGTTCCCTATGTAGAATCAGACTTTAACGCAGAAAATTGGAGTTACTCTGTGACTTCGGACTTACAAGGGCAAGAACAGGCGAGAGAAAGTATCAAAATAACACAACATGATATCAAATAGACGCTTTACTAACCTGTTAAGCACGGGAACCACTGTCACCGTTGGTAGAATCGATCGGTCTTCGGGGTGCAAGAAAAACCTCAAACCTTTAAGTCTCTTCTTCTCCCTCTCTCAGTCGACCAGTGCTTCTTGAGCTGTCGCTGGTAAGAGCGTCTGCTGCAAGAATAAAACAGAATGACTGAAGGAGAACTCAGGACAGCTTAGACTGTACCGCTCTTTTGTGGACGGCTACGTTTCTGATAGTCTAGGATTAGAGACGGACGTATGCAGGCGTCGCAGTCTGGCGCTGATTTCAAAAGGTAGCCTAACGCTCGGAGTCGAATCCCTGTTGTTCAGTCGTCGGATGAAGACTATCTGTCGGGTGCAAAATGATGAACGGACACTAACGTCGAAGTCGTCATTACTTAGACTGAAGACGTTAACATGTCAATAGATAAGTTACACCTACTTGACAGCAAGACGAGGCGAGTGTTCTTGGTTGAAGAATTTCCATGGGTCATATTATACACTTGGCATATGCAAATTCATCTATTATATCACCCCTGAGTTCTGCATAATTTGCATATCTAGAGTCTTGGGAAGGTAGGTTGACCGCCTTTTGAATGACCCTCTAATATTTCAGTCATTTTGTTGGTTTTTTTTGCGAAAACACCATTATATCACTCAGACATGTTGACCTTTGCCAATGGAAATTGTGACACTTACCATCTAATGTATTTGATTACGGCTACATCGGTGCGCGCATCAACGCGACTTCAGCCTAGCGTGAAGATGGTCGCCATGGCAACTGCCTGTTACCAGGAAGTGCACCTGGTGAACGAGCTGCGCGAGAAATTCGAATCTCGCCTGCACGGGGCGAAGTAATACGATCTTCCCAATCACATCGCATGCAACAGTAATCAATCTGAAATAGCTTCGCAGCTTCTGTAACTTGACATGATCCGATATCATGCCGGTCCTAAATGCAGAGATGCCTTGTCTATAGCCTGGGGGTAGTATTCGTCTCTCTCGTGGAATAAATTGCACCATCGCCCCCTGCTTGATGTAGAGGATTCACCCGCCATGGAGTGCCACTCGATTCTCGTTACAGAAATTCGGTTTCCTTCGCCTGTTGAATAACGCTTTACTTGTAATAGGAACAGGAGACTTAGGCACTCTCTGTGTGCTTGATTGCAAATGAGATGTATCAAATGGCTTTCCAAAATATTCGACTGCTACATTTAATCGTGCTTTTCCGAAGGTATGGAAGAAAGGCGCGTAAATCAATTCCGCGCATTCGCAATAATGAGCTTCGTGATTTTCGCACCGATTCGAACAAAGATATAATTATCGTAAAAAAATGTAGTGACTTTCTAAATGGCGCGATTTCACTGCAACAATATCGGTAATTGAACATTTGTCAATGTGTCGCTTTTTGCTAAAGAGGGACGTTACGTCATGTAGGATGATAAATTTTCCCTTGTGTGTCAGCAAGGTGATCGCACGGGCTATGCTTGCTTTTGCAGAAAGCGTCGGGGATTTATTCGGTTTGAACGTCAGAAATACGGCGGAACAGCGTGTGTAGACCAACAGTCGTGGCCATGCAACATAAACGATTTCCTACATCCACATATTTTACATCTCTATAGGGACCTAATAAGTATGCATTCAGCCGCTGTTGTAATTTCTACCGTTCGTTTGACTCATTAGCAAATTGCGAATTGACGTGAAATGATTTTATCGTTTTTAGTTTCCGAATATCCATTTCAAAAACATTGCCACGACAAGATTTCCTTACGACTGATCTTGAAATGTACAAATGGATATAAAGACATCACTTGGCCCGTGCGGCGACTTCTGAAAGTCATGCATAGTAATGCAATATTTTCCGACGTCAAAGGCTGCGACAAACGTTTATACTTTTGCTTTTAGGACAAATATGTCTAAATTGTCACGCAGAAAGGTAGAAATTCTCCTCAACGCGCAAGGAATGTGCTAACCGGTGCACTTTCATCAGACTTGTGCGAATTTCTATGGCGTTGAATGGAAACTGCGACAGACACACTTGAAAACAGGCATACATGGTGAGTTAGCATCGGCGAAGTTGTAATGTACATTGATATAGCTACTCAATCACAGACCTGTCAAATAGATCAATTAAGTCATTAGTGGAAGATATGGCAACGTGAGCTTAACGAATAAGTGATTGCGTTGATTGTTAAGACTCAGGTACCCTTGTAAAGTAAAGGTGAAATCTAAGATCTTTCAGACAGATCATAGTACACTTTGGTAAGCAGCGAATATTGTCGGCATGACAACAAAACAACAGACCCTGTCGATGCTAATTACAAGGGCTAGTAGCTGTGATTTTGATGATGCCGACCAGATCTTGTTATCCTCAATGTAGCATGTTGAAATAGACATCATTCCGCTTTTCGACTCAGCCTGTACATTTGTGAATTGCACAGTTAATATTGTTGACAGGTGAATTCTGATTCGCACTAGAACTCAACTGAATACTTCTGTTGTAGACGATTTGTTGTCAACCCAAATAGTTGAGTTTAATTTGTTTGTGGAGCAGAGAAACAAAATTGAAAATATCTTCAAAGGTTATGGCTGTTGGCTTGTGATCTTATATAGAGACGTCTGTTATGCATTGATTGCCGTCGTGTTTGGTTCAAACAATAACGAGCTAGGATAATACAGATAAAAAGTATGGCCAACCGTCGTGATTTACAGCTTCAAAATAAGCTTTTTGTGTTCTTGTTCACATTTCGTGTTTCCGAATAGCCATGGTGTCTGCGGCGGGATTGCATTGATCGGCTTATATGGGCAGAACGTGACAGCAACAATGATCCCATAAGATATAATTCAGTTATGGGGACATGTTATAGTACACCCGATATTTGGCGGTGATTTCTTTGGACTGACGGAGAAGGCGGCCGCAAAACCGTAAACTTTATAGCGGCACACAAGAAATCTCTCCCGTAGGACCATATTCAAATCCGTGCTACATAGACCCGCCAATCCTCAGACTGGCAATAACACATCCTTTGATAAGATAGCGCCACCAGAATGCAATGCATTCAAGGCACATAATTCCATTCAAATATAGGTTGTGGGTATTCAGTTTCAGTCTCGGCTAAATTGAAATTGTACGTCTACTTGTGATGAGGCGAGAACTTGAAGTCCTACGAAGCATTCATCGGACACTGCATTGTTACGGGTTGATTTGCGACAAGATCAGATGTCGAAAATGAACATTCCGTCGAGGATTTGATGCTTGTAATTACTCATTGAAATGTGTCTTCGAGTAAGGTATGGTTGCGTGACACAGATTGTTCAACCTCCTTCTTTATGTGGAAAACTGCAGTCCTTTGAGAACTGAGAGCGCAGAAACGAGGTCACCAACATCCTTACAAAATGTTTTGTAGAAGGTCAGCACTTTGTTGAAGCAGCAACAAGAGTTATCTTCGTCCTTTTTTAAATCTATGATTTTTGGAGATTTGGATGCTCGTATGTAATGTTCAAGGAGTAGAAAAGCATCGGTACTGCTTTAAAGTGTACTGCTTACTTGTCTGTTAATTAACGTAGCACGATATAATTATGCATCGCTGACATCGGATGCAGATTTGTTGCCAGTTGCCTGATCCAAATACAATGCACGAGGGGTATTTTACCGAAAAAGTCTGAGAGAGAGAGAGAGAGAGAGAGAGAGAGAGAGAGAGAGAGAGAGAGAGAGAGAGAGTGTGTGTCAGGGGCTACTTATGCAAACAAAACATACCCATCTTAAAAAAATTATGACACAAAGCACACGTACGATTCTTGAAGATATAATTAATAAATGATGTCGTTAGAATTTGCGATCAAATATTATTGATGGAATTGGAACTATTTTAAATCCTTCCAAGCATTTACAAAATCAGTAAATAAATAACATTCCTGATGTTCAATCAAATTATAATCACGACATCATCGGGGTAGATGCGTTTGTGGAATGCTATATGTTTCCATGATAATATACATGTTGTTATTCGATTATTTATCCAGTCGGGGATGATCATAAATGACGTGTTTTCTTTAGCATATTACTGAAGACTGAAATTATCTTAGCCAAACAAGTGAAGTAATCTGTTCCTGGAGAAATTGAATACAGACTAAATTATGAAATAGGATGGATGCTGAAAAAGATTTGATGACAGCAGTCGGTCGGGTCCACATGGCATTCTTACAGTATCACATGTCTGACATGTCCATGTACCCAATCCTCTCCATTTCGATTATCGTTTCTGACCTCTTGCACAATTCATCGCTGATTACCAAATTACTTTTGCTTCAACCCGCACATTTAATATGCATATTCACGGCAAGGTTTACGGTTCCAATAGCTTCAGTGTAGAAGTTAGTGTAAAATATGCCACAACAAATGTTCCATGCCTCTGCACATTACTAAGCCGTCGCTACGTGAACAATCATCATTTTTCAGCACTGCATCATCATCATCATCATCATCATCATCATCATCATCACCATTATCATCATCATCATCATCACCACCACCACCACCACCACCACAACCATCATCATCATCACCATCACCACCACCACCATCATCATTATCATCATCACCATTATCATCATCATCACCACCACCACCACCATCATCATCACCGTCCATTTTCGTCGTCGTCGTCATCATCATCATTCACTGAACCAGTCTGAGTCTCTGTCACTTCATTGTCGCAAATATGCAGTCTAATTAGCTTTGTCTGTCTGTCTGTCTGTATATCTGTCTGTCTGTCCGTCCGTCCGTCCGTCCGTCCGTCCGCCTGTCTGTCTGTCTGTCTCTCTGTCTGTCTCTCTGTCTGTCTGTCTCTCTGTCTGTCTCTATCTGTCTCTCCTCCTCCTCCTCAACTGAACCTTGAGAGCCGATTTGATTACTGAGTCTATGGTATTGGCCACAAGGTCTATCAGTGTCTTTGAAATGATGTAGCATAGGTACTTTCGGCTTCACTGTTGTTTAGTTGCAATCGCCGCACGTTAAAATGCTCATAGAAATGTTCCCAAAGACATATTTAACAAAGTACTTTTTCCTTGCAAAGAGTCGCCGGTTGCACGTGACATAGAATGCAGGTTATGAATGTCCAACAGATAACCAGCTTTTAAAGTTACTTGAAAGCATGCCATAAGGGCATGACTGAAGTCCCCTTAATACGTTGAATAAATCTCAATTTTCCAACGCAAATTATGTCTAGAATATTCGATAGTCTGCAGATTTACCTTCAAAAGCCGAGGGGGACAAATTACTTCTTCCCGCTAAAGCCGGAAAACCGAGTCAATGCGTTTATTTTGAGATCAAATGGAGTATTCTTTCCCTATAATCATTGACATTATGCGTGATTCTATCTTGATGTGCCCGTATGCATATTCTTCCATATCTTTCTGTGTCTTCAAGGGCCACGTGTCTATAATCCGTGTAATGCGTGTAATTCATTCTGGTCAGACTGAACCGATATACTATCAGAAAAAAGATGTAACGTGATTATGGTAAGGTCCAAAAAAGGATTGAAACCATGTCTTTGATATGGAGTCAAAACTTTGTTCATTTGCTCTGTTTGGGAGCCTGAATGAATCAAAGGGAACGCATTCTCTTGTCGCACATTTTGAACTTCACCTTATGTGATGTCATTTGAGCTCACTGAAAAAAACCCCGGAAATTGCGCCCTCGGGTGCTTCATTACGACTCCTTCACTGGTTTCGGTATTAACCGTAGCCACAACCGTAGCGAACAGAATTTACAACGGCAGTGCGGGGCAGTAAGTGAGGACGTCCATGAAAACGATTGGGGATAAGAAAGGAGGATGCATAACAAAGTTTGAGTTCATTCAAAGGCAAGATTCTATAAAGAAAAGACATTGGATTCCACTGTTGAACTCTTGCTGCCTTTAATTCATATCTCTAGCGAATTTTGCAATACTTTCTGTTATTACACTAATAGTATAATTAATAAAATAGCACTGCTAAGTAAGTTTACGTCACATTGTTCAGGTTTGCCGTCAGGCTTTGTAAGCGAATGATATTGCGACTGAAAAGTGACGTGATTCGTTAAACGTAGATCAAGTTTTCCACAGATCTTACATTATACCAAAATGATTATTCTATGCACTAATCGTACAAATCATTATGGAATGTCGAGTACCATTAAGCATATATACAGTATGCGTCTCACGTTCAAAATTATTTCTCCGGATAACTGTAATAAGAACGGTACAGGGCCTGCATGTCGGTGATAGTCACTCCGATTCTAATATTTCGCGTCTGTTTGAAATATTGATACTTTTGTTATAGAAAACATTTTAACAATCGGGAAATTTGAAATATATACCGAAGTCTTAAGTTTTCTCTTTTCCCAGAAGTTATTTGGCCAAAGTGCTTATAAAATATCGTTAGCC
The DNA here is from genome assembly GCA_001465055.1 of Ptychodera flava. NCBI lineage: Eukaryota > Metazoa > Hemichordata > Enteropneusta > Ptychoderidae > Ptychodera > Ptychodera flava. The sequence goes on along the minus strand of LD346958.1, from coordinate 146,352 downwards.
CTCGTGTAACCGTTACTAGTTTGGGCAGTTATGACATTTGACTTATTGTCTTCAACGAAATAGATGTAACATATGTGTCAGTAAGTTAACAGTGGCAGTGATTTATGACGGATTGGAAGATTAGAATATATTTTACATATTAATTAATTAATTAATTTAATAATTGATAGATAAATAATTAATTGATAACTTACTTATACGTGCTTAATTCATTCATTCATTCATTCGTTCATTCATTCATTCGTTCATTCATTCATTCGTTCATTCATTCATTCATTCATTCATTCATTCATTCATTCATTCATTCATTCATTCATTCATTCGTTCATTAAAATATTATACTTGCTTGCGATGTATCACACATCTTACGAAATCACTTCTTTAAAAAGTGTGGACTCGGGTACAAAAACTCGAGTTCGCGATGTTTCAAAAGCAGATAGATGAACATTCTGGGACGATTATATCATATATCGCAAAATGTTGTGTAACTATGAGCAATGTTTTCAGAAGCTGTAAGTTAAGTAAAGGAATCCAGAAAGTTGAAGTGTGATCTAGTTTTTTTAACATCCAAAGTTCATTTGAATGGTTACGGGCATAATAATCCCGTTGGTAGTAGGTAACCTTGACTGTGTTACATATACCTTTTATCTAGATTGTGGATAACAATGCGTAAGGAACCCTATGATAATGAGTCTGAGAGTTAAAGAGACAACGGCAGATGAGACAGCGACTGAGAAACACTAGGGCAGATGAACTAATTTCAGTTTTCTTCACTATGTCAGAAAGTATCGTTTTCAAGAAATGTTCATCATCACTTTCTCTGCAATGCCGTATCCAAGGTTCCAATCAAAAGCTACCTAAAGATTTGTTGCATCTATTTAGAAAGGTTAAGTGATGTTATGAGTCGGGCTTATCATGTATACGATTTTCGAAACAAGTAGTGTTTTCTTGGATTCTAACAACGTAATCATTTACTTTCCATACTTTTTGAACGGCTTAGTTTCGAAAGTTTGTCTTCTGTTACCCCAAAAGGAGCCTTCACTCAAACTCTCTAGAGCTTCAGCAAATACTTATTAATAAATCGTAAAAAGAAATGATAACACTGCAGTTGTTTAAGGAGGTACAGCTCGTAATATGCGAATGTGAGCAGTATTCTTCTTGTGAGGATGAGAAAATTGTTATCCTTTCGTTCCTTACAAAAATTAGAAACCTCTAACTACGAGACTTTAAGCAGTATGCCCCTCGATGCTCTAAGACCGACTTTTCCTCAGAGTTTCCTCAATGAAACTTTCAACTATTATCTTTCAAAATCAAAAATACAAATCAGGTGTCACCGTGCAAAGTTTGGTACTAGAGAAACAAATTTCCTAAGATTAACCGTTTTTAAAAATGAGCACCATTCATATGTTAACTCTACCCCAAGTGCTTTAAAATGAGTCCCCAAAACTGGTAATTCAGAGAAGAATTGCAAAAATTTGAGAATCTGAATATTTGTCCCCAGGCGAATTCTACCTTAATTTTAAGACAGGCAGTTTTTGTATACTGAGACTACTAATCGTATTCTAACATGGGACACATGACCAAACTTCAAACTTAGACTCCTGGGTATAGTGATATTCATCACCAAAGCGTGCATGACACATGTGCTTTTTTGTTCCGTGTCGACCAAGTCAAGTGCAAAACCAATTAAAATAATATTTTATGGATTAACTAATAGCGCCATATATTCTTTTACTTTCAATCATTTCCACGATACCACCTTCGTATTTTGGGAGTATTATATAATTGTAGAATTGTAAATTAATTCCCCAGTAATCGGAATTGATAATAGAATTTGATCTTAGAGGATATACTCTTATGCACCACAAAGAATGTCATTCTAGCATCTTGATCTTTGACAGGATGCTCTCGGTTCAAATACAAGGCCATACCCGTCACTTAAGACACTGTAATCTGCCCGCAACTTCGTCCATTTCTTATTTGCTGTCTTTAAGGCAAGCAGAGATTGAGGACAGATATCGTAGTACGATTATATGAATTTTCCTCTTGCGTTTCGTAGCCTTACTCGCAAGATCTTGCCTTCCCTTCATTTCAATTTAAAAGTCTCCAGCATATTTCAATATCGTTGTGTTTATTTTAGGGAAGAGGTCATTTTCAAATAGGCGGTACCGCCGGATACCTCCCGCGGTATACCTCTACTTCGCTTACCGCCAGGATTACCGCCGCTCAGAGACCGTGAATATTCATGAGAACTCATTACCGCGGACTTGAGGTGAAACATTAACACCTCTACTGCTCCTAAGAGGGACTGTGTCCTAACGATCGCGGTAATACCGCGGTCAGAGAGGCAGCATTTGAGAGAGAGAGAGAGAGAGAGAGAGAGAGAGAGAGAGCGAGCAAGCGTACATATAAACAGAGTGAGTGTTGTAACTGTTGCGTATGTTCACTTCCGAATTCCGCCTGTAAAATATTGCAAACTGAAGGCCAAAATACCTATAAAAAGGTGCAATTAGAACACCCAATCACAAAAAATTAGTTCACGATTGTAATATTAAATGTAAAGTTCAAGCATGGTCCCTCATAGAGAGACCGGGGTTCAAGTTACGACACCCAAAATTTGTTCGATTTGTGCGAGATCGGGAAGTAAAACTCGGGTCGCACATCAGCAGAGTGGGACCATTCCGTGATAGTAAATATCGACAAATTACCTTGGGGGACAGTTTGTCGTCTAATTTTCATCCGCATTTGATAGCAGCATGAATGCCCTTGCACTTAATAAAGAAGGCAGTGAAAATACCAGCAAACTACCACCGACGTATTTCCGTGTAGTTTGGAAAAACCTAACTTTCTGAATACGGGGTTGACATACGGCGTTCGTCGTGATGCTATGCCTGGTGGAGCACGGGGGTAATAGACAGAGTGTACGCTATGCGATTTCCACGACCAGTTACATCTCGATTATTAGATTGCGTTGTAATTGCCATTTGCGCCGACAAATTTTAGCAAATACGGATAGTTTTGAAATAATAATTCAACTCAAAAGATTCATCGACTGATAATTGGACACTTTCGAAATAAACTCGCATATTTTGGCAGGTCTTGGCTGTGCTGATAGTTAGAAGTAAAAATGAGAAGTAAAATCGTCTTTTCAAGGGCATAAAGAATAAATTCATTTGATTCATTTCCTAATTTGTGCTTTGAGGTATGGTTTTCGTGTATCGTCTGCTGCAGTTTGCTTGATGTCTCGTGACCTGTCCCGTGACCTCTGTGACTTCTATACTCGAGTGCAACTTGATCAGAAGATTTACACAATCTCGATCGCCAAACGTAAATTTAAATGAAATATGATTTGCTTGTGAAATGTTTTTGCCTTTCTATCACTTATTCAGCGCATATGATGCACCTTCTTGTCCAAGGCGATGTTCATACTTTCCGCAATATCGATGGGCTGCGATGTGTCAGCCATTGAGTGAAGAGCATGCAGCACATGTGAGCAAAAGGGTTCACCCTACGTAAACAGCCTACCACTAACCAGACATGCAAACCGGCATGCGGAGTTGATATTTATATGCCCATGACTTGGAGCAAGTCTACGATCACATGTTTATATTAATAAACTTTATGAACACGTTCAGTAAATAAAACATTCTGCTATAAAGCTCAGTTCAATAAAATATGCTGCTGATATAATTGTTTGAAGTCTGAAGCTTTGCATTCAAGATTACAGAACATGGTAGGTATTCTTTGAACTTTGAGCAAACAGAAAAATGGGTGTAGGCACAGAATAAACTGGAAATATTTATGCGTTTGCAAAACGACACCAACATTATGTCAAGAGTTGTTAGTATTGCAGCCTTTTACAGAGTGATAGAGTTATTCGAATCCAGTTAGCGCGATCACCCAGGAATAATAAAAAAATAAATATAAATTGACCGACATATTGACGTAGTTTACGGCTCTGCACGCATTGGTAACGATGTAGCTTATTTAGATAAAAATCGCTCTGCATTTTGATAATTTTGAATAAATGTGTCTGTGGACTACTGCAAACTGTAAAGTAAAATTTCTCAGACCATTTCTGCACTGATCGCCATAAAATGTCGACATTTGGCCAAGCGACGCCGCTCATCGGTACGTACCTAAGCCCACTGCACTCTCTGCAA
>LD346958.1:104559-131786 GCA_001465055.1 Ptychodera flava | reverse complement strand
AATCTCTATTCATGTAAGGGGCCACCGCCCATCAAACTAAAAAGATACAAGGTATATGCGAAAGAAAATGTGGACACGTTATGCTTAAATTAATCAAATATACAAAACGGAAGAAAGTGAATCTCATCTTCTTAGACTGAAACTGTTTGCTTTTCACAAAAGAGGCAAAGTTTGTTTTGAACTCCAATGCATGTATGTCTTCCAGTTTCTATTATGAGACTGTGATTCGAATATATGAATTCTGATTGTGCGAAGTTGTACTCAATGGGATGGACACATTTAAGATACATTTCTGGTTCAAAATAGAACTTAAACATTGAATAAATCTCCGTCTGGGTGAATCATTAATTAAAGTATGTCATTCTTCTCTGTAACAGTCTTGTAACCTTTGACAAAATGAAAGTTAAAAATACATCACAATTATCCACTTGCTGCTCAAACCAAACATAAGCAAAACCATATCTCATGAGCAGCTATTTAATCTTTGTAACCCAATTTGTTTTGCCCGCTTCGTCCAATTATCGTAACATCTCGTAGCATGCCTTTGGATACCGAGCATTGTCCATTCGGACTAATCTTAACCAATATGATACACATCTCTTTATATAAATGCAACTCAAGGGGTATCTACCACATTCACCAAAGACAGCCTCATTATTAACATCACTATCAGGGCTCGAAATTAGCGGTAATCCCGCGTCCACAGACTACCAACTTTTCCCAGGGGCTACCAAAATCCATGAAATGGTAGCCCACATGGACTACCAAAGTCCGGGACATAAAATTCAGTCAGTACTTGGCGTGCTATGTCCAATATCTGAACAGACGTACTTGAATGACAGGCACTGGAAGTGATGGCCAATGAAAACGTATTTTCATTGCATTTTGATCATAATGTATCAATCACGGCAATATTCCTCCTCTTTACACAAGCCAATGGTCTATTTTATCACTGGTACAATATGTCTAGTCTCGACGTGCTGAGAAGGTCGTAGTCGTTTGTCATGACTAGTATCAAACTTCTCATACAACTCTGAGACTGAAACAAGTTGCCAATACATCACAAAACTTTTGAGTATCACTGTTGTCCATTAAGCCAAAAAAGATCGTTTCTGGTCACCGCGTGCGTCATTTCAGAACCTGCGCGTCATGACATTTTTATTGGGTTACATACTGATCAGTACGGCTATCCTTGATATCCCTGTTTGCATGTCCAAAAATGCTAAACAGAAAACTAAAGTATTATGCAGCCAGTGCTAAAAGACAATAACTGTTGTATCAATAGTGCCAAACCAGCATTGTTAAGAAAACAAAGGAAAAAAGAAAAGCGCGTCGCCGCATCACTTTTGATGAATGTCAAGGACCAGAAACGTTTTATTTTTTGAGGGGGCTTATACCTGTTTCCTTTTGGTACTAGGTGTGTAATTATTCACATCAAATGACTAGAAAATTCATTTCATGGGCAGAATCTTGAAAAATTGCTTTTTCTTGTCTTGTTAATGAAAAACAATATCCCTAAACTAAAATATGCATGGGATACGGGCTACCAACTTCAGAAAATGGTAGCCCAAGTGGACTACCAGGGGAAAAAGTTAATTTCGAGCCCTGACTATCAAGGCCTAATAAATATCTACAAAATCGGAATGTACCCATTCAATAGTTGGAGAGTACTCAAACCCACAGATTTTGCCAAAGTTTCACATATGCTAATAAAAGAAAATTGAGAAAGAAAATATTTGAGTTTGACATTGTGTAAATATTGTTTCAGACCCCTTGCATTCCAAGAGAGAAAATAAATTTTGCTTGTTGAAGTTACATAGGCTCCTGTTTGGGTTTGGCCACGCCATTATAAAGGCACAATGTCATTTTTTGTCATCATATTTAAATTTTGGTCTACGAATAACAAGTTTATCATAATTAAGAAATGCTCTTCTTCCTTCAGTATGTCCTCGAATCATAAATGAGATTAATTTCTTTCTCCTTTCACGGACACTCGGTGGAAAATCTTCACTAACGAAAGATGTACTATTATTTCTTCTTTCCTCATCAGGCACAGATGTACGGTGTTTACGGGATAGAAACTTTGTTATAATTGGTCTGGGTTCGTTCGGTTTAGATCCCACATTCAATTGATGGGCTCATTCGATTACCACCATATTTTCATCAGCCGCTTCTGTAATTACTAGCTTACCGACCATAAATCCACGGACCGATTTTTCACGGTCTGACCAGGTCTCATCTGGTGATTTGTCAAGTCCATAGAAGAAGGGTAGTCACCTACTTTAAGCGCACAGCAAGTGAGGCTACCCACAATGCCCCTTGATTTGTTCACTCAGACATTTTTTGCCAAAGGCTTTTTCGATTTTATCAGTTTCTTAACAATTTTTAACTTAAGTTCAGGATTATTTGTTAAAACTATGTTCCAAAATTATTGATTATGTTTAAAATGTTAGAGTAAATCGAATGAGAAGTCGATGTTTTGAGGTGCTAAAAATTGCACACTTGTCATGATGAAGTTATCAGCAACTAAGATGGTCTCATCGTACCACCTGTCAGGCATGCAAATTTCCTTTGTTACGAACATTAAAAAAAATCAATACCCTTTCTTTTGTCAACACAGATGCAACTTATTCCCTTAGTTTCCTTGAAAATATTGTGTATGGCTGTCAACAATCCATGTCAACAAAATTACAAAATTGCTATCGCCTCCATGGAAAAGGGGTTTATCTTCTCATTATTCACAGTGAGAAATCAGAAAATTATGATTGTCAGACCTATATGTTGCCAGAATTTTGAAATATGGACTGAGTTGTTCTGTGTACAGAAGAAATTTGCTTCAGTTCAGTGAGTGATCTCCGTGTGTACAGATCGTGGAGAATTGTGGGTAGCCTCACTTACTGTGAAGCGTTGATACTGAAAATAAAAACCCACTCAGCGAATTCTAAAATAAAACATAACCATATCAGGCATTCTTCGTGAATCTATACACAGTAATTGGAAGTAGTTTGATTGCCAAGTATAGTTCATGATAAAACAAAGAGAATGACAATTAAAAGAGCTTAATTTAGAGGAACTCCAGAAGATGTACACTCCGATATTTTTTTAAAATTAAGACGAATAATGTTTAATCATTTGAGTCCATAAGAAGACTTAGAAAACACTTCACATAGTGAAAGTTTTCGTTTCCCAAATTTAAATAGTTTACTTTCCATTCCAAGTTCAACCTCTTGGGGAAGATACCACCTGAACCCGTTGTTTTATGAATGTTATTGTTGGTCCTTTGTACTTAGGCTTAGTGTTGAAAGTTTTAACATCTGTGATCTTTACATTCATATTCGCTTTCGGGACGACATGAAACGAGAAGCTGTCAGTCTCACATACTAGTTTTATTGTTTCCTGTTTATTGGGGAAAAGTAACGGAAGCAGGGAGCGCCTGTTTTACTTTATGATAATGAATAAAGTGTGCATGATATATATTTCCGAAACGAAACGAACAGTAAAGATTTGAGAATTTATTTTATTTTGTTGTAAAACGGCTAAACAGCTGCGCTCATGCCCTCAACAACTTCCAGGAGCTGGAGATGTTGCCGTTTGACTCATACAACGACATCATTACCAGTAAAAATTATAGTGCCTTCCGCTGAATACAAATCTCAACTGCCAGTGAAAATTTGAAATATATTTTTTATGACGACCAATGACTGATAAACCGGGTCTCCGTTGACTTAGCTTGATGTTCTCTTTCGGTAATACTGTTCCGGCATAGGTGAATTGTTCTTCATGTAGTTCTACAGGTTTAGGATAGTAAAAAACGATGAAGTCACTACCGCCAAATGGAAAACACGACCGCCAATGTAGCACTTGCCAGCAGTGACTTATACAGTAGCAACAAAAAAGAAATCGAAATTCATTTAAATACGTTTGACGATATCATCGACAACTTAGTTTTATGTCGGATAATGTGTAATGAATCAAAGGGTTGGGATTAGGTTTATGATATTGCCGGAACAGAGTGAGCCAACTTGTACTGAATCCTAATCCGTCGCAAACGTAAGCGAAAGAAAGGCTCAATTATTTTCTGGCTATGGACAGTTTTTAAGAGCGTGCTTTTTATACTCTTCAGAATAAAATAAACATTGAATTATTACTCTGCTGAACTATGGGTTCATCTTCCTCTTTACACTCGAACACAAATTGCATTGATAATACGGTTACGTTTTATAACATGAAACCATTTTAAAGATGGTCATACTAGTTCCGGTTAACTCAAATCCCACTCCGTAAACTGAATCGAACATTGGAGGCATGTGGTTGTAGATATTTCCTGGGTTTACTTAACTAGAAAATCCTTTGATTTGTTCCAAGTGTTTAGGCAATATTTATATTTTATTTTCTCTTGTGAATTTTGATTTACGTTGACTATTTTCAGTGAATCAAACCTTTCTTATTTCTTTGTTCACATGTAGTTGGTGTCATTTTGCGATAAATTTATTTCGTTGTTATTACATTGTAATGTGATTTTGATAAACGAAAATTTCCTTGTAATTATCGTCTTTTTGGTGCGTAACATGTGTAATTATTTGCATGCTCGCTTCTGCTATGCTATCGATGGACCGTGCGACCACCACCAGGTAGTGCTTTCTATGGTGCAACAAAGGTCATCATGTACGACCTAATTTGCATAAATTTCGAACTAAATAAACTCCCGATAACAAAATATAAGTTCAAGCTCCAAGCAGCGTTGGCGGGGCCCAAGCGGTTGCTATGGTTTCAGGTGTATGCAATGATGGTACTATTCCTAAATTTGAGTTTTATATGGTCTTTCGGTTCGTTCTTGTAAAGAAGAAGAATTGGTAATCGTAGGTTTTTCGATTCACCCAGAACTATCCATTGACCATACATGTGCTGTTTTGTTCTGTGTTGACCAAGTCGAATGTAAAGCTGCTTAAAATAATATTTTTTGGGATAATAATTAGCGCCATACATTCATTTTACTTTCACGATTCATCAATTTCACGATACCACCTTCGTATTTAGGGAGTATTATTTCATTTGGAATAGAATTTGATCATGAATGATACTCTTATGCACTACAAAGAATATCATTCGAGCATCTTGATCTTTGACAGGATGCTCTCGGTTCCAATATAAGGCCATTCCTATCACTTAAAACACTGTACTCTGCTCGCAACTTCGTCCATTTCTTATTTTGCTATCTTAAAGGCAAGTAAAGATTAATGTCGGATATCGTATAACGGTTTTGTCAATTTTCCTCTTTCTTTACGTAGCCTTACTCGCAAGATCTTGCCTTCCCTGTATTTCAATTTAAATGTCTCCCGAATATTTCAATACCGCTGTGTTTATTTTACAGAGCAAACTTTGATAAAATTTCATCAGTAACTTTATGGGATTACGTTTGACCACACACAATTCGATGAACAGGTAAAAACTGTTACTTCCAAAAAGCCTTCCCATTGGTCAAGCACGGATGATACTGTCGCAATAAAAGTTCTGTCATTCCCACAAAACATTCACTTGACCTGGTTTTTATGACTCTTTCTATTTTGAATTACGTTCATTACGGCTTGTACAACAAAGACCCTTGACAAAAGGGACCCATAAGGGATCCCTAAGGGTCGGTCGCCCGAATTATCTTTTGAAGATTTGATTTGAATGAGATGATAATTGCTGTTGCGGGTATATTACATCAAATTAGATAATTACCCAGCTACTTAGCTGAGCTGTTTGCTGTATGCCCTTGCAGTTACCTAAACAAATGTCTCTTTTATTTTATGAAGACTAATTAGAAATTTACCGAGAACTCTGCAAAGCATGACGTCTTGAAACTGCTTTCTTCCTGGAGATTTCTAATTAATTGCTTCAGTGTGACCCCTTTCCTTGCACTGTGGTTGGAATCAACACCGGGAATGACATTCTACGGGGACACATTCACGGGCAGACTTTCGAAATTCAACGTGACGAGCGTTTGGCTTTACTGGCGTCAAACCCGAAAACTAACAATTGCACATGAGTTTATGCCGAACATTTTGCAGTTCATTTTGCCACAACGCGAATTGAACATTAGTAGACAATGAACAGTACGTTTCTGACTTATTTTGGTCACGCACTTGCGTATGCGTGGTATCATCAGTAAAGATGTCAGTGTAGGCAATGCATGTTACACACATACACAAAGTTCCAGTATTTAACTGCAAGTTGTACCATAACTTTAATCTCAGTATGTCAATACTTTGAGAATACAATGAGATATTTCAATATCCTCGCAGTACGTTTTAAGCATTTGAACGTTTTAGGGCGGAAATATGGTATTTCCTTTCACATTCACATTGACTTTGAACACTTGTAAAAGGAAATGAAAAGACGATACATCATATACATCAATTGAACCATTTTAACACCAATAGCAAAGGAAATCAATCTCTGTCACTTCGAAGCGGCTAAATCACTCTTTCTCAATCTACAAAGATATTATTGACATGTGGCAAAAATGATGCGGTGACGCGATTTTTTTTTATTTTAATTTTATTTTTGGTGGAATTTGATACATTTTCCCCTTTTTTCCACAGGGGCAAATGAAAAACAGGAAAAAAAGAGTTGACGCGCACACTTTGAAGTGATGCGCGCGCTGACCAGAAACAAATCAATTTTTTGCCCTAAAATAGAATGTTGACTCAGATTTGTAAAATTGAATTCAAATAAAATGGAAAGTAATAATGTTGGCATGGATTTCACACCATAACGATAATAAGCCTTCAGCGAATATTGAAATAAGAGAAGAGAGGCAGAAATTTCCCCTTAAGCTATTTTTGTGCCAGATAAACTTTCATGAAAACATAAGTCTTGTAAGAAGCATTGCCCTTCTCAAGGGTGAACATTGTGGTTACAGGGACACATTCATTGAAGCGGCAAACCAGCATTTTCATATGTGAGTACCCCTCGAATTCAAATTTTGTAAGTCTTGTTTTCATCTGACGTTAACATCCCTTAATGTGCATTTCATTTGATGTCTTACGGAATTCACGCCCGTGACCTACTGTTAACTGTCTATGCAATTTTGATCCTTTGTACAGGGACGTACCGTCAAAATGTGAACACTTAAAACATCTATCTATTGAGTTCTGGCAATCACTACGGGACAGTCAGTCTGGTAAAGGTAAGAGAAACACCCTATTGCTGCGTAAATCTGATTAAAATCATTTGTAGTTTCACTGTCGCTTATGCTTTCTGTTCTTGCTAGCGTTTATAGTCAATGAAGAGTGACCAAGAGTAGAGACATCGTCATCTCTATACATCTGACTTTAATCAGACTGTTTTCAAGTGTGGTCATTCTTTAATGAAGTGGAATATCGGTCACGTCGCTTACCTTCTCAAACTGAGAAAAGTGCAAGTTTAAGTCAACCACCTCTTTCTATCTTAACTCTCCAATCTATTATCAAAGCGCTCGCTGACTGTAATATTCAATGCTCGATCGCTCTTCATCTATCTATCATAGATACATTTGATATCTGCCGTAGAAGGCAGGTAATGTAAATTGTGTTCAGAATTGAAAACATCTTTGAAGTAACGATTTACAATTAAGTTGAATATAACTCCGATGAGTTGGGAAAATTTCAATAACTGTTGACTAATGATCAAAGTCTTCTAAAATTTAAGTATAGTGTCGAGGATTTAGTTAATCCCCCAAAACAGAGATGTATATCTCAGAACGATCTCAATCAATCAATCAATCAATCAATCAATCAATCAATCAATCAATCTATCTATCTATCTATCTATCTATCTATCTATCTATCTATCTATCTAACCGCAAAACTAGCTATATATGTGCATATTATATGTCTCTGTACACCAGAAACATTGATATTGATATTAGAATGTCATTCGAAAACGTAACAATATAGAATGCCATGGAAATCTATGGCGTATACTATACCATGAACAATTTTCCCCAACTCGTAACTAGCTATACCAGTTAAATTATATGTTTTTGACAATTGATTGGAGTGTACTTGGCTTGCATAGGCAGAATTGCATATGTGTACAAAAAATATAATATTCTAATTCACCAAAATACAATACATTCACCACACATGGGAGTCCAACACACAGGTAGTGTATGCTCCAAATGAGTACATTCAAACACTAAAGTCCAAAGAATAACCAAACGAAGGAGGCACAAGCGAAGGGGAGTGATCATAGGATAAAGATGGGAGTCGATGGGTCAAGCGGTACTGGTAAGGTCATACACACATTTTAACTTTCAAACTTGTAACAGGAGGGGAGATGCATACTTAACAATGTAGAAAAGGGGCAAAGTCACCTTGTCGATCGAGGTATTTGGGAAGGGTCATATTATAAATGATGAGCCACCCCTTATTTTTCCAGCAAACCCCTTGGTAAGAATTGAACCCAACCTGTAAGAGATGAAGCACCAAGAAGCAAACATGAAAACTAAATGAATTGTAGGCCTAGAAGCCTCCGGATCGACGTAAACCCAGTATTAGTGTCACTCAACTCATTCTCTCTCGCAGTCAGTCTGTCAGTCTGTCTGTCTCTCTCTCTCTCTCTCTCTCTCTCTCTCTCTCTCTCTCTCTGCCCTTTACTGTAACCATACTGAAGATTTGGCAAAAGTCAAACTATTGAGAGGCTCTTTCATTACTTATTATGAGAAAGGCATGCCACATTAGTCGTTACAACTACAAAATCTCATTAATAAAAACATTATATCGCTCAGTAAGGATTTACATTAATGATATAAACCGAACCCTTACTTAACCTTTAGATTTGTCCTAAATGCAACAATCTCCTGATAATTCTGTTAAAATATATCGATGATACTTGGCTTAAAGATAAAATAGAATATATAAGATATCAGTACGTTTCCAATACAACCAAATAAAATCTACAAGTAATAAATCTTCTGGACTTTAAAATGAAAAAATCTTAATGACGGCCACGTTTGAATTCAGACTCCCAAGACTTTGATACAGCTGCAGTATTAACATTCTTATTTACAGTTATAAAATTTGAATAATCAGAACATACAGAACAGGGGTAACCATAAACTTCACCACCGTGAAATATCACGAGCATTGTTATGGTATCAAAGAAAGTTAACTTCTTCACTTAACATACTACGAAATTTCGAAACTTTCATAATAACAGGTTTTGTTGTAAACGTCCTTAAATGTCTTTACAGCAGTGGGTTAAACCAGGCATACATTTCTTATCTGATTTCAATTTAGTAAGAAAACTATGTGCATCACTTGGCATATTTGCTTTCTATAAAGTTTCAACCTAATCGATAGAAGGTCAAAACTGACAGAGAGAGGATTACAGAAAGATACAAAACACCTCCTCGGAACGAGCCTGCGCTAATTAAATAATGTCAAAGCCTACATATCGTCGCTTCAAAACCTAGGTGAGAATAACTTTTACAACATGGAACTAATAACATATCTCCTAATACGAGAAGAGGAAAATCGCCCATACGCACCTCCCCAATCATTTCCACGAGACCCTAAAATGTAATATGAAGGGTGCCAAACAACGGCGTGGTAATTTAAAATTTTGATAACATGTCCATCTTGAGCTGCAAATTTGTTAAATAGTCAATACCCTTGATTAGTGTAGTAAAATCTCACTAGGAGGGGGGGATAACTTGGGGTCTAGGCATGGATGATTTCCAGTAAATGCTTCACCATTCTACAATTTCTGTAATAAAGAAAAGAAAATGAAATTCACGTACATTGCAACAACACAACAGATCATTGCAAAATACTTTAAACTAGAAGTTGTTGTATTAGTCTGCGACGCAAATTTGGAGGTACCATGTAACAGTAAGATAATTTTCAAAAAATGTTACAGGGATCGTTACACAAATACCTCGAATGCTGCTTTAAACATTGTTGATCGACATTAAGTCTCAAGTTCATGTCGAACTGTTTTTAGTCTTTAACAGCCAATTCGTCTCTAGACATATAGGATCGCTGATATTGACACGCGAAACAAAACTTCATTTTTCATTCGAGTGCAATCGTCGCACCTAACCATTTGCAAAGCGATACTTTTGAAACATGTGAACATTTTAGTCAGGACATATAGTATTTATGTTCACATTCATTTTGAAGTTTACGTTCACGATCACGTTCAAAGGGAATGAAAAGAAGACCTTTTACTTGATCCATAAGTACTTTATAGCACAGCTCTTGCAAAATTCAAGTTGCAGATTGCTAGCAAATACGGCTAGTTTTCAATCGGGTTCGAACCCACAACATACGGCATCGGTCGCCTAGCGGAGAGGCCACAGAGAGAACCGCTCAGCTAAATCCCCACTCTCAATAAAGAGTGGTTCAATAGCCGGCTAAGTTCCGCTCCACACGTTGTAGAGTTCGTGAAGCACTCACTCACGCATGCTCACTTTCACACATCGCACATACAAACTTTATCGAAGCGAAGCAACGAATACATCGCTTTCACCGGGCGAACGATAACCTCGGGGACAATTCCGTCCACCAGCAGAGCTACCAACCCATAGTAGAAAATACGGCTAGTTTTCAATCGGGTTCGAACCCACAACATACGGCATCAGTCGCCTAGCGAAGAGGCAACTGTAACTGCTAAAATAAGCCCAATGAAGCGACAAAAAGTACTAGTCTATCTTTCTGACATTGGTGACATTGCTCTATTCAATTCACGGTGATACTATTACCTTCTTGTTGGCACCCTCTTGAATATTTTTTACTTCTCCTCCAAACACACGATTTTCTGGTGACATATGCGCAACAGCATCCACTAGTTTTTTATAATTTTATCAAGGACATTTGGCTGGTGAAAAGGCCGTAAAATTAAATAAAAACTTTCAAAGAGCGACAATGTTGGGAAAAGTTGATATGAAATTACTTTAAACTATACATCTAAAAGTGTTTTTTTTCAGTAATCAACCTATCCTAAAACTATCATTAAAATCGTCACAAAAGGTCTCAATGCTGTTGAGTACATTGTTCATGTGCAAATCTATTTATCAAACTAGTTGTTTTGTTTTTTGTGTTTTTTTACTGGTCAATTGAATTTTCCCCCAGAAAAATTATAGCGGCGATATTTATACAAGAAACCAAACTTTTCATTTTCAGTGTAGCATAACACTTATTTAATTATGGTTTCTCGATATTACTGATTCCAGAAAGGCTTGTGTACCGTTTGTACTTTTGCTTGCTTCTTTAAGCTGCGAGTATTGTCTACACATCTGAAGTCATTAGGAAAGAGGATATATGATTAAAATGGCACGTTTAAAATCCGTTCCTTTTCATGTACACGGTTTCTTCCTAAACGAAGGATTATGTCATGATTACGTTTGGTGTCGCTATAATACGAAGTAGTGAATTTTCGGTAAACATCTAGGACAATATGATAACAATTCCATCACTTTTTAGATGAATTTAAAAACATTCATGTTTTGATCATTTACTAGTATGCATAGTAGTTATGCACTGAGGGTGGATACAAACGTTTGATGCAAACTCAAGAACTGCTGATCTAGTTTTTTCGAATTGCGTTATAGTCACATATTTCGGACAAGACTTACTCTGTACTTGCGAGAAAACGAGAAAGGAAGAACGATGTCAAGAAAAACATTTGATTAAGAACACTTTAAAAGGTGTCCACTTGTTTTTTAAGAGGCTTGAATTCTAACATTTTCTGAGAATCACATAGACATGCTCTCTTCACAGATGGATTATCTTTGAGACGCTGCTGTGAAAAAAACTGCCCTCTACGATCAGTTGCGGATTTTAATGAACCTTTGTGCCTTTGTGCCTTTGTCTGATACTTTGAACATGTCTGTGCACGCTATGCCAATTCCGCCAGCCAGTTTCAGGTATGTTTATCACATGTCATAGATAGATAGTTTGTCAGACTTAGACATTTGTTAGACATAGACGTTACTCGTTAGTTAGTGCTAGTGTTAGCCTTAGCTGTAGATATATGTAAACTCGATCTAACATGCCCATAATTCTCGTACAGGAGGCGTCGACTTCAGGTGATTTACATTAATTTCTTTGAATGGGATACACTGTCGTAATCCGTCCTAGATCGCTCCGTTACCGACGCTGTGTTATATTGACCGCTATTTTTTAACCTCTGTAAGATACCTAGGTAACATGACCGGTCCCTCACATTCAAACTTTCCCTAAACAGAAACTGCCCAGGTTGGATCCCTCGGATCATTTTGCTGAAGATCCTTTACCTGCAAAGTCCTCTTTTACATACGTTCACCACCTTTCCTGAAAGCTAAAACGTAGTTTGACTAAATTAACTGTTCTAACTAGTTGATTTGATGAATGCATTGATGACATTAGGAAAAATTGACGAACAATATGTCTAAATGCAGAGTATAAGTTAGTTTAACCTAATCATCCCATCATTATAAAGGACACGTATCTTCAGCCAAACAAAATTATATTTGAACTTTACAATGTGCGCTCAGTTTACTTGTACAGCGCCATCTATTTTAGATGCATCTTTCTTGACACAGAATAGATTTTGAATTCTACATTCATTAACGAAGAATAAATATTACTCTGATCAGAGGCTCTAGCTGTGTAAATATTTTCAATCAGTCAGCAGATATTTGTTAGTCGTCAAGAATGCAGGAATGCAACACAACAGATGTGCCCATTAAGTAAGTTCTTATTGAAGCAAGAGTCAACTAATCCTTTCGACAAGCAAATATTTACACAGGAAATGCAGTCCTGACGTTGATAACTGCAATGTCATACAAACCACACAACGGAAATCAAATAAGTATTAGACATTCCTAAAATGTATCACAGTTCACCTAAATCCGTTATGCTCTTTTTTCCGAAGTTGTTCACAATAGCATTCTGACACCCTTACAGGTACCGCCTATTATCCTTAACTTTGTCATATGTTGTAAGAGCAGAGACGTGATAGATTATTATCATCAACATATCGCTGCTCACTCCAAGGGAAATTCCCATATTTGTTCCCAATCGTTTTTCCGCAACTGCACAGTTTGTGTGTGAAAATGTCTCCATGTAGACAGTAGTCATCTAGAACTACTGACGACTTTATTTTTATGTCTAAATTGGGAAAACTCTGATAAAATATTGCCCAGTTTTAATACTCGACCTGGACACTTGTGAAACCAAGCACATATTACACGATGTACCCACTCCACTTGTAAAACCTGTGATTTTTACTGTGAGTGATTCGCAGGAAAGTAACGTTTAGCTTTTCCTAAATGATACAGTACAATAGAACAGTAACTTTTGTTCACGATGGTAATACATGTGATTCCTTCACCATACTTCAATTGAAACCTCATGTAAAACTTTCCCCTGCTGTCTAGTGTATTTATCAGAGTAATGCTTCATCTCTGAATTTAACGTCACTTCGCAATTGAAGATGACCGTGTCGCCACCGATGAAATTAACAACCGCTACCTAGTTTCCGGAGTAAATAGATATTATATTTGAAAACGTGTCAACAGTAACGAATACAATTAGGTCAGCCATTCAAACAACCGCAACCCATGGCGTCATTTTCACTGACGGTTAGATAGTTACTCCTATACAGTAAAATCTTTCTCATGTGCACGATTTTAACTCGTTTCTTACTTGCAAGGCTCTCGCGCTATAAAAGATGGACGTCATTTTGGGGCTCTACATTCTCAACAATTTCAGAAATATGGCGGTATAGAAACTATCACTGATATAAATTCCGAAATTTGACTAAAAGTTCAATTTCTTAACTTTCGTTTCAGTCTCGCGAGACAGATGAAAGTTTATTTCCATAAGTCATCGGTACCCTTTTGGAGTTACTTGTGCTGAATGGTTAACTACAGTGATATTTGCAAAACAAAATTGAAGTTGATAACCCCTACCTAGTAAGTCATTAAAGTTAGAATATTCTTATGCTCTAATTTCTTCGATTACGGCAGAATTTGCACTTTTCTCTATTTTTGTTCTAGCCGTGGAGCGTGTCGACGTCAGTGACGCGCTCCAATTTCCTGCATGACACCATTTTCGAACGCCGTCGATACGCGTGACCCCTGTCGCTTACCCTATGCACTTCTGTAGTTTGATTATTTCGAAGGCAAAGAAGTACATTTTAAAAATTGCACATATTGATTGATTAAACTTGTAAGATATATCACAGATTCGTATGTTAATCATTATTTCGCAGTTTGAATAAAAAATTACCTAGCCTATAACGACGAAAACAAAAAACTCGACAAGTTACGAGTGTATCGATGTGTAGCCCCCTGGTGTAGTATAACCATACGAGTAATCGAACTCTTTGCGGAGTTTGCGCACGGAAATGTGTAAGTTTGCAGACGGATGAGCGAGAAGTTTTCGTACTCTGCGCACGAAACTTGGCAATCACAAGTTTACTGACCCGTTTACCTGCTGAGCGCAGGTGTTCAGCAGAGCCGTGGCAAGCGAAGGGGCGGGGCAGGGATACATACACATAGTTCTGCCATCGTACAATAAGCCGTACTTCTTTTCGCTAGTCTGCTTTCATACGACTATGCTGGAGTCGTAAAATTGACAGACAAAATTTATTATTATCCAATGTTTATTATTCCGTAATCTTTGCATTTTTCACAAAGACGTTTTCTAAACGTGGCTGACTGGTCATGTACACTACGCGTTTACAGTCGGGTGTACGCGTTTACAGTATTTCATGCATGTGAAGTGAACTGATATCGATCCTTAGAGTCCCGATATACAGTTTCAATTTTTTAATTCATATATCTCACAAAACATGGTAGAATTTACAGCAAAACCTGTAAAACAAGTGAAAGTCTTAGGATTAAGTGAGTGGAAAATTGGTACGTCGGATTACCTACTGAGTATACATGTAGATTTTGTTACCATCAGCTTTTACGACAGGACACATGAACAAATATTTATTACAGAAAGCCATTATCATGAACTTAGGTTTCAATGAGTTGATTATTTTTCACCTGATCAAATGTTATAAATAAAACTCATAAAATTTACAACATCATGGATAAGGGAAAGTTCTGACACAGTCCTTCGAAGCTATCAAGGAGTCCTTTCAAGTTTGTACTGTAACAGTAGATGAAATTTTGTTCAATGCTATATCATTGATACAATAAATATACCAGTGTATCCAGAAACACCGTGTAAAATAAGTTTGGCATCTACTTGAATTTTTAGGGATGCCTAGAAATAAATATTGAATAAACATTATTTATTTCTTAGTATGCTTTCACAAAACTGATGCAGAATGAAAGAATGAATAATGAAAGTCAAGGTGACATTTTAGCATGATTTAGTGTAGCGGTTACGAGCTACACTTTGCAATAAGATAACCCAGGTGCAAATCAGCAAGCCTTAGGTCTATGACCCCATTTCAAAGTTATCCCTCAGCTACAACAACTTGTGTTCCCCTAGAGATTCAAGAATCTCACCCAACCTAACTCTAACCCTTCTAGCCACGACTTATCTGAGATCCACCAGAGACAAATTAGACAGAAGAGACCAGGTAACACGAATTTGATTTATTCGATCATTTTTCCAAAACTTCCTTCATTTTCGGACAAAATATTAAAGATCGCCGTGGAAGGGATTGCGAAAACCTACAAAATCCCCAAGTCTTTCTGCACATTGACAACAAAAACAAAATAAAAAAAACTGTAAAAACCCATGGAGTTGCGTGGTCTCCAAACCAATTCTGTTAAACAGTTTACCCATATTGACTTTTTGGGATTGTGAAACTTTGTAGTCAACTTGCTGTATATTTCAGGCGAGATAACCATTGCGAGTATTAAATTGGCGTCATCCCCACGCTCCCTTCAGCTTCAGAGGGCGGGTATGACGCTGTGGTGTCATAGCTTCACTGACGGTCAGATCTGACTATTCCCGACTTTCAAGTACCATATTCATACATTTCCAGTTATCTCAAACACAGAAACTGCTGTTACACAATCGAAAACCATTTAATTCTGCAGGGTTCCGTGAAAACATGTGGATATCTCTTACCGTATTTGTTAAACATATATCATTACAATTTTGAACCATTCTGGTTTGAATATCCTGTGAAGCGAGTTAAAAGTAGGACGTTTCCGAGTCCAATATTCCTCCCATTGTTTGACGGTATATTGAAAACACAAACTAAATTACACTGCAAGCATTGTGTGTCAACCCTTATAGGTCGCTGTGTGAAAGTTCATAGCAGCATCGGTCATGCTTATCGTGCCATACGCCTTTACAAACTTACATGCTTATAGGAGTTTATACTTTTCCAAAATTTTATCGCGACGTCGCGATGTCGAAACCGGATGCTTCATATTAAAACTTAATCGTTAGTCAAAGGCGTAATTCGATTGATAAGAAATTAATTACCTGAAAAATACCCTGTGACTCAAAAATTTGGACTCAGTGGCAGGTGTCTTAACATGACAGTTTATCCATAAGGTTTACTAAGCTAGTGAGTTGAAGAGTTCCTGCACAGGGAGCGTCGTGACCCACTGATAAGCAGTCCACTTCAAATAAGTAGAATATCTCGTCTTTTTTGTCAACATTTAAACATGCACACCAACCTACAAAATCTGCAGCTAATAACATCTAGGCATCGTGAGAATGCAACTGATTATCAGATTATAGCCGGATCACGGTTACTCTACCCCATGGACATGGTTGGACACGAATTATCAATTTTTAACATGAATAGAGACTCTTTTGTTCTTATTTCTTATTAAATTTCCTAAAATAGAATTTCCCTCACAAATCAATGATCATAACATAATTTTGACTCCCTATACAAATATTTCGATTAAAGGTTGAAGTTACATGAGGATGACATTGATGCAGCAAGTAGTATATAATAATTATTTCTGCACAAGTTTTTCTATAATTTTCAAGGTTTTTGTATGATTTTGAATCTACTCTGTTCAGGATTCTGTAACCTACTTGTTACATCGCTACATTTCCCTTGACCAGTGCCTGACATTAACAGCGCAAAACAAATGGTTGCTCTTATTGGGCACCCATTGTATGCGCTAACATACACGACAGAGAAAAGGCCGTACTATCGTGTTCAAGTGTGGGCAAGCAGTCAACGACAGCTTACACCTAGTGGCTGATTGGCAGAACGAGTACATGTACATCGACCGTTGCATACATAAGCACAGTTTAACCGATGACATTAAAACTGATTTTAAGATGAATGTTTATGTGCGAGATGGAAAATTACAAGGACTTGAAGCTGACGTAAACGTGAAACTGTGTCATTCAAAAAGCGTAGTAAGAAGCAAGAAAGAAGGCTACGAAGCATTTGTTGGGATAGTGAGTATGACTTGCCTGCATTGAATTGTCCGGCATAAAAAATCACGATGCGCGAATCAATGATTGATTTCAAATAAGATGACAGCGGAAATAAGGACGAAATTAATGCAATCTAGAGTAAAATTGAAGAAAGGTATGAAGCGCATCCGGAATACAGGGCACTCCATGATGATTGACCTCTGGTTGGCACATAAACCTCGAGGCAAGCTCAACCGTGACCAAGATAAGTTGTAAACATGGGTATTTGTAGAACTGTAGGTATTCAGAAATCAGTCTGAACAATAATTACACTGTGTTAACTTCAAAACTAAACCATTAAAACGTGTTACAAATCTAGAAGTGTAACAAACGAGCAAACGTGTCCAAAAGTTCATGAACAATGCGAAAGGACCTAGCACGTTGTTTTTGTTACTAACAAGAAAGTCTTATTCCCTAGACCTAGTCTCTACCCACACGGAACACTGCTACTAACTCTCATTTTGACTACCATAAAACGTGTTTTTACACGTTATTGCGATAAAGACTATGAAACCAGTGGATTAACTCAAATGTTGATACTAAAAACTTCGAAAAAATTGTTGGTTACTTGACAAGCTAATAAAATCAACTACCATTCCATCCGTATATATGATGTTTTCCACTAACTTTAAACACTAAAATGCCCGATGGTAAAGTTAAATATAGAACATCACTGCTGGTCACAGTAAAACAAGCCTCACAACGGCAGTCGCAGGTTACAGGAAATTTAAAGTCTTATCACAAAAAATACACTTGTAATTGTGCGTTAGCTTGATATAGCCTGAGAGCACAGGTTGCAGTAAAAGGAAACAGACAAAATCGCTTTCCTTGGATAATACAACAGATCTCAGAGATGATTCCTTTCGCGACAAAAATATGTAGGTAGGCATAAGATCTAAATATAAAAACACGGTACACATAATAAAACCTGAGGTCAACTCTCTACTTATTAATGTGTTCAGATGTTTTGAGATGCAATAAAAATAACAATATTGAATAAAAAGAAATTTTTAACTACAACTCTCAAACAATCGTTAACATTAACTTCGAAAATGCCAATTTCTGCAAAGTTAGGAAAACGATAGGGAAAAGTATGGACATGTTATTCTTTATTTGCGTTTGTGATAAGGATTTTCTGTCAATCTTTCTCAATTGCTGTAAATTGTCTAAAACGTACTTGTCCACATTCTTTAGTTTAGTCTTCCACCTTCTATTTGCTGCTTAATCTCTTCCATCTCTGCCTGTCAAGCGAAACGTAAATAATGGCTGTTATCTTTAGATTGTCAATTTTTTACAAATGAAACGACATGATAACGCTCTCAGAGAACACATAAAGGAGAAAAAATGGCACTGTTTCTTCCCTACCGTGCAATAACATTTGGTAACGCCAAATTTAAACGGAAAATATCACGCTGTATTTGTAGAGAGTATCAACTTAACTTAATATTCTTTGACGCAGTTATCTTACCTCCAACCTTCCTTCCTGATATTTTTCAACTATTGTTACCAATGGTTGTCGCCCCATTTGGCTAAATGTATCATTCAATAGGGTAACATTTGATTCTGTGATGTGACCAGATCTCAACAAATCCATACAAATGTCGCGTGCATTCATCATATTTTCTGCATCTTTGACAGTAATCTGGTTCCCAACCAAAAGATCTCTCATTTGCCGAAAATCGTCCTTAGTCATCGATTTATCCAGTGTTAAACATAGTATATTGAATTTAGATATACCACAAGCCATCGTGAAAATGAAGTGCACAGTTTTGATGTATTTTCAACCCACTGTGTGAACTCGGAGGACCAGCTGCCTCTTGTTATAAAGGCAACAATACCGAAAATGACTGTAAAATAGTCTTAGGGAGAGCCATTCGGCCTTACGATTGAGGGCGTCACAACACACATCTAGGCCGGCCGTAAAGTGTTTTCCATGACAAACAATTATGTGACTGAAATAGCATTATGCACTTGCTGGGGTGACAGACTTACAAGGACATTTTATTGCGGTTCAACTGAAGCCTTCTATCCCTTTACGAACACATTCTTAATCTACTACTTAATTTTGAACAAAGGCATATTACTCGCTCTGACACTAATTATCAACCAAGTACAATTGATCCGTAGCTTTACTTCGTTGGTGAAAGTTTGGGTTCTTCAAAGAATGCGAGATATCGGATAGAAAACTGTGTGTACCGTTTGTACTTTTGTTTACTATTTTGAGGTGCATTAACCATAATAGATTGTATTCAGATCTAACATTCGTCAGGACAGAGGATATGTCATTGAAGTGACATATTTAAAATTCTGCCCTTTTTATTTACGTGTTTTTTCTTCCTAAACGAATATTCATGGTTTGATTAAGTTTGGTGGCGCTATAAAGAAAAAGTAGAGGATTTTCTGTAAGTTAAGGACTAAATCGTTACACTTTCATCACTTTTTGAATGAATTAAATAAGATTATAATATTTTGACCATTTAAGAGAACACATAATAGTTATGCAATTAGGGTGGATGCAAACCTGGGATGCATACTGTATCTTGTATTGAGGTTGCGTCATAGTAAACTGTTACGCATCGTAAACAAAACTTACTCTGTACTCGCACAAAAAACGAGAAAGTGAAGAATTATGTCAGTAAAGGTCGAAATAAATGAACACTTTAAGAAAGATGCAGTTGCTTTTTATGTGGAATGAGTGCTAACTTTATCTTTATCTTTGTTATTTGCACGTTCACTCTTCAGATTAACCACAGACAAATATGGACAGACTGGAAACGCGGCATGCCTTTTGTTCCATGGTCGTCTCGGTAGACTAATGGCTCTTCATATTAAAATGAGCTTCAAAGGTGTTAAGCTTTTTGGAGGCTTTGTTTGTGGTTGATAATTGCACGACATTATGCGAAAAATACGACGAGATGGCATCGTACCGCCAGTCGCGTAGCAACCATAGTTACTTTGTTAGCTCTCAGGCCAGAAACACTGCTTCATGCCGATCAAAACATAACACGCCAGCAGTTTCATAAACATGTCCTTCCTTGACGCACGTGTAAAAGACGGTATGACTGACCGTAAACCATTCAGTAAAAACCAAATAGTATCGATAAAATACTTTCAAATTTGGTTCAAACACACTCATTATATATTCATAAATATATGAGAGGAATTTTTAAAACGGTAAAATGAACTTTCCTGAAGCTCAAAACACTCCTTTTTTCGCCAGCACGTCAATGCCGGTCAGCACCACACGTCAACAACAACACAAACTTTGCCGAACATGCTTTCGCTTTACAATTTTCGAAAATCCGAAAATTACCGAAGGATTCGGAAAAGAGAGGCGAGAGCAGCCTGAGGCGAGGCGGACATGAATGGGTTATGTAATCGCTTCACGCCTTAAACAATACCCGTTGCGAGTCTATGTTTGTCTGTGAATTAACGCGTTGCCGAGATATAAAACGCCCTCTACGATCAATTTCGAAGTTTAGTAAGCTTTTGCCCCTTTGCTGATACCTTGCACATGTCAGTACATCTCCTGCGAATCGTACTAGCCATTTTCAGGTATGTTTATCAAACGTCATAGACAGATAGCTGTTTGACTTAGACACAGTATGTTCAAATTAGATGAAAATAGGTTGTTAGACTTAGATGTAGAATGTTAGACAGGCGAAAATAGGTTGTTAGAGTTAGATATAGTATGTTTAACATAAACGAAACTTTTTAGCTTGTGTTTGCCATCGATGTACGTAAACTGGATCTGGTATGCCCATCTCCCTCCTTCAAGTTGGCATACCAACTTTCGATGGAGTAGACTTCAGGTCATTTGCATGAATTTCTGTGAATGAAAGATATATATTGTGTCGTAATACTGGATCGTTGTTTGGTCTACTGTGAATCCGATTGAAAACTATCCGTATTTGGTCTACTGTAGTAGTTATGATATATCGACTGCTATTATTTCAACGAATTTAAGATGCTGATCAAAGTAACATAACTGGTCCCTCTTATTAAAACTTTCCCTGAACAGAACTGTTTGGGTTGGATCATTTACGTGTCTGTGACCAAAATGTGGCAAAACACGCTTGGTGGTGGTGGAGGATCACCATGTTTTTGAAATGCTCAATGAGGCCAGTATATTCATGTAAAATACCGGCCCATAATCGCATGAAATCACACCAGCCATCAGTTGTATCATTGTATTGTTGCTGTCGGCGCGCCCTCCAGGCAATTGCATTTCATACCAATAGGGTCACCGGAAATGCAGCGTATCTAAGCTATAAAGTCACTTGTGTTAATAAATTAAATACATTTATTAGCACAGGGGACTTTTATATATATATTACACATCTGTATTCAATCCCTTACGTTTTTACGAGCACTACGTGCAACATGTGATATTTGTATTTAGGTTGGATCATTCATTTTGTTTTGACTATTTTTATCATAATGACGTCATTAGTTTTGTTCCTTGTAACTCGTTGTAAAATCACATGCAGCTCTATAATTTACTACAGCAAGATGTGTACATTGATGACATCGAGTACAATCCCTGAAAATATGTATAAATGCAAAACATAGTTCAGTAAATCGTTAGCATTATAAAGGACATGTGGCCCAACCAAATATTTGCAATCAGTCTGCCAACGTTTGTCAGTCGTCAGGAAACACAGGAATGCAACACAGATGTACATATGTTTGCGGAAAATAATAATAACCGAGCGAATCAAGGTAATTTTTTTTTTCACCCCAAAATATTTATTTTCACCCTGAGAGGTCTTACATCCTCAATCAAATACCCAGGTGCATCGTTTATAACATCATTATAATATGATAAAGTTAAATACAAGTGGACGATGTTGTTATTTAGAACGCAAGGTTGCGACGTTGGTTCAGGAGCCTGGCCTCAACACAACCTCTAAAAAGAACGTGTTAGAACGAGCGCGTGCATGGTTGACTCCCTACAATGGAAACGCAAGGTATTGATATCGCGATAAGACGTCGATTTTGAAGAATTGTACGTGGAAAAAACTCAAAAAGAAATTTAAAAATTATGTTATTGTTACATCGTCATCACTGCTTGTACAATATTTACATTTGTGAGTTCATCGAATAGCACCTGACTAAAATTGAACAATCAAAACCAATCTAAAGCAGTAGACCTGTCCAACATAATGGCGCGTTAATCTCTCAAGCTTGAGTTCTAAATTTGTGCTAGCTTAGAAATGTTCCGCAGTGCGCAGGTCTTCTTGTTGAGAATATAAACTCTGGCTCTTATCAGATTCCAGCTAAGCATATTGTAACGGCTTGTTGAGCTCCCAAGCTGGAGTTCGAAATATGCGCGAGCTTCCGAATCAAATGTTACGCAGGTCTTATTGTTGGGAATATAAACCCTGGCTCAAACCAATCATATGACCAGATTCAAGCTAAACATATGACAATAGAAATTCTTAAAACTTATCATAATATCACTTTCAGCTAAACCCATTAAAATGTTTAAGTGACATTGTTCACGATGGCATTGTCACCGCGAATAATGGAGCATTCGTTTTTTTACCGGGAAGGGGGGNNNNTGAGCTACAAATGCAATGCAAAAGGTGATCCCTCCAGATTAAATTTCTGAAATTTAACTACCCCCCCCCAAAAAAAAAATCAACAATTAGAGGTTATAAACGGCAAGCGAGGGTATGAGGTTGCGGATATAAGACCTCTGGGGTGAAAATTATCATATTTGGCGTGAAATAATCACCGAGCGATGCGAGGTCAAGCTGCACTAGACTAAAATTTAACAATCAAAATTTATCTGAAGCCATAGACTTGTTCTACATTACGGCGCGTTGAGCTGTCAAGTTGACATTCGAAATTTGCGCGAGCTCAAAAATGTTACGCGACGCGCAGGTCGTCTTGTTTAGAATATAAACCCCGGCTCCAGCCAATCAGATTGCCGGATTCCAGCAAAGCATATTATAATTGTGAAATGTGACCTCTCCCTCCAAAAATCTTCTAAATTTGATTCACTAATCTTTTGCACCCTATGGGCCTAGGGTAAAAACAGTGACCCTTCAAAAGTGTTTGCAAGAAAAACAGTGACCCTCCCCAATTTTCATGCACAAAAACAGTGATCCTCCCCTACATGTCATAGTCCGTATCAACAATATCTTACTTGACATATCATTTCACATTTGACTTTAGAACTTGCAATGTTATTATCATTTTAATTTAGTCCATGGCGTGGGTTTGAGACAAAAGAAATGCAGCATGAGGTGATAAGTTTTACTTCTGGATTTTTCTTATGTCGGTAAATCAAAAGAAGAGGACATTGATGACATAGTGAACAAACGCCGAAAAAAACGACTGATAAATATAGTTTAGTAAATCATTACCATTATAAAGGACATGTGGTCCAGCCATAATACCCTCGCTTGCCGTTTATAACTTTTGAATAAACACTACTCTGATCAGAGTACTCTGATCAAGCAATTTAAAATGTTTGCCATCGGTCTACGTTTTTCAGTCGTCAAGAACGCAGGAATGCAACACAGATGTGTCCATTCAGCGTCTTCTCATAAAAGCAGGAGTCAAATAATCCTTTCGATAAGCAAATATTAAGGGAGGAAATGCAACCCTGACATATTGATAAATGCAATGTCATGAAAACCATACCAACCGAAATCTAATAAGTATTTAGAAGTTATAAACGTCAAGCGAGAGTATTTGGTTGCGGGTATAAGACCCGTTGGGTAAACATTAGCACCTTTTTTTGCGGAAAATAATTACCCGGCAAAGTGCACCGTTTGTAACCTCAATATAACATGATAACATTAAATACAAGTGAGCAATGTTTTCATTTAGAACGTGAAGTTGCAACGACAATTCCGGAGCCTAGCCTCAATGTGCGCATGTACAGTTGATTCCGTAAAATATGGTAATGCAACGCGTTGATATCGCGATTACGCATAAAACTTGAAGAGTTTTACTTCAAAATACGCTCAAAGAGAAATGAAAGAGTTCTGTTGTTGTTACACGGCCGTCGCAGCTTGTACAGACTTTCATTTCTGAGTTCACCGAGTTGCACCAAGCTAAAATTTAACGATTAAAATCAATCTCAAGCCGAAGACCTGTCAAACATAATTGCGCGTTGAGCTCCTGAGCCGGAGTTACAAATTCACGCGAGCTTCGAAATATTCCGCAGTGTGCAGGTCTTTTTGTTGAGAATATAAAGCCTGGCTCCAGCCAATCAGATGGCCAGATTCCAACAAAGCATATTGTAATAGAAATTCTTAAAACGTATCAGAATATCACACTTCCGCTAAATAAACCCGTTATGCTGTTTTTCCGATATAATTGTTCAAAATGGCATTTTCACCGACAATAAAAAAGCATTCGTTTTTTATGGGGATGTAAGTAGAACATAAGCTACAAAGGCAATGCAAAAAGCGGTGACCACCTCGAGATTAAATTTCGAAAATTTGACCCCCCTCCTAAAATTCATCAATTGTGAAATGTGAACTCCCTCCCCCCAATCTTCTGATTTGTTTCATTAATCCTTGCACCCTAAGGGACTTAGTGAAAAATAGTGACCCTTCGAAAGTGTTTGCAAGAACAAAGTGACCTTCTCAATTTTCGAATTCAAGCACAAACACAATGACCCTCCCAATATGTCACAGTCCATATCAATAATATCTTACTTGGCATATCATTTCTCATTTTGACCTTTGAACTTTCAAAAATCCCTTTTAAACTTTATAATAGTCACTTGGGTGAAATTCCTATGTCATATTTGTTGTTCACATTTGCTCTTTCAACACCCTATTTCCATCACAAACATTAATATCAACTGTGAAACATTTATACATGCACAGATTTAGCTAGTTTTGTATTGTAAACAAATTATTCTTCAATTATACTTCAATGTATAGTGAATCAACATTGTGGTGAAATTCCAAAATGAAATTTCTTGCACGAGCATATACCTGTGACCACCCTAGTGTAATCCATTACATTGATATTAATAATCAAGCGTCTATAAATACACATATTTAGCTAGTTTTTTATGGAAAAACATGATTCATAATTTCCTCATAGACTACAATGTATAGTGAATCAACATTTCCGTGAAATTCCAAAATCAAATTCTTGCACAAGCATGCACCTGTTACCTCCCTAGTGTAATCAATTACATTAATATTTATAATCAAGTGTCTATAAATACACAGATTTAGCTAGTTTTTTATGGAAAAAACATTATTCATAATTTCCTCATAGACTACAATATATAGTGAATCAACATTTCCGTGAAATTCCAAAATCAAATCTTTTGCACAAACATGCACCTGTAACCACCCTAGTCTAATCGATTATATTAAAATCAATAATCAAGCATCTATTGAGCAAGTTTTACATTAGAAAATTATTTTTCATAATTTCCCAATAAACTACAATGTAAAGTGAATCAACATTTCGGTGAAATTCCAAACTCAAATTTCTTACACGAACTAGCACCTGTAACCACTCTAGTCTTATCAAGTATATTAATATCAGTAACAGCATTTATTACTGTTATGTAAGTAATTTCCCACATTCACGACCTGTGTTTAATTAGTCTAGAACTTTCTCAAGGTCACTGTCCTTCACGACCTCACAACCTTGAATTCAATTAGTCATGTTTGGAATGTTCTGGAAATTTAATTAGTTGTGTAAGAGAGCTAATTTTAGAGCAGTAATTACCATGTCAATAAAAGTTCTAGATTGTTCTTATATGCTCTTATATAACCACATGAGTATAAATAGGGGCCGGCACAGCTTGCAGTCAGACATTTTGGGATCGTGTCTCTTGTGTGTTACTTCAAGTCTTTGGAAACTCCAGCACTATTAATTTCAAGACTTGTCAAGACCCCCACTGCCACGCTGGCAACTTCAAGCAACTTGTGCAACTTCAAGCCTGAAAGCAAAAGGACTGTCCATTCGTCCGACTGACTGTTACAACTCGGAGACTGGAGTTTTGCAATCCAAGCTGAGATAAGTAGCCAGTACACTTTTACAGTTTGTATTCTATCCCTTGACTTAGCAATTAGTTTTATTTTTCGTAATAAATTTCGTTTTATACGGAAACTTCTGAGCTCACCTTTTGTTCGTTTGCTTTCATGTAACAATACATAAACAGATTTAGCTAGATTTGTATTGGACAAAACGTGTGCATAGTTTCCTCATATACTACAATGTATAGTTAAATAATATTTCGGTGAAATTCCAAAACCATTTCTTGCACATGCATACACCTGTAACCACCTTAGTCTAAACAAGTAAAATAACATCAATTATCAGGTGTCTATAAAATACATATTGAGCTAGTTTTGTTAGTCCCCACGGACACTGTCCGGGGGGACTTATAGGTTTGGTCATGTCCGTGCATGCGTGTGTCCGTTCGTGCGTCCATCCGTCCGTCCGTTCACGCAGATATCTCAGCCATATAAGAAGTGATATCATTCGAACTTGGTACAAAAATTACTTCATATGTCATACAGATGCACGTCAATTTGTTTTGTGATACGATCCAATAAGGCCGCCAGGCGGCCATTTTGCTACGATTTTTTTATGTACAGAGCCATAACTTTTGCTACGATTTTTTCATGTACAGCGCCATAACTCAGGCATGTCTCAATCGATTTTTTGCTCACGTGTTTACACACGTGGGCATATGTCGCAGCGATGTCTGTCTGTCTGTCCATCTGTGTGTCTGTCTGTCTGTTGGTCCATTTCAGTCAAATTTGGTAGACATCTTCAGAATTCAAATGGCCAGAACTGAAAAGGTTTTGGTGGGCGTGGCTTGCATATTAATGAAGTTATCACAGTTTTAATTTT
>LD346958.1:87330-102441 GCA_001465055.1 Ptychodera flava | reverse complement strand
TAATGAAGTACAGGACTTTTTACACAATTGTCTGAATTTGTGGTATGAATGAAATTATACATGACGTGAAAATTGGAAGAAAATGAACACTGAAACGGCCAGTTCGCAGCGTAAGCGTTAGGCTTTCTTTACACAACTGTCATTCCGAGCTAAATCTGGGGATAATCTTCTTGCTAAATACAAACTAGCGTATTAACTGTGCACTGTAGTGTACCAGTTAAATTTTGATTATCAAGCGAAGAAATGGCTGGCTGCATATATACTTCGTAAAATTGTGTGAGTTTGCATGCCAAGTCCGATGACATTGTGTTTTCCTCTCTTTTGGTTGCGCAATCGTCACCGCATTTTCAGCTTCCTGCCCGGAGAGAGACACGTGACAATGAATTTACAATGTGGTACATACCGACAAAGACGAATTCATTCAGACGCCGTGTTGCGTACGTTAGCTTTTACGTTCCGTACTGCATATTGAAGTACGATAACAGTCCGCCTTGAACATGGCATGGAGCTAAAAACGGACAGCTACATGAACGCGGTTTCCGACCTAAGAAGCACCAGTGCCGGGCTAACTTTGTGTTGTGCCATGTTAGAACCCATCGTTAGGCTAAACTAAATATAACACCTGACAATATCTGGTATCTAAAACGATTTCCTAATAGAAAGATAAAAAGTTGGCGAAAAACTGAAATAAATCGATTCTGACACGAAACTTGACCAATTCTAAAAGCGACTTGTTTTGGCTTCGCGAGTGCCATGGAGGCGAGTACCTAAAACAGATGTGAATCTGTGACTACGCTGATATTAAAGTGAATGCTTCATTCTAAAACCGCGACGGTCAAATTTTGTACAAGTAGTGAAATGCGTGAACTTCAATCAAACAGTTGAATATCGTGTTGGCTGATGTTTGGAAACGAGCATTCGTCGTTCTCCGGTGGCGACTGTCCGTTGACTGTAATAGCGACGATAGACAGGCCAGGAGCACGCTGTTTTTCAGGCTGATTGAGTTTATCCACAGAAAAAAGCAGTTGCTGATTCGAAAAAAGCACGTTCATGGTTGTTTAATTTTTTTCAAGTTCGTGGAAATTATTCTCTCATTTTCAATTTTGGCTTCTTTAAATTTATTGCATAAGTTTATAATTACCTAATAACAATTCAATCGCAATGATTTTAAAGCTATACCGACATGAATTTCTGCTGTGAAATATCGCATACTTTTCAATCGAGATTGATTTCGACCCTGGACTTCGACTCACTTCATGAGCAGTCCGCCAATAAAAGTTCAGTTGATCGAGACAAATTATATATGCTCTATGATTAGTTCCGGTACAGATTGAAAAACAAATGCTGGGCCAACAGTGTGTTTACATTGTAAATCACGGCATCATTCTAAACTGTACGTGCATTACCCGCATCACGTTCCCTCTGTGTCCGCATAGAATTTACAAAACAGCTCACGTTTCCAAACCGGGCAGAGCAGCCACCGGCGCGATTTTCTCGTTATAAAATTTCGAACTATTTGCATATTTCTAATTTCTACTGAGAGGAATGTTGCTCGCCCAACTGTCGAAACAAAAAGACGTCGCAACCATTTTCACAAAAAAGATAGAAAACTTGTGGTGACGTACAGGAACGTAATCTTCATTGCATGCTTTACGTGTAAACCGTAACGTAGCGGTAACAATTTTGGTTGCCGGACTTTACTGGGCATTTGCAGACGTTAAAAAAATCATCTGACATTTTTATCATCAGTCGCAATTAGTTCGGAGCGGGATTAATTTTGAATGTCGGCCTTCATAAAGTGCAGACAAACATGTAAACTTTTATCAGAAAAAGACGTAATTTTTGGATTTTCGGAGTAGTCTAGTTTGATTGGGGCGGGGTCAGTTTTGAATGTCCGACTATACTTTTCATTTAGTCCACGTCATTTGTTAGCGGACACAAATGTACGTTTTGGTTTTCGGCGGGGATTAATTTTGAATGCTGGACTTTATTTAGCAAATATGTAAAGACAGAGACCTACCATTTGGATTTTCGGCCGTTATTTGTTTTGTACGGGAACAGTTTTACTAAATACGTGTTATAGGAAAACGAGGTAAAAATGACGTAAACTACAATGAGCAGCCTCTCTGTCGTGCGCAAGATGTATCACCAGTTTTTGATCGAAGCTCAGTTTAGTGTTGAATGAGTAAGCGTTCTGTGTTACATTCCTCGCTTGCGACCATTTCCAGTTTACACCTTTTCAACGCGTCGGAAACTGGAGTTTTAAGCCTGACTGTAACTCTGACAATTGTAACTGTTCTCTCATTCCCGGCCATATGCTTGATATTCCGCTTTTGTGGACCATGCTTTTGCAATCGACGGCTACCTTCAGCATGTTCAGTAGCCACGACATACTTCCTGCCGGCAGCTGGGAAGAAGACTGACGCATGCGCACTCCGCCGGACGGAATTAGCGTAATCTAGTTACGCTCTTGAGATAGCCTTGACTAATCTGGAAACCGTTAAGACACAAGAAAAACACGGCACGCGAACTGGCCTACAAGGTTCATTTTTGTTAAAATCTAACTCATTTCCGAGTATGTTATGGTTTCAAACTTATCGTCCACTCAAAGGCCATATTAGACAGATTCAAAATTTACCATAAAACAAAAAATGACCAAAATCACTCAAGGAAGGTGGGTCTACCCCTTAAATCATCCTAGTATTACTAAGTACTTTAAAATGAATTATCAAACATCCATACATACACAGATTTAGATAGTTTTGAATTGGAAAAAAAAATATTCATAGTTTCCTCAAAGACCAACATATATGGTGAATCAACATTTCGGTGAAATTCTAAAATCCGTTTTCTTGCACTCATATCCATTTGTAACCACTCTAGTCTAATCAAGTATATTAATATTAATAATCGAGAGTACATAAATACACAGATTTACCTATTTTTGCATTTGAAAAAAAAGTCATTCATTGTTTCCTCATAGACTCTCGTGTATAGTGGATGAACATTTTTAGTGAAATTCTAAGTCAAATTTTTTTTCCATATACCAGTTGTAACAACCCTATTCCGATAAAGTACTTTTACATCAATTATCAAATATCTATAAATGTATAGATATAGTTTTGTATTGAAAAAGTATTACATAGTTTTCTCATAGACTGCCATGTATAGTGAATCAACACTATCAACAGCTGATTATCAATGAAATCCAAATATCAAAATTTTGTACACACACGCTTGCGCAGGAATATTGTGCTCCGCCTGTAATTTCTGTCCAATCCCTTTGAGGGGTAATTTCAAAATTAAAGAAGGGGAATTTTTTATGATGAATACCTTGTGAGTTTGTAAGGACAGTCATTTTAAAAAGTCTGAGAATTTTTTTTATTCTATCGCCCCCCTCCAAAGGTGTATATGCGTGCAGCTTTACTCAAGCAATGTTGGGGGGCTATCAAATTTTTGGTGCAATGGGTAGGGGGATTCACTTTTTTTGACTGATGTGCAGGAAGAATTTGCCGGCCCACCCCCGGCCATAATAACTGGACACTCCCTAAACCTGTGATTTTCACCGTGTGCAATTCGGGAAGGGGGTGGGGATAACGTTTACAGTTTCCGAAATGATACAGTACAGCGAGAACAGGTACTTTTAAGCTGTTCACGCTCGTAATACATGTGATTTCTTTGCAAAACTTCAATTGAAACATCATATAAAACTATTCATCCGCTAGTTACAAGCCGCCTCTGAAGATGGTGTCAAGGGTAGTGGTTGTTTGAATGCCTGACCTAATTGTGTTCATTACTGCTGTTGACACGTTTTCAAATTTAACACTAATTTACACCAGAAACCAGGTACCGGTATGAAGTGACGTTTGATTCAAATAATTTAGAGTAGTTAGTTTCAAATCAGAAAGTATGTGATGGCAGAAATGTGTGCATTGTGTTTCAACCTTTAAGTCTTTGTGTTAAAGTTCACAACAGCATTAGTCTGGCATATCCAGTTTTATGCCTTTGCAGAATGACATGCTGGTAGGGGTGTATACGTCTCCGAAATGTTATCACTATGTCGCCATTTAAAAACAGAACTACAAGGAATGATTGATTTCAAAAACTGAATCGTTGATCAAAGGCGTCAGTAAAATAAACAGAGGAAATTTTTCCGGCAAATACTCTCCCACTTGAAAATCGGGACAACTACCCAACGATTCGTGTATCTACATTACCACTGATTTATCGCTAAGATTTACGATACAAAATGAGGTGACCATTTCTGCAAGGACAGCGTGGTGACCTTACCAGCTCGTGTCAATTAATAAGTATGTCGCGGCTTTGTCTGGCAAACTTGCAGTTAAAAATGTACCGGTTGTCAAAATACTTAAACCGTGCCATGATATCAGAACTCAGCCTTACGAAAAATACAATACGTTCCAAATTTATCCGAACTCGAAAAATGTCGAGTCGACTTTGATATGACGCTGAGGAGTCACTTATAATCTTTATTTTATTTTAAAGGCAAAGTTTCGTTTGTGCAAAACTACTAAATTACACTTATTGCACTTATTTCGGGATTATGAAAGATATTTTCTTTGCTAATCTGGATCAGTCAGTTTGTTGTATGTTGTCTATTGTGCCAAATTATTACACTTCTTTGGATGCGTTAGATGCCGACCATGAGTTGTTAAACGACGGCCGTATGGCCATCGTAAGTTCTGTCTTACTCGTTTAATAAACTCTTGTTACTATGCGAAAGACAATAACACCAGAGTAAAATAAATTCCTTTTTATTTGTCGACACTACCAAGAAATGTGCATTTCGCATAAAGCAAAATAAGTAAAGAAATTGAGCTATCTTCTACTAGTTTTCATATTACTTCAACGTAGCATATGATAAAATTTGATTTTTACTGACTCCTGAAAAATAAACCTTTTATTTTCAAGCGAGTTTCACATCTTTTGTACTAACCATTCCTCATTTGTTTGAGAAACTGAGTTAAATTTGTAGTCGGATATCTATAGCTTTTTGTGATGACGTAACATACACATAACTGATTCGGCTTCCTTTTTCTTAAATTTAAAATTACAAGTTATTATATGAAATATCACAATCCTTTCAGATTAGGTTTTGAGGCTGCGTTCACAAATAATGGTGGTGGGGGCTGGAGGAATCGCGATTGAAATCTTAGTTTTTTTAGATCTCCCCCTAGTACCATCAAAAAATTTCAAGTTCCCTTGTCTACATGATCAAAATTTTCAAGCCCCCTCAACGTGAATTATCATAAATCCGCACATTTAAGGGATGCCTTCACAGAAATAAACACGTATTGCCCAGTTCTGCTCGCAGATGTTCGACACTATCTCTTATCCGCAGTTTGTAGAGCTATATTCCTAGGGCAAGTTCTTAAAGTGCTTAGTTTTTAAATGCATTAATTGAATTTTGGATTTATCAGTCTATGCCGACGTGAGTTAATATAACTCTGGCCAGGTCAATCGCACCTGCTGAAGAGCTCACAAAATAACGATCATGAGAAAGTATGCAATTTGTGAATTCTGTACATTTTGCCAAATTGTGCAAAACCAAGCAGAGTGAATTATTGATTTTCGTTTTCAAAAGTACAATACATTATGAATGAGCTGCTATTTATAAACATTTTAACATTTAAACATTTTAAGAATGCAACCATGCAGTACAGATGTACCCATTCAGTGTGTTCTCATAGAAGCGAGAGTCAACTTGTCCTTATGATAGGCAAATGTGTATAAAGGAAATGCGGCCTTGACCTTTATAACTGCAACAGCATGAAAACAACATAAGTGAAAATCTAATAAGTATTAGACATTCTTAAAACCATCGGAATATCATAAATCAGTTCAATTTTCCGGCATTATTAACAAATTGTTCACAATAATTATTCAGCGCCTTATATTCGTTATATATTGTTAAGTACAGAAATGTGATTCATCATTCTCATCATGTCGCTAATCTTTCCCAGAGAATTTTTCAATTTGTTTCCTATTAATTTTGCCGCGAATGCAGTTTGATTCCGGAAATGTTTCCATGTAGATATTTGAATATCAGGACATGATCTGCAACTACTTTTGAAAATATTATTTCAAGCTAAATTGCAAAGATTTCAATATCATATGTAATATTTGCAACGTGAACATATTCGACTTGAAGACTTTTAAAACTAAGAAAAATGCATGATGCATCCAAAACAACATATAAAACCTATGATTGACCCTATGTATAATTCGGGGAAATTGATCGTTAGATCTTTTCAATGGTACAGAATAAGAAGAACAATTTCTTTCAAGATATGAACATTCGCATGTCTGGCAGTATTTGTAATACACATGATTTACTCGCATAGCTTCAAACCTGGCTTCCCTCTAGTCACAAGCCTTCTGTAAACATACCCTTGGGTGGTGGTTGGTTCTATGTCTGACCGTATTGTATGTATTAATGTTGTTACCTATAATAAAATTGTTGTATTGACTTCTTCGTTCGGTGTTCAGATGCCGACAAAAGCTCACTAAAATGGGTTCTCTCTCTTATTTTAAAAGCCATTGTCGCACGACGGCAGGAAAACATAATCTATTTGCTATTTTTGGGCAGCGATGAATTTATTTTTGTTTGATTATTGGTTATTGATATTAATGTTCTTGATTAGACTAGAGTGGCTACAAGTCTATGGTTGTGTAAGAAATTTGATTTTAGAATCTCAACAAAATGTTGATTCACTATGCATAGCGGTCTATGATGAAACTGTGAATAATGTTTTTTCAGTACAAAATTAGATAAATCTGTGCATTTATGTATGCTGGATTATTTACATTATTGTTCTTGATTAGACTAGAGTGGTTACAAGTCAATGTTTGTGCAAGAAATTTGATTTTGGAATTTCACCGAAATGTTGATTCACTGTGCTTGGCGGTCTATGATGAAAGTATGAATAATTTTTTTCCAATACAAAACTAGGTAAATCTGTGCATGTATGTGCGCATGATTATTTATATTAATGTTTTTGATTAAACTAGAGTGGTTATAAGTCAATGGTTGTGCAAGAAATTTGATTTTGGAATTTTACTGAAAAATTGATTTACTGTACATGTAGTCTATGAGAGAACTATGCACAATTTTTTCCGATATAAAACTGACAATATCTTTGCATTTATTTACATTTGATAATTGATAGACTCTTTTGCACCTGTTGCATATGTTTTTGTCGCTTGTCTTTTATCTGTTTTAACTGTTCAAGGTGTTTAATGTAGGATACCACTGCATCTCCTTTGCTTGTGAAACTTGTGGATAATGTGTATGTATTTTGTTGGTGATTTCCTATTCAGGATATATCACACGGACAAATGAAATCAGCTTCTGTCAAAAGTGACCCTCCCCAAGATAGGTTTATAAAAAGTGACCCTCCCCCTCGAACGGTTTTCTAAAAAGGTGACCCTCTCCCCACTTCCCCCGGCCCAACCCCTGTAATTACTGAAGG
The DNA here is from genome assembly GCA_001465055.1 of Ptychodera flava. Taxonomy (NCBI): domain Eukaryota; kingdom Metazoa; phylum Hemichordata; class Enteropneusta; family Ptychoderidae; genus Ptychodera; species Ptychodera flava. Next base: position 94,948 of record LD346958.1, on the reverse strand, counting down.
CTCCCTTACTGTGGACATGCTATTTATGTTGCTCGAATGCCACATCAACATACCTTAGAAATGAGACGTTGCTTCAGATATGGGGGAATGCATAACATCCACTGTCACAAAAATATATAATTAGCAGACTTTGTCATACGGAGTAAACAAATTTACAGTTTAAGTAGCGTTTAGAACATATTTTGACAAGAATTTCGTAACGTTTCAGGGAACCATGGTGATAACATACTATCAATATTTATGCAAGATGATGGCGTTTCATATAAACTTTGAACAGCATTATAAAATATCCCATTTATGCCATTCTGATGTAAATTGAAAAACCACAGATCTCTGTTCACCCAGTTGAAGGCCTTTATCATATACATAAATGCAGCAAATGCAGACAAACCTTGTACATTCCTATTTCTACTGACTGAAATAAGTGCAAATATACGGTCAATACAGGCTCTAGACTTCCTTAAGCCATTTTAATTCTTGAATTTCGCCAAAGCTGTGGAGCCACTATACATGTTTGTCTATGAGAAAACTATGAACACAAATATATAACTTGCAATATCTGCGCATTTATAGACATTTGATAATTGACATCAATGTGCTTGATAAAAATACTTTGGTTACTAGTGCATTTGTATACAAGAAATTGGACATGGAATTTAACCTAAAATGTTGATTCACTATACATGGCAGTCTATAAGAAAACTGAATATTCCTTTACAATACTAAACTAGCTAAACCAGTGCTTTTATAAGCGTTTGACACAACTGTACTTCATTAGAATAGGGTGTTGAAAATGCAAATGTGAACAACAACAACAACGATATTAAATTTATTTCTCATAGTAGTCTATTGATAAACTATTAAATATATTCCCTAGCAAGACTTGCTGTTACTCATCATCATATGTAAATGTTGTTAAATATTGACTTTTAGGCTGTAATACGTTTCTTGACAAACAATAATAGTGCTTCCTGGATTATGAAAAGCCAAACTATAAATGAAGGGAAAAATTACAGCCATGGCGAAAAAGTGTGATTGTTGAGACGACCGTAAACATACATTAAAAAGATTGAAGCGAATATTTATTTGGTATTTTGTATAGTTGAGGAATGTGATTACCCTTTTTCTTTGCATTTGATGTGGATATTACATGAGGTCAATCGAGCGTTTGAAGTTTATACTATTGAAATATGTTGTACATCAGAGAGAGAGAGAGAGAGAGAGAGAGAGAGAGAGAGAGAGAGAGAGAGAGAGAGAGAGAGAGAGTGAGAGACAGAGATTTTCTGCAATTCTACAGGAACAAGTCCTCACACCAACTTCAAGCACTGCTAACATACGTTGAAGGTCATACTAACATTAGTCTGACTCATTCTGTTATTTGCTTATGCATATATGATATAGCGGTATCACATTTAAAATGTTAACGAGCTATTGCGGATGATTTTCAGCAAAACCCTATTAGTGATAAGAGGCCCCACATATGTGATACGGGATTAATCGTCATACAATGAACACTGTCTCACTTGAATCTCAGGATAAATTCCCAACAAATCGTGTTGCGACTTAACTATTTATCAATTACAATTTCTGACAAAATGGGCGACGGTATCCAGTGGGACAGTTTGTGTCCTTGTGATAAACATGCAGTTCGTGTCATGATAAGATGGCTTTATATGACAACAGTATCAATGATTAAAATGCTAGAAAATGCTGGTAGGACCTCCAAAAGCAATATCCTTTAGACAAGGTATGTTTTTAAATTTCAGATCAACAATGTATGCCTTGTACCGAGTGATAGTTTTGGTAGCCATGTGCCACACCCTACTCACTAGATCTATGGTTCTGTATTGTTTACTCCACTGCTGCTCCTGTAGTTCTTTGGAGAATAAAGTGGTAACGAAACGGTGTTGTACGCCCTCAAGAAAATGTCTACCGCTTATAATTCACAAGTAGTATATAAACTTGGGGTTCTGGACCACACATCTCTCTAAGACGCCTTTTCACCAGGGAGGGTCTCAAAACGCAACTCTTACCAAAACACATATGAGAACCTACACGGAAAAATCCTTTAGACATAGGTGACAATGTGTATAATAATATAAAATAAGCATACAAATACCTAAAAACACATGCCAGTGGCTTAACCTGAGCTCGGAGAGCTCAGTGGTCACATGTGTATGGGGATGTACTGCGGCATTCACAACTTTAAGGTCAGGAGGGGTTCTTACATGAAACTGTGTTAAATCCGGGGGATGGGGTGACAAATAAGATATCCCTTTGCAAGAGATGTGGGTACAAAAATACATGTAAGATGCTTCTGCACCGAGAGCAGAGGGGCTTTGCGAGGAAATAGCGGGAAGGGCATAAAAACGATTTTTAATCATGTGACAGGTATTTTAACTCCATTTAGAGGGTGATTAAAGCGTAAAGTTAAGGAGGTGGTAACTAGATATATATCTAATGGTGAGAGTGAAGGGACTTTGCAAGGGAACAGAGTGAAGGGTATAAAAACAGCATTTACTCACGTGGTGGACATTTTATCTCCATTTAGAGGTTGGTGGTGAAGACATAAAGTTAAGGAGATGGTGCATAGATATAGTTATGGCCAAGCGCTGGAGGGTCAGGATCTCATCTTCCACATTGTGCAGTTAAGAACTAGCAGTGGAGCCTGCAGATGGACGTCTACCAGGAAATGGCCAGGCATTGTCCCCTTTATGACACGTCGAACTACCCACCTAATCACTCCCTCTACAGTCAAGAGAAGGACGAGTTGGCTGGATGCCTTATGACATTGTATGTGGGCCTGCGTCCTAAAATGTACTCAATCCAACAGCGGTCATCAACAGGGCCAAGGGCATGGAAAAAGTTTGCTGACACGGCTCATCCACCACAAGCAGTTCAAAGAGGCCCTCTTAAACAGGAGGAGCTTCCACCATGGCATGGATGTGCTGTGTTCCGTTGGGTATAATATGGACAGCTCTTGAACAAGGTTTCCTTGTCCCCCTTCAATAGCAAGTGCTGGATCACCAAAAATGGGGTCGACAGCCTCACCCACGCCACAAAAGGCTGGAGAATCTGCAGACACATGCCTCCCCCCAAACGCCAGAAAAATAGTCATGCCCACCTTGGTAGCGTGCATCGGATGTATCCCCTATACACCGTAGGCACATCTTTTGTTCAACTCAAAACTCTCTTGTTTCAAAGACCACCTACACAGTTGTTGCAAAAACCTCATGGTCCAGAGAGGCAACTCTATGGAAACCCCTCTGAGATGACTTCAGCTAAACCACAACAACCTGAAATAACTCCATGGAAAACCATCATGAGAGGTTTGTTGCCCACCCTCGAATGTCTGTGAGCCAGTTATCACCACCGAGAGACACCACATAGCAAAATACACAAGATATCGGACTCAAATGGAGCTAACAAAGTACACCACAGCTGTAAAGAGAGCAAGGGCCATGGTCCTCTCACGCTGCAACTGCATGACCCTCTTTGTGTCAGCGTTCCGATTTGCATTCACTGCAATGTACTGAATGATTCTCCTGAAAAGATGATCCACAGCACAAAAACAAATAACCAAAGTGCACACTTGCGTAGAAAATGAAAAGGACGACAAGACAGAACACCTCAACTGAACAAATCTTGGAGATCATCTGGTTGATAGTGCTCCTTTCCAAGCCCACACTGCTTTGGAAGGTTGTCTGGCTGGAGGGGCCTTTTAATACCTTACAATGTTCTTGATCATCCTCTGATTAGCAGCGCTATTTCCACAAGACAAGGACCCCAAAGACAACTACCTGATGGCAGTGGCTGTTCACCACCTGGCACAGCTCCAGAACACCATCTGGCTAGCAGCGGAATTACAACAATTCGCACAACTGATTCATCAAGTCGCACAGCTCCTGGAAGTGATTAGGCTAGCAGTTGTCTGGACACAATATGCAGCACACCGAGCCTTCCTGTTGGGGCTGAGGGCTTTCGCTAAATTGCACAGCACCAGGTCAACCAACACCAGAGGTAGGGCATTCCCCAAGTTGAGCCTCTCCTGGTTGTCACATGGTTGGCCAATTCGAGAGGCTCCGAGTCGTCCATGTACTTGTAAGGGTAGACACCTTTGCAATGCAAGAGGGCACTTTTCTCTTTGCAGGACTTGTACTTTGCTGTTATGCAGAAGGCCTCGAGTTTTTTGACCGCCAAAAGCAAGGTCTAAGGATATCAACAGAAACTGGGTGCTATTGATAAACCGGAGCTGTCCAGTTGAGAAGGAGATGTATTTTTCTGTGTTATTTTGGATGCAAGTGATCCTGCCCAGTGCCTTCGAGATGACCTGCATCAGGAGATGGGAGTCATAGCCCCACAGATTGTGGAAGATGAGTCGTATGGTTGTGGTTTTGTGGCTCAACCACAACATGAGGCTACAAGTGTTGTTAGCTACCCCACAGGACTGCCTTGTGATGTTGCAGTGGTCGAGGACAGAGTCTCCGGCAAGAGGCTTCTGGCATATGTAGCAGGTTGTGGCAGAGCGATGGGCCTTACAGTCCTCTAGGGTCATCTACAAGTCTGTTGGTGTGGCCAGGACTTCCATGATCCTGCACTCCCCTTCTTGGACAGCTCTCAGGAAATGCTCTGTCAGGTTGGGCCCTCTGTACTCCACAGGGGCTTTGTCACACCGTCACAGCGCATGATAATGTAGCAGAAGCCGCAGGGCTCATGATGCTAGATCATCTCGGTGTTACTGGCTGCAGGGTTGAGGTCGGGGCCCACTAACCTAGTAATCAGGGCCTCAAAGGGGCGGGAGCTGCTTTTGGTGTTTCTGGAACGTTAGCTTGTTTTTGCCCTCTCTGGCATCTCGACCTTCATGATATTCTGGCTCTAAGACTCAAAGTCCTGCGTGGTGTATCCATGGAGGCAGCGTATGCAGTTGTGTTTTATCTCCTTGTGCTGTATCTGGCCATAAGGCAGCCGGTTGAGGTCCTTCATGTAGGTGAAGTGGGGTTTCCCAGTCACTCCAATCAACAAAATATTTCTTTGGTCATTCCCCTTGGCTGCTTGTTGATGTAGGAGACACCTTTGTCCCAGCCAAAGACATTTATGGCCAGGCCTTCCTGTTTTCTGAGAGCTGCCGAGAGCGGGATTTAAGAGCCGCCTCTCGGGGGCTGGTATTGAGTGATGTCCGGCCAGAGGGTGGTAAATCTATCAACCAAACAGCACGAGCCCCTCTATATCCACTTTTCATACTTCTGCAGGAGAGTGGGGAAGACTTCATCTAGTGCCTCATCAATCTTCCTAGCCTGCAGGAGTACCTCTTGCCTGTTGCAGAACACGACCTCTGAGTGATCTGGGTTACTATCTTGTTTGTCTAGCCCAAGGTGGCCCCTCAGCACCAACTTGAGCTTCAGGTTCCCAAGGTCCTGAACCTCTTTGGTGAGGCTCTGGCTGATCTCGGGTCATACAACATCCAAGAAGGCTCACAGGTCACCCACAATTTGATGCCTTTTGGCAACATCAATCTGCCAGCTCCACAAATTGTTCATAACTTTACAATGTGTGCAGTGAAAGTTGAGATCCTGACCCTCGAGCACTTGGTTGGCCATAACTATATCTGTGCACCACCTCCTTAACTTTACGCCTTCACCACAAACCTCTAAATGGAGATAAAATGTCCACCACGTGAGTAAACTCTGTTCTTATACCTTTCTCTCTGTTCCCTTGCAAAGTCCCTCTGCTCTCTCCATTAATTATACATATTTACCACCTCCTTAACATTACCCTTTAACCACCCTCTAAATGGAGATGAAATACCTGTCACCTGATTAAACATTGTTTTTTATGCCCTTCCCACTGTTTCCTTGCAAGGCCCCTCTGCTTATAAACATATTTGTGTACCAACACCTTACATAAAGGGATATCTTAATTGTCACCCCCTCCCGCCGATGCACTTGCGACTGCAGAGTTGTGTGGAGCTCAGCTTAAGCCCCTTGCATATGATTTTTTTGTATTTTCATTTTCATACTTACTTTATGTCATTATAAACATTATCAGCTATGTCTAAAAGGATTTTCCGTGTTGGCACACAAATTTGTTTTGGTGAGAGTTGCGTGTTTTGGGGAGACTTGCGTGTTGTATGCTTCCTGAGTGAAATGGAGGCTTAGAGAGGGATTCGTGGTCCAGAACCCCCAGTTTGTACCCTACTTACACATTCCCCAAGTAAGTGCCAATCCTTTTCGTACACGTATGCTAAGGCTGACAAGTTTCTAACATTTGTAGCGTTTCAGTAACAATCAAATTATCCTCCTGGATTGTATTAGCATTTACATTGGCACAGTTCGATTGATACACTTATTTATTTTAACACTATGCCACGAGTCGGTGATCCTCCATGTATACATCAATATCAATTAAAAGGGAGATTTTGCTTGTCATGTGGAGGGAATTGATAACATACTCTATGTGACGTAGTGTCATGTGATTATTATTCATGAGCTGTCATTACTATTCATGAGGGCATGTATGTCTCTCTTAGCCCACGTGTACTCAAGCCAGTCTCCAGCTTACCATCACTCTATGTACGTAGCTTAGAGCTTAGTGTAATAAAGTAGCATCTTAGATTATATAGTACTGGCTGTTTCCAGTCGTCTTTACATCCCTTCATCATTGGAATACCAGCCTTGCCGGCCCCGACACGCTACCACATAACCGTCAATACCAACGTAACATGGTTATATCACATTGGAGCCAGCGGGTGTGATTCTAACTCACATTCTCAAGACGGACGTGGAGGAAACCTGGTTGTAACAAAACTTAACCCGTGAGTACTTTAAAGACACTATAAGCCGTGTGTAAGACACACTCTGAACTTTGACAAATAACTGTGTGCTACTAAAAGCTGAGAGACTCGGAACGAACGCTTCTATTGTTGTAATCTGGCTTTGCTACAAGCAGCAAGTTTAATATCTGCCGGAACTTTGGAAAGTTATCTGCAGGGGGAGACTGTCGTCATTTTATGTATGCATTAGCGTGGTAATGCATAGCAGAATCTCTGATACCTGAGATAGCCCAGCAGGACTGGATTTGCTGATCAACTTAATACTGGTTCAGACGTTGCCGTGTGGACGTAGCTGATAAACCAGAGACGAGAAGTTGGATTTTGTGAGCACTGTCAACCTTGCGGAGACATTAACCATAAGCCAGTAGAAGCAAGTTCACAGAAGACGGGGGACAATTAAAGAAGACAAAAGAACTTTTGTGTGAAGTGAACTTAATTGAACTCTGCCGTGGACACTGTCAATGAAGCAACCGGACTTGCTTTTTTAGGACTTTGAAATTTCTTGAAAATTTCTGTGTTCAGAGAATTTTCACTATCTTTTTGTTTCAGTGTTTAATTAATCTTTCAGTATACGTGGGAAGACACACCTAATGACGCAAAAGACTGTAAGTACTAAGATAAACACTTATTGAAACAAAGTCTTATCAATCTAAAGATAGGTTGTTTTTCTGGGGTGAACGCCCCTTAACTAAGTACCTGTGCAAATCGTACGACAAGAAATTTGCATTTCTGTGATTGTGCACTTGTTTATCTTTTCATTAGCAGTGAAAAACAAAGATAAGAAGCCGT
>LD346958.1:72242-87227 GCA_001465055.1 Ptychodera flava | reverse complement strand
AAAAAAAAAAAAAAAAAGCCGTGGGAAATATTTTGCTTCATGTGTATTTAATTAAAAAATTTACGCGTGCTGGGGGGGGGGGGGTGTCAACACACTTTGTGGTTGATACCATTGCATTCTAGGGGTGACCAGGTAAGTGTATATCTCTTACTACAGCCGTGTGCTAGTGAATGAATGAGTATGACGATACGGAGGGTGAAGTAAGCTTTCCCAGTATGACAGAAAGCCAAAGCCCGACAATTAAAAAAGAGCCTATTGATGATTATGGTGCAACAAGTGGTTTAAGTGGAAAATAATTAGCTGAAAACCTGTTGCATCAAAAAGAAAATCTTCAGCTCAAATTGAATCTGTATAAATAAGAGCAGGCAAATCATGCACAGCAATTAAGAGAGAGAGAATGCATGTGTATAGATGCAGAAAGGCAGAATCATGAACAAGAAAAACAATTTCGTGAACTTGAACTAAAGGCAGAAAAAGAAAAGCGCGAACGTGATTTTAAAATGAAAGAATTAGAGCTAAAAGCGAAAACAAATTCGCATGATACGGATCGTGAGTTCAATGATTGGACTGCTAAGCTCCCTCAGTTCAAAGAAGGTGACAATGTCGACACACATTTGCGTACATTCGAGAGGCTAGCTCGAACGTACAGTTAGCCTAAGTGGATTTGGCCAAAGAAATTAGCTCCGACTCTTGTAGGTAAGGCCCAGGAGGCATATTCTAGGTTGAAAGAAGACGATGCCCTAGATTATGATAAGGTCAAAGTTGCTATACTTTAATAGAAAGTATGAGCTCACCAGAGAGTCATACAGAGTTAAATTCAGAGCTGGCAAACATACAGATGAGGAGACATTCTGTATGTGGGATGATATTGTTGCCGATACTTTTGACTGCTGGATGGAAACAAGTGGGGTTCCGTCATTAAATGGTGAAGAAAAATATGAACGGGTACGTGAACTATTCATAATGGAGCAATTAGTTGAAGGCGTGCCCAAACAAATGCAAACATGGTTGAAGGAAAGGGATCCTGAAAACTATAAGGAATTAGTAAAACTTGGTGAGACATGTAAATCTGCACATTCTGGCGCTGCTAGCGATCAGACTGAGCGGAAGCAGGGTTTCAAAAGTTTTAACAATAAAAATGAGCAGCAAAAGGGTGAGGGAAAGAAGTTTGATAACTCATCTCAGAGTGGTGAGAAGTCAAAGCCCTCAGCTGCGTGTTACACTTGTGGGAAAACTGGTCATTTGGCAAGAAATTGTCCCGAACAAAAGTCTGATAAAAATGCAGGTTCAGCAAAGACAAAGGTCGTTGGCCATGTCAGAAGTCAGGATGACAAAGGCTATGACATCTGGGCTGATTTTGGTGATGATTATCTACTTGGGAGAAATACTTACGTTGGGCGTTTAGATGGTAACTATACAGAGGGACACGGATTGTTGTCAAACCTTGGTAAAGCCAGAGGTTGTACAACAATCTAACTATTTGCCTGGAGAGACTTGCAATATTAGTTTTGCAGATGAAACAGTGCACGAGGCGCCTGTTGTCAAAGCCCACATCGAAAGTGAAATTTTCACTGGACCTTTACGTATGGGGGTATGGAAAGGTATACCTAAGGACGTTCTGCTAGGTGAGGACGCGCTTGCCTTGCAGGATCGCCGTGTGTTAGTGGTCACAAGACGTCAAAAGAAAGCGCAGGACGAGCGCGAGGCTATAGTTAAGCGAAATGAAATGACGTCTGGCGTGAGAACAATACCCGTTGAGGAATTGCCGACTCTCAGTGAAGCAGAAGTAAGTGATGATGACTTCGATGAGGAAGTAGAATCATCTGATGAAAGTAACAGTGCTTCAGAACACATTGACAAGGTCAATGAAATCCAAGAGGTGATTGGGTCACGTGACGAACACGATGATTCACTGGGTATCTCTAGATTGTTTGATGAGGACAATTTAAACGATTGGAAAGCGGATGATGTAAACAGTGAGAGTGAGTGTAATGATACCTCCCATGATGCATCAGCCCTTGACGAGCCGTTTGATGAGACTTTATCAGATCTGAGTGACATCAGTGATGACGAGGAAAGTGATGACGTCACTTCGAAAGTGTCCAAGAATATTTCCACAGGATTGAAATGTCATCAGGAATATGCTGAAATATTAAGATTAGATCGGGATAAGTTAAGAGAATTTCAATCAGCCGATCCTACTCTTGCAAAGGTAGGAGAGCATGCAGATGCAAATCAATCGTCGGAAAATCAAACTGGATTTTTCTGGCATGAGAAATTATTGTATCGTAAGGTTTCTTTCAAGGTGGGTGAAGTTAGACAAATTGTAGTACTGGCGGAATATCGCAATGCATTGTTAAGAGTGTCACATGACATACCTCTGTCAGGACACCTTGGCATTGAAAAGACTAAACAAAGGCTGCTACAATACTATTATTGGCCCGGTATTTTTAAGGATGTTGCAGAATACTGCAGGACTTGTAGTACCATGTCAAAAATCTGCAAGACGGAGAGCGTCAGAGAAAGCGCCTCTTGTTTCGATGCCTATTATAAATATACTGTTTGAGTTGATTGGAATGGATATTGTGGGTCCCTTGAAAAGAACTCGACGTGGAAATATGTTTATTTTTGTCATCGTGGATTATGCAACTCGGTATCCAGAGGCTTTGGCTATGCCTGACTAAGAAGCCGAGACTGTTGCGACAGCGTTGATTGAAGTTTTTAGTCGGATGGGACTACCTGGTGAAATTTTGACAGATGGGGTACAAACTTCATGTCACGCCTTATGACTGATATGTGCGAGAAGTTGAAGATCTCGAAAATTCGAACTTCCCCATATCATGCACAAGGCAATGGATTAACTGAACATTTTAACGGAATGCTCAAGGCCATGTTACAACGTTTTGTAGCGGAAGACCCAAAGGAGTGGGACCGATATTTGCCGTACCTTCTTTTTGCGTATAGAGAAGTACCACAAGCGAGTACCAGTTTCTCACCTTTTGAGCTAATATATGGTCGAAGTATAAGAGGACCACTCGCTGTGATCAAGGATCAGTGGACTGAGAAAAGTTCACAGTAGGAAAATTTGGCGCAATACGTAATAACAATGCGAGAAAGGCTTGCCGACATGATAAAAATTGTCAAAAAGAACATAAAAAAGCCCGAGCACGACAAAAACGGTGGTACGATAGGGGAGCAAGGAAACGTTCTTTTAAGAACGGTGATAAGGTACTTGGACTCTTACCTTCCTCCACATATAAGTTGAGTTCTCAGTGGCAAGGACCATTCACTGTGGTGAGGAAAGTCTCGAATGTTGATTACGAAATTGAGCGAGGTGGCTGTAGAAAACCGAAGCGGGTTTATCATATCAACGTGCTGAGAGCATGGAAAGAAAGAAATAAACCGGTGTATTTTGTTGACACTGTTGATGCTGTGTGCAACAAGGACGTAGAAAACTCTATGTACTACACACCAGAGGATCAGAGCACAGAGACTTGGATTCGGTAACTGCGGATCAGCGAGCAAAACTGTTACGCTTACTGCAAGAGTACAGTGATGTTTTAACTGACTTGCCTGGTTGTACTGATCAGGTAGAACATGATGTGATAACTACTGACGAAACGCCAATTTGTCAGAAACCATATCGTCTACCGCAGGCAGCTAAACAGACAGTTAAAGAGGAACTGCAGAAAATGCTAAAAGCTGGAATTATCACTGAATCAAAGAGTCCCTATGCCTCGCCTCTTGTTTTAGTCAAGAAAAAACAGGGTGGAATTCGATTCTGCGTTGACTATAGAGGACTGAATCAGGTTACGGTATCTGACGCATATCGGATGCCTAGACCAGATGAATTGATTGAGGAAATCGGTGGATCGAATTATATATCGACGATCGATCTCACAAAGGGATATTGGCAAATTCCCTTGAGCAAACGTGCTCGGGAAAAGTCAGCCTTTATCACTCCTTTTAGACTGTATGAGTTTACTGTTATGTCATTTGGGATGAAAAATGCGCCAGCAACTTTTCAGAGGTTAATGGATAAGACGTTTAATCAGCCCAGAGAAAAAGCATATATGGATGACTTGGGTCCACATGATCATTCATAGGAAGATCATGTTAAACACCTGCGTAGCATATTTGAGAGGTTGCGTAGTTGTAAACTAACTGCTAGACCAACGAAGTGCTATCTTGGTGGCAGTGAGGTTTCTTTCATTGGTTACGGTGCTGGAAGTGGAAAAATAAAACCTATGGCAGATAAGGTTAATGCTGTTGTCAATTATCCAACACCAGTGACAAAGCGTGACATCAGATCATGTTTAGGATTAGCAGGATATTACAGGAAGTTTATCCCAAATTTCTCTGACATTGCGACCCCATTGACTGAGCTGACATGTAAAAATAGCCCAGCCAATGTTCAATGGACTCAGAGCTGTGTAGATGCTTTCCAGAAGGTGAAAGATGCTTTAGCATCGTCGCCAGTTCTGGCTGTTCCAGATTATAATAAGCCATTTGTGGTGCAGACAGACGCGTCTGACCATGGTATTGGTGCAGTTTTATGTCAGTATGATGACAAGGGAGAGGAACATCCGGTTCAGTATATTAGCCGAAAACTCCTCCCCAGGGAGAGAAATTACCCAACTACAGAAAGAGAGTGTTTAGCCATTGTTTGGGCTGTGGAAGCTTTGAATCCTTACTTGTACGGGAGAGAGTTTACAGTTCAAACAGATCACAATCCATTGGTTTGGTTAGACAAAATGTGTAGTAAAAATCGTAGGTTGTTGTGATGGAGTTTAATACTGCAAGAGCATCAATTTAAGATTGAGTACAAGAAGAGCAGCGAAAATACAAATGCAGACGCATTGTCGCGAATGTGGAGCTCGGATGTACGGTAGTGTGTGAAAGTGCATGAATGATGTAGTGAAAGTGCTGTAGTGACCTGATATACACTGTTTTGGAAAATGCATGTTGAATTTTCAACCCTTATAGTAATGGTGTTTGCCCAGGTTGCTGTACCCGACTTAGTCAGTAGTTTTTTTTTGTCATGTACTTTCTTTTTGATTCAGTAGTATCAGCATTGTATTATTTCATTTTGATTTTTGCTGATTTTCTGAATTATTTTGCCATACTAGTGATGTAGACTCCCTGTCTCCATCAAAATAAGGAGGGAGGAATGTGACGTAGTGTCATGTGATTATTATTCATGAGCTGTCATTACTATTCATGAGGGCATGTATATCTCCCTTAGCCCACATGTACTCAAGCCAGTCTCCAGCTTACCATCACTCTGTGTACGTAGCTTAGAGCTTAATGTAATAAAGTAGCATATTAGATTATATAGTACTCGCTGTTTCTAGTCGTCTTTACATCCCTTCATCATTGGAATACCAGCCATGCCGGCCCCGACACGCTACCACATAACCGCCAATACCAACGTAACCTCGGTTATATCACACTCTAATACAAAAACAGTTAGGCAGATTTTTGTCTGGCGATGTGAACAGCTTGCTTGGATGTCAATAGAAACCTGCAGAATGAAGGCGTCAGCTTGCATGATTGGCAATTTCATAGAATTTGCTCTATGACTTAGCCCAAATTTAAAAAGTAATATGAGGAGCCGAATTGCACATAATTTATAAAGTAGTCATTGTAAGAAAACAGAAAAAATGTTGTGCGTCATCGTTAGCTGCAATTAATTGAATCCATGTAAAAGAGGCAGGCTTTTCATCACGTCTCTGCTTTTTTAAATTTTTGTCCTTTGTGAATCAACTGGTTTGAAACATGTTTGGAGCAAGATTATGATCCTGACTTTGGGCAGTTTTTCGCATAACAGCATTTGCCTCTTATTCAGAACTATGATGCCCAATTAATCAGTAAATTGACATTTACAAGGTAAATTCATTTTTTCTAAACTAAAGGTGGATGACTAAGCAACGCATTGTCATAAGTATATGTTGTTGAAAAAAGTTAATAGAGAAGCAATGGAATGAGAAAAAAACGATGCACACTTTGGAAATAAACAGTTCTTTTGAATGTTATCCAATTTACATTGCCTTAAGTGGATCACTTGCCGAGTTAAGAAGATGCACAACACTATATTTATCTAAAGCAATCAGAAAATCTGTTAAGTTAGCATTGCTTTAATCAGTTCGTATGAAAAAAAATTGTAGCACCACGTTTTAAATATTTTGGCTATAATGGCTTCTATTACCACGACTCGTCTGCATATACTAGAAAATGGTAATGCTGCGACTAAATTTCCCTGCATTTCTGCGGGAATTCAATGGAATCATATAGCCCGAAAACACTGCACCAGCCATCTGTAGTCACCTATAACTTAAGGGAACGACGATTATGAACGGCAGAGGGGAAAGGAAAGGGGGCAAGAAAAAGAACAATTGTGTTCAAGTGAAAGAAATTCCAGAATAATAAGGGAAGCGTCTATCTTTTCACTCAAAGCAAATTACACCAAAAGATCATCTGAAAACAAGTCTTTCATGAACCAGTTTTATTACGTCATCCAATAAAATTGCTGTGATTCAATGGTTACATTTTGTGCTTATGAACACTTTTATGATGAATATCAAAGTATAGTAATACGAAATGAGAGCAGCAGTTGACTACATCAAGGTAATGAAAAGGTAGAAAATGTATTCGGAAAACGACATCAAGTCAAATAAATTGATGTTAACAGATATAGCCTAAATAGTTTATCTTATAGTAGACTTTTGTGCATAACATGTTGATATCTTTTAACGAAATTCCAATATCAGCGATCAAACTTCTTGTTCACTAATGCGCAAAATCATAGTCTTGAAAGAAGATTTATGTTTAAAATAAGAAATATGTAGTGGCTCATCTCTCTCTCTCTCTCTCTCTCTCTCTCTCTCTCTCTCTCTCTCTCTCCAAGAAGAATAGAAATCCTAGTCATTGTAGACGTATATGAACACATCGCGACTGTCTTTGACCCTTGAATTTTTCCCTCTCTCTATTAGAACTGACCCTAATTCTACTCTGCTTTCTGGAACACATGTACTTTAGAAATCTTTCAGAGGGAGAGACCGGGTGTCAGGAAGAAACACTGGCAAATCGACATATCGAGATGCAAGGGAATATATTATTTAAGGACGATTAACTTTGCATTTTAAATTAGAGGCATTGCTTAAGCTGTCGTGATTCTGCAGCATCATTTTTTGATTTTGCCTGGTAGCATCTTCTGTTTGCAGCTGTTGTTTTTCTCTACCTTTGGCAGTTAAGTCATTGAAGTACATTAGATGTAGCTTTTACTCCGAGTCACTCTTATCGTCGATATCAACTCGCGATAACATCAACAGGGAGTAAAGGGTTTCGAATCAAATGAGCCAAGCGTGAACTTTATTCATTTTCTTTCGATCGATCAGAAACCGTACAGTAACTCCATGCAACTAGGTAGCCAACATGACATGACGTAATAATGACGACTATCCTACATGACAAGTTGTTTTTAAAATTTCTTTCAACCAGTTCAAAGTGAGATAACGCTCCAATTTTAACCAATGCTGCACATACGCCACGAAAACAAATTAATCTGGGAGTTAAATAAGGATCGAAAACTCACCTAATTTATGGTTGATATAGTATAACGGACTGGTGTGAGCGAATGAAAGACTCATATTTTATTTTATTTTGCTCGGTCGTTTTACTTATATCTCAACACAAAACCACTTAAGCAAAACATTCCTCCATATCAAAGTTGTCATTGTAAGAGCAGAAGTACAGAAAGAAAGCATCAAAGCTGCATGTTAATCTGACATGGAAATTTGGGGTGTTCATAATAGTATGTAGTCTGGCTAAGTTAAAATTAAAGGGACAGTAGCAACTGCTGTACTCTATTTTTTCATTAAAATTTCAACTACAGTCTGATGTTGAGAAACAAAATATTTATCTTGTCAACTCAGCCTAAACACGTGTTCAATTTATTTTACCGTTTGAAAAGTGAATTCTGGTCAGGGCTTAAACTTAAATAAAATAATGATGTATTTTGCGTTGGAAAAGTTGCTTCTAAGAAATAAATTAAGGTCGAGAAAGCAAGCTGGGTAATATTTCCAGATATTACTTTTCTGCAAGAGCAAGCTAAGAAAAAGTGAAAACCTTTTACATTTCAGAGGTGTTTATTTACTGACTCCACTCTCATGAATTATACATAAAAGGCATGTTTAACTGCATACAAACATAGGGCTAGATTGAAGCACAAATTAGTTTCTTTTTTGATACAGAGCAGAGTATATCAAAATACAATAAATCATTACAGAAAATGGACAAAATTGCTTCCTTGAATGTAGTAGAGCTCATACATGACTCCTATCTAGATCAGCGTACTTTGAGAGTCACATGCATATAATCAAAATAGCCAATACTAAAACTTTAGACACATAAAGTCATTCAAATGTCTAATCTTTCCGAGGTGAACATAAGCGACTATTTCTGTGCTTCGTTTGTATCAATCATAATAGCGTTTAATCCGATTTTCGTAAGATTTTCTTCAATTTTTAGCTCACGTGTTCACACTGTTGTAAAACACGTGTAAAACACGTTGTAAAACACGTGAGCATATTCAGTTCATATTTGGTATGCTGAAGTGAGAAGTAACACTTTGGTGTAATACATGCAGTAACATATCCCATAAGCATAAGTCCTTCATACATGTCCATAAGGCTTCTGAGTATATACAAACAACACTAGTAAATCAAATAATACTACTCACTTATTAGTACAGATGCCAGAGCTGCAAACAAAATTGAATTATAACTCGTGATCAATTGCTATTATCATCAGTTTTTAAATGCAAATTTCTATGAAGTAATGAAGACGACGTCGACGGGTGAAAACGATAGACGTTATTCTAAAATTTGTGTTTGTCTTTAGGATTTTGTGTTAATCTTTCTGCATTGCTGGCGATTGTCTTCAACTTTATGCGCATTCAGATCCTTCAGGATAAGTTCCCAGCTTGTATTTCCCCCTCAATCATTTCCCGCTTTGCCTGTCAAGAGAAACATATATTACAGCCGTTATTTTACTAAATTGTGATTGAACCACTGTCTTTTTAGAGTGGCGGTTTGGCCAAGCAGTTTTGTCTGTGGCTTCTCCGCTAGGTGACTGGGTGCCGAACGTTGTGAGTTCGAACCCGATATAAGACACTGTGCCGCATTTTAAGGCAGAGACATGAAACGTTCTTAGAAAGCATCAAGAGGAGATAAATGGGCACCTTGGTCTTTGCTATTTCATAACATTGCTGGCGAAAGGGACATGGAAATATATGTATCGTATATTAATCGGTTTAGATAGGGGACAATAGTTCATTACAGAATAAACCTTTTGTGAGACCATATGTTTCACTGGAACTATCATTATGTATCAGTAGAAAATATCAACTCGGCTAATAACTTGATCTACGGAGACGCTATTTACTTACCTCCAATGTTCCTTTTTCATATTCCTCCACTATCTTTACCAATGGTTCTTTGTTCATTTCTCTAAATATCTTCTTCAATAGAGTAACATTGGATTCTGTGATGTGACCAGATCCGAACAAATTCAGACATAAATCGCGTGCGTTCATCATGTTCTCTGCGTCTCTGACAGTAATTTGTTTCCCGACCAATAGACCCTTCATTTCCTCGAAGGTTTCCTTTTTCATTTCGTTATACAGTTTTAAGCAGAGAATGTTGAATTTAGATACGCCTTCAGCCATTCTGAAATGGAACCAGACCGCTCTGTGTAGCCCTACTCTGAAAATAATTTGGACAACGAGCTGCCTTGTCTTGTATACAAGTAGATTATAAGTTACCACAGGAGATAACCGTGCAATATAATTATCATAGGGAGGGTCCTTCAACCTCACAAATGAGGGCGCTCAAACATGATGTTCATAAAATTAATGTTTTAGCCATGAAGTGTTTTTATATGAAACAACCACAAGACAGAAATAAATTATGCAGATTTTAGGATGCCGGACATACATTCAGATTTTATTGCAATGAGATCGAATATATTTGCGTATTTACGCACCTAATATCGCGTGCTCTCATTTAACACTGTATATAGGGCATCGAAAACAACGGAGTACCACACACTTCAGTGCCACCAAATTAAAACCGCTTTTATCTCGCTGTCAAAGTGATTTACTGTTCTTCACAGATTAAAATGCGAAATTTCTGATATACACAACGCACTCATGACTAATGGAATTCTCTGACACACGTTATCACTAAACTCGGCAAATATTACATTATAATATATAAGAGTCTATTGGGTACTCTTTGAACAACTTTTTCAAACACAATTTATATTATATCATGCTACTATGCGCCCCTCTGATTGGACGAGAACTCATTCCAACGATGCTAAAATGCTGTTTTAGCACTGATAGCGGTGGTAAAAATGACCCCTAAACCTGCATTTTCGAAAATTTCCCAGTCGGTGCATTTTAACGTACCGATCTAAACTTAATCCTAAACAGTCCGCTTTATTACAAAGACCGAAGTCCGAATGTCGATACACAGATAAAGTATGGGTCTGTAACCCACCTCTTGGTGAAAATAAGTTAAATTTGGGACGATAATGAAAGACTCGTCTAAAGTAGCGGTTGGTTCGATGTACAATAATCACTGCATTTTGGCAACAGCGCACCGTGCACTTTTGCTTGATTCTGCATGAGTCGAGACTCGACGTACCGCTCTTTAAAATGAAGCTATTATCCGTTCATACACAAATAAATTGACACTTCCTCACTGTAACAGTATATCAGATATTTTTTACTAAGCTTGAGCTGTAACAGACCAGGGTGTTCTAATGATGTAGACCAAGAAGTTCAAAATAATGGGATGACTCCTAGCGACTGGGACAAAAGTTTACATCAGCAGATGCAACGAGCAGTGTCAGCGATCTCTCAGACATCTTTTTTCTGCAACTGAAGCTTAAAGTGACGAAAATACCCAAGTTAGACAACAAAGATACCAGTTGATATAATATGATATCAATAACCCCGCCACAGTCGGGTATTCACTCGACTTTGGTACAATTCGCTCCATATAGCGCTCGCCTATCGGCTCGTGCTATATGTCGCGAATTGTACCAAAATCTCGTGTTTACCCTCCTGCGGTGGGGGTTATTGCTTGAACAAGCTATATCAGTGCATTGCAGACGTTTTACAATCGATTTGAATGTAATTGGTGGGAATAAAATGGTCATAACTGCATATGTGTTCAAACAATTTGGTTTGGAATGCCAGCGAAAATGTTGATACAATACATATACATGCCACAGGATGAAATCGCAACTTTAACATTCTTTTATGCAATTGTATACTTTACTTTACTTTACTTTATTGCTCAACAACACACTCAAGGAGTGTGATAAGGCAAAACGTACACGATTTTGTGAATTTACATAAAGTTGGTCAGCTCATGTACACACCTTTACACCGCATGGAAACCTAATAATACTTGCAGTACAAGCATGGACAATCGCCCCCGTTTTTAGTTTAGTTGAATACAGCCTAGTCCATAAGTAATCCAGAAAGTGTTCAAAATGCCTCAGCAGTACAAGCACGCTACCGTGTACTTCGTAACACACTTGATTCATCTGAATTATTCAAAAATACAGATTTGGATATGTCTTTATTCGTCTGTGCTTTGGATTTGTCTGTATTTTTGTGTTTGTTTCATGGCAGGGAATTGATTCCTTATTTATTCATCACTGAATTTTTCTATAGTAACAACAAATTATTGATTTTGAGCTATGCTTCCATCTTGTTTACAATGTAGTTTCTTTATTTATGAATTAATGTTTATTTGCAAAATTGCCCTATGTAATTTTCAGCAACCATTGCAATTCCTGTTGCTTATTAAGACCAATATCAAGAAAAATGCAAAGGAAAATTGAGTGATTGAAATTGTCAGATGTATTACCTGCAGTTTTCTAAAGATTATGGGAAATATAACCTATAATACACACACACATACATGCACGCACGCACGCACGCATACAGATGCATACATTCTCTTCCCCCCCCTCTCTCTCTCGCTCTCTTTCTCGTACTACTGTAACCGCACTAAGCAAATGGCAACATAAAACTGTTTAGAGGCTCTGTATATTACTTACCGGGCAAACGACATGCCATTTAAGTCGATACAACTAGAACAACCCATTAATAAAGACATTTTACAGCTAAGTAAGGATTTACATGACATTTTGTACAATACAAACTGATAAACTGAACCCTTACTAAACCTTTAGATCTGTCCTCAATACAACAATCTCAGACAAATTGTATCAATGAGACTTTATTTGAAGAAAATTTAGAAAAACTTTAGAAATCCATTATTTTCTTTTTCGACTTGATAAAATCTACAATACATCTACCAGACTATAAAATGAAAAATGTAAATAATAGGCACGTTAGTATTCGGACTACCAAAAAGCTAATGCAGCTGCAGCATTAATATTATTATTCTCCCTGAAAATTTTAAATATTCAAAACACAAAGAGCATGGGAAACCATACACTTCACTACCTTAAAATATTGTGAGAGACACCTCCTGAAACAAGCCTGCGCTTCTATTGTTAAATAATGTCACAGCCTACTTATCACTGTTTTATAAGCTAGGTGAGAAATTGCAAAATTGCTAAGACTCGAAGAGCAAAATAATTCATACAAACCACCCTTAATGAATCTCATCCTAAAATGCCGTGGTAATCGTATCCACTAATTGTATATTACAAATTTCATTATCACTTCTATCTTGACTCGAGACTTTGTTCAATTTCCAATATTATTCATTGTTTTATTAAAATTCTACTGATAGAAAAACAACTTGATTTCTAGGGATGGATAATTTTCAGTAAATGCTCCACATTGAATATCATGTTCATTCGCTCGATTATCACTCCATTTCTGAAAAATATAAAGAAAAATAAAGTTTTTTCGCAAACGAAATTCTTCTCACAGTTCAGACATGTCAATATGTGAAAATTCAATTCAACTTTTCAATATCCTGGCAACTACTTTGAAGCATGGGAATATTTTCACATTAACTTTTAATTTGACGTCAATGGAAATGAAAAGATGATCTTTCACTTTATCCATGAATACTTTACGGTACAGCTTAACCATTCAGCCGCATGAAGTGACGAAAGGTCAATCTTTATCTATCGGACGCGATGATACTGCTTTTTCCAAATTAACAAAAATATCACCACCTTTTAGTTGGAACCTTCTAGAATTTTATTCGTACTCGCAAGACACAATTTGTATACAAAAAGTATGCAATAGTGTTTTTTTCTCATTTTTATCAACATCATTGGGGTTATTAAAATTCCCTCAAATACCAAAAGAGAAAAATGTTGACGAGCGACGTTGTCGGGAAAAGTTGTCATGAAAATACATGAAAGTATATATATATATATATATATATATATATATATATATATATATATATATATATATATATATATATATATATATATATATATATATATATCTGAAGGTATTTCGAGTATTAAACGCAAGTGTTGAAGTATTAGCACTTTAAACTTTCAATAGATTTCTAATATTATCCTATTGAATCG
Source organism: Ptychodera flava (assembly GCA_001465055.1). Taxonomy (NCBI): domain Eukaryota; kingdom Metazoa; phylum Hemichordata; class Enteropneusta; family Ptychoderidae; genus Ptychodera; species Ptychodera flava. Next base: position 73,622 of record LD346958.1, on the reverse strand, counting down.
TCACGAAGGTTCTTTAATGCTGTTGTTTACTTTGTGCTCTTAAACACAAATGTTGCCAACTAGATTTAGTTGCTTTTACCAGTCATTTTAATTTCTTCTCTCGAAACATTGTAACGGCTTTGTCGATACTAGAAACCGAACTTTTCAATATCATTAAAGTGAGCTACTCATTCAATTATGATATCCGTTTCTACAAAGGCGTGTGCACCTTTTGTACTTTTGTTTAGTGTTACCAATTCGAGATGCGGTTACTCTTAACTCTAATAGATTGTTTTCATATCTAAAAGTCACAGGGCGCGTCTTTTCTGCCTAGACGAAAGTTCATTGAAAAGTTTGGTGTCGCCACAGGAAAAGTGGAGAATTTTCGGTAACGTTCTGGACTGAATGGTAACTTTCCCATCATTTGTTGAGTGAATTAGAAAAGAAAATAATCCTTTTACCATTTACAAGAAGACAAAATAGTTAGGCAATTATGGTGCACTGTAAAGTTAAGTGTTCAGGATAGAACACCAATTAAAGGCCTTTTTGTAACACTTTTTGAACGCATCTAGAAAATTCAGAAATTTAACATTACGAGTTCAGCCAACGTTCAATTTTTGAATCATAATCCTAGGTCGGTCTGCTAGGTTTACTCTACCGCAGTTACGTTTTATCTACCGCCAGTCCTTCAACGTGTTTAAGATGCCGATCAAAGTAACGTGACTGGTTCCTCAAACATCGAAAGTATAACAGAACTGTACGGGCTCGATCACGTACGTCTGTAAGTCGACTACATGACAAATCACGATTTTTGACAGTGGAGAGTCACCATATTTTTGAAATGCTCAATAGGGCAATACCGGACCATAATCGCATGAAATGTATCACACAAACCACGAGTTGTATCAATCTATTGCTATTGTCGGCGCAACCTCCAGGCGATCGCATTTCACATGAATAAGGTCACCAAAATGCATATCTATTAGCACAAGGGACTTTTACATTGATGTTATACACTTTTATTACATCGCTTACTTTTATTACGAGCTCTACGTGCAAAACCTGACATTCGTATTCAGGTTAGACCACTAATCTTGTTGGGTTTTTGGCCATTTTTAGCTCACGTGTGTAAACACGTGGGCTATTGTCATAGCGATGTCTGTCTGTCTGTCCGTGTGTGTGTGTGTGTGTGTGTTAGTGTGTGTGTGTGAGTGTCTGTCAGTCTGTCTGTTTACACGATAACTCAGTCAGATTTGGTACACAGGTACCATGTGCTACTTGCAAGAACTGATTTGATTTTGGTTAGTGTGGCTTGCATATTAATGAAGTTATGCAATATCGTTTTTTTCCATACAATGGTTTCCCTATGGAGACGGTAATGACAGTGTAGACATATATCAA
>LD346958.1:57955-72014 GCA_001465055.1 Ptychodera flava | reverse complement strand
GTGTTAAATTAATTAAGGGTTCATTTACATATTTAATGAACTTTGTAATTAGGTATATAACTCTGAAATTACGGCACCCAAGTCAGTGAAATTGGGTACAGATATTGCTTTGATAAATATCTAATTGTACTGGAGGCATTTGGCAGTGTCAAGTTAACAAATAGGTCATTTGCATATTTTATGAAGTTTAGTAATTAGTGATATAAAATAACTGCACCAAATGTGATGAAATCTGCTGCAGATACTGATCCGACAGATATTTAATTGTGGTGTAGAGCATTTAGTTGTGTGAAGTTAATTAAGGGTTCATTTGCATATTTAATGAACTTTGTAATTAGTGATATTACTCCAAAATTAAAGCATTAAATTTGATGAAACTTGCTACAGATGTTGATCTGATAAATATCCAATTGTACTGAGAAGCATTGAGCAGTGTCAAGTTAACAATTAGCTTATTTGCATATTCCATGAAGTCTTGTAATTAGTCATATAACTTCGAAATAACTGCATCAAATGTGATGAAACTGCTGCACATACTGATACGACAGATATCTAACTGTGTTGTAAAGCATTTAGTAGCATAAAGTTAACTAAGGGTTCATTTGCATATTTAATAAACTTTGTAATTAGGTATATAACTCTGAAATTTCGGCACTAAAATTTTGTGAAACGTGCTACAGATATCGATTTGATAAATATTTAATTGTGCTATGAATCATTGAACAGTGTCAAGTTAATGTAGGGTAATCACTCTAAAATTACAGCATTAAATTAAATAAAACGTGCTACAAATGTTGATCTGATGGATATCTAATTGTCCCATAAAGCATTGAGCAGTGTCAAGTTAATTGACAGCTCATTCGCATATTAAATAAAGTTTTGTAATTAGTGATTAAACTCTGAGAGTACTGTGCGACGTTTTAAAAAAACCTGCTACATATAGTGATAACATATATCTCATTGTTCTGTGAAGCGTACTACTATTAATGAACCTGTTGTAAAACACGTGAGCATATTCAGTTCATATTTGGTTATAAGTTGCAGTTGGTACTGAGTCCTCAGATTAGTTTAAATTGCCAATAAATAACGTCATTTCCCCCCTGAATTTCGCTTACAAGTATCGCTCATCGTACTAAACTTCGTTATATGTTGTAGAGCACAGAGGCGTGGTTGATTATTCTAATTACCTTATCGCTGGTAACACCCAGGGAAATTCCCAAAGACGTCGATAAAATATTTACCGATTTTGATCTACAACGACGGCGTCAACATATTCGACTGGGACAGTTGTGAATCCAAGCCACTACACGATGCATCCACTCCACATATAAAACCTGTGATTTTCATTATGTGCAATGCGGGGAAAATAACTTTTAGATCTTCCCAAATGATACAGTACAACAAGAGCAGATACTTTCAAGCTGTTCACGCTTGTAATGCATGTGATTTCATCGCCATACTTAACTTGAAACTTCATATAAAACTATTTACAAGCTACAAACTACAAACTAGTTACAAGCCGTCTGTGAAAATGACGCTACAGGTAGTGGTTGTTTTAATGTCCCACTTAATTTTAACTGTAGTCATTACTGTTGGCAAGTTTTCAAATACAATATCAATTTACATCAGAACCCAGGTACCAAAATTAATTTCAATGACGGCGCCATAGCAAATTTTAATTGCAAAGTGACTTTTGATTCAGAGAAGCATTACTCTGATAAGTACTGTAGTTAGTTTCAAATCCGAAAGTTTGGCAGAAATGTGCTCATTGCGCGCCAGCCCTTATGAATTTGTGTGAAAGGTCACAACAGCATCAGTCTGGCTTACCCTGTTGTACGCCTTTGCAAAATGACATCAGTGATGGCATAATGGTAGGAGTGTATACTTCTCCGAAATTTTATCGCGAGGTTGCCATTTCGCCACAAAGCTACACCGGCTGATTGATTCAGTATCTTACCGTTAATCAAAGGCGTCATTCAAACGGTAAGAGAATTTTTGTCCGACACTATACTCCCCCACTGGAAAATTGGGCCAAGTAGTCAATGGGTCGAGTAGCCACATGACCATTTATGGCTAAGATTTACCACACAATGCGGTGTTTTCAATCGACTTAAATGAGGTGACCATTTCTGAAAAGAGAGCGTGATAACCTCATGATAAGCAGTTCATGTTAATCAATAGGAATGTCGCGGCTTTTTCCGGCAACCTTTCCGCTGCTAAAAAATGAACCGATACTTGAGCCATGCCCTGATATCAGAACTCGGCCCTATGAAAAGACAATACGTCCCAAAAACAACAAATTTACACGAACTCGACTTATATCGAGTCGACTTGTATATGACCCTGAGGGAGTCAATTATAATCTTATTTCACTTCAAGGCAAATTTTCGCTTAAGCAAAACTACTGACTTACACTCATTGCATTTAGTTCTATTATATGAAAGATATTTTGTCTCTGCTTTATCTAGATCGGTCAGTTTGTTGATGAGTGTGTTGTATATTGTGCCGAAATTGTCATATCGACGACATATTCCGATGTGTTTAGGTGCCGATCAAAGTTAACTAACTTGAAGGCCGTCGTAAGTCGTGTACAATCTATTTTGCAAACTCTTTTTACCATGCGAAAGACATTAAAAGTACGGGCAAAATAGTTTCCCTTATTTGTCGACACTACCCAAAAATGTGTATTTCGCATAAAAGGATAGGAATTTAAGAAATTGAGCTATCGTCGACTGATTTTCAAAATTATGTCAAAGTAGCATTGGCTCCTGAACGATAAAGATTCTATTTCCAAACGAGCAACACATCTTGTGCACCAACCACTACTTATTTGTTTCAGAAATTTTCATCAATTAAATTTTGAGTCGGATATCTATAGCTTTTTTAATGACATAACATCGGCTTCCGTTCTTTCTTTGTATTTCAAATAACAAGCTATTGTATGAAATATTACAGTCGCTTTCGGTTGTATGGCCAAGGCGTACATCAGGATATTCTATAAAAGTGTTAAAACATACAGCGTGTAAAGCTATGTCATTGTTCATTAAGAACCTATTATTGCAAAGGACAGACAACTTGAGACAGCCAGAATTTCATGAACGCATATTGCAACACTGACGTGAAGTAAGTAAGTAAGTAAATAAGTAAGTAAGTAAGTAAGTAAGTTGGTAAGTTAGTAAGTTGTTGTTGTTGTTGTTTTTGTTGTTCCTTTATTTCTCCTCAAAACATGAGAAGAGTTACATCAACACATTAAATTACAGAGATATTAAGGGAAAAAAGTTACTCAAAAAAAAACCCCAAAAAAACCACTAAATTATACAAGTAAGCTTCTGACAAAAAGCAATACACGGTACTAAGTTCAGTTCTCAAGGCACATTTGCACAAAGTTCAGCACAATTTCTTGAAGAGTTGCTTGTTCACCAGACTCCTGTAGTTAATCGTGTAAATACTATCTCCTAAAATATTAGTAATGAAGTCAAGGTCATTTAAGTTGTAAAGTGTTGCAGAAATAGTAATGCTCATTTTGTCGAAAAGACAGTTCCAAACAGTCTCTTACTATTGTTGTATGACAACAGGAAGTTAACAAATGCGTCAAAATATCATTAACTGTATTTTGACACTTCAACAGACTTCATTTCTAGGAAAAGTGAGAAGTTTCATAATACTGTAAACAGTTTCACGGCGCTCAGGAAAATTGCGTAAATAAGTGTACAAGTGAAATGGAGCTTGGTGTGCAATCGAGAATAAACCAGCATATCATCTCTACTTTCCAATCTTTGTCTCCCGCAATTATTTTCATTCTCATGGATGGCATCATTCACAATTGTTTTCCAAATAGGTTTTTGCGGGAAATAGCCAGTGGCGCAACATTCATCAAGAAATCATGTCAGATCGTATTTTGAAATTATCTTAACAATATCAGCAATAAATCCTAAAATTTTCTCTGTAGACGTCAGTTTGAATTCAAAAAGACAATGTAAAAAATACATTTTCTTGTTGAAAAAACATTACAGTTGCAAAGATTTCCAAAAAATAACAGTTTACATTTGTCAATGTAGGCTTCAATTGAAATTAGACCTAAAGCACTTAAAGCGAGGTCAGTGGCAGTTCTGATGGGGAAACCCTGTATGATTTTAGCAGCATAGCGCTGACTTTTCTCAAGCATAACTAGTTCAGTTTTTGTGAGAGACCAAAGCTCACATCCATGAAAAGCTGGAAGGCACACACGTTTCCAGACTTTACAGCTAAGAAGTGGATTTAGACCATGCGGACCAATACCCACACTGCGAAGTGAATTTATCATTTCCTGGCTTTTTTGCAGGCAGATAATGTGCGATCTATCGAAGACAGTGTATTGGTAATTTGCATGCCAACAATAGTGATAGATTCAACATCTGTGAGTGATTGAGTGAGTAAGTTAGCAAAACATGAAAAATCCGTTTGCACAAATTATATTGCTATACACTCATTACAATGACAATACAAAAGTGTAGACAATGTAGTTTGCACCGTGTTTACTACATTACGGCCGCCGGCCGGCCTGCATGTATCACGGTGTTTACTGCAACGCGGCCGGCCAGCGTGTATCAGAAAACAAGCGACTGAGTAACGGAACAAGTAATTCGCCACGCGTAAGATAACACACAAGAAGCAGACGATTTGCGATAGATAAAATATGGGGCCACTTGGTATGGAGTTGTTCATGTTTTTTCGCGGTATTTGCTTGCCACAGAATTTTATCCATTCACGAGTATGATTCATCGTTGTGCCCTTTGTCGGCACGCGTAGAATATACCATCATTCTGTGCCACGTGCTTCGCATCCCATTAAACATATCAATCATGACAAGGTGTTAAAAACATGGGACCATCTTTTGTTGTGTTATCAGGGTGTACATGACAAAATTTCTCTCCGGGAGGTTCGTTGTGTTAATCAACTCGTTCTCGCCTTTGGCTCTAATCCGGCAAACGGCGGTTTTTCACCACCGTTTGGGGGCAAGGCGAGATATGAGCCTTAGTACAAGAACGTTTGTGTCGGCTTGGTTTGGCATGACGATAGGAACTAATTTTGGATAATTGGATAGTGAAGTAACGTCAGTTTAATCTTCAAATGTAAGCTATGCTTTTCTTTTTACGTTATACACTTGTTTTTATGAGTAATTGCAATTGCAACATTCAGCTATAGGGCACCTAACAGTTTAAGAAATTTGAACAATATGAAGATCCAATTCTACCAAAGTAGTTCCAATGGCGTTGTAAGTAGGTAAAAGTAAAATGTATACCGCGCCTGAAGTCAAAACAAATTGTTCTCAGGCGCTTTACAAAGAAATAAAAAAGCAACAGTAAAAGAGGTGAGATAAAAAGATTAAACTTTCAGAAATAAACATTGGGCCCGGGGGCACCGACGTCCTGTGTACCTCCTTTAGTGTTTATTATTTGCCATAAATGTGAAGTTTGTCAAAAAGTCAAAATATTTGGACATAAATGAAAGTTATTTGAACTGGTTGGTTACTGCTGCAGCATAAGTTCGAGTATGGAATCTAAGTATCAATAGCTTTGATATGTGTGAAAGTGAATTAAGACAACAATATCTAAAACAGGAAATGGTGAACATAAATAATACAGAAGGGGAGAACAATTTAGCAACAAACTATTGTACCATAAAGGTCAATGGCTAATCTAAACCAAATTACTTAAACTAGATTGTTGGCAATGATTACACATGTGTCTATTGTCCATTGAATAGAAAATAAATTTGGGCCATTGACTAAAAAAATTTGCTTGTTGCACTCACCACATGTACTTAGTATTTGGAGTGTACACCTATCTACAGTACATAATGTTCAATGAAAAAAAGTTTGGAGACTGTAAGTCAACAGTGCATCTCAATCTGTGAGACTAAATAAAGCTTACCCCTAAAGTGTGCACACTTTAGGGGAAAGCTTTATTTAGTCTCACAGTCACAGTCACAGTCTCACAAGTGTATAGGCAAAAACCAAATTTAATTTTGAATAACTTAATGCGGGGAAGGACATAAAACATGGTGAAAAGCAAACTCAATATGATAAAAACTGAATATAAAATGATATAGAAATGTTGTTGGACAGTCATAAGTATCTGGTGTGTGCCAAGAGACAAATATTAATATTGGACGGTATCATCCTGACCACAGTTTCTCTGACTGGTTCCCTTCTTATTTTCTGATACAGTGATAGATACAAAAAATGTATAATATGCTGCTATTCACGATAGTTGTACAACATAGCTTGCATTTTGTTCACAGTAGAACTAAGTTTTACATGTAAAATAACTTTCTCGTAAACTGTAAATTCTGGCTTCGGGCAGCTCCAACGTCACAATACTGAAATGTTTTGATATGACATGGAGTGACTTGCACATACCGGTATGTACTATGCAGTCGATGTACCACAATCACTCCATCAATTCGACGAGGTAAAAATAAATATGGTCTATGAAAAGACGAACCGGTAGAATAAAAATAAAATTATGGAAACCCAGCCGGTCGAATTGCTAGAATTTTTTTTTCGACGGTCATAAACTTGCAAGGCTAGAACTGTATGTACATTCAGCATGTAGTTTGGGTGACATTAAAGATAAAATTTGACTGTTTAAGGTAACACAGAATAAAATCAGTGAGTTCCCAATACCTTAGAAGGTCCAGGTTGCAGATTTTCTCCTGAGAAATACACAATGGTGACAGAAATTTCAAAACACATGTACAGGAAAGACATGACAACATCGCCTATGCAGACCGCCATGTTTACTTGCATATTCGTACCATAGAGGGCACTAGATATGAGGAAAATGAAGGTAGTTATGGAACTCGGGAGCAGAGCTGACATTCGGAGCGAACTGGAACCTACCTTCTTAATTTCAGGAGAAGATGCCGATGGGGAAGATGCTAACAGAAAAATAAAACAAATTAATGATAAGTATAACTACCTTTTCTGTTTCTTTACTTACATTAAACTTAGGTTGCAACAATGATGTCAAAATCAACACACAACTGACGAAATTGCCCAAAAAAGCAGCAGAAAATTCAAAAGTTATCGCTATGTCGAAAGGACGGCAAGTCCTCAACAGCAAAACGACGCCAACTAGTTATATGCGCATGCACATACTAAGCGTTGCCTCGCCCTGTATACTGCAGGCCGGTGGATTGCCTTGTTCGGTGAAACTGATATGCCTGCTGCCAAAGAAATTAATTCACTGGTACCGGGTGAGTACCGTGTGCGGAGGTCATCATTCTTCAGTAGATCGAAGGTGCCTTTCATGCCAAAAAATACATGACAGCGACAAAAGTACCATCACTGTCAACTTCATATTTACGAGACATCATCAAATACACGCTAAAAAGTTTAAAACGTAAAATATCGGACCAGACTGAGAAACAAGATGGCGTCAGTTTTGTACCCACATTTAGTCCTTGCAAAACAACGCTATTACTTGTTATATGCGCATGCGGATACTAAGCGTGGCCCTGATCTACTACGGGCAAGTGGATTGCCTTCCTCGGTAGAACTGGTATGTCTGCCAGCAAAGAAATACATTCACCGGTACCACAGGCGGCCCAAACACTATTAATAAGCTTATTATTGAGTTTTTCTCAGTTTTCTCTGTCACTGTCAGTCCCTGTCCTTTTCTTCATGCTCTGACAGATCGTAGTAAATAAAAATAAGTGACTATATAGCCTAACCTATAGCCTCTTGACTCTTTATTTATTTTACACCCCGTTACAAAGACGTTTATCTCTCATATACACATCTTGTAATTAATTTGTCAACACAACTAATTATGCTAATCCGTGGACTTATCAAGGGTTGGTCAACATTGCAAAGATAATCTCTAAATGAAAAAGGAGCCCGTTTTAGTAACCTTTCCTATCTTTCGCGATGTTGACCAGCTCATAAAATCCCTGATAAGTCCACGGATTAACATAATTTGTTGTGTTGACTAATTACAAGATGTGTGTATATGTGAGATAAACGTCCTTGTAATGGGGTGTAAAGGAGTTCCGGTACCGATGATTATCGCCTATGGAGGCCATCGTTCTTCAGTCAATTAAAGGCGCCTTCGTACCAAAAAATACACGACGGCGAAACAAGTACCACCACTGTCACTTTCATATTTATGAAACATATTCAATACCAAGTGAAACGTTTACAACGCAAAAAATCTGACAAGACCTTCAATTGTGCGCATGCGCAGACGGCAGCTTCAGCAAAATTGACTGAAAATCAACTAAATATAAAGTAAAAACGGACAAAAGTATCATTCAAAAAAAATACAAGGCATACATCACCAAACTTTCAACATTTCTGACGGCATTTCAACTATACGAATACCTGTGCCAAACATCAAAAGATCAAATCAGCGGTTTTGAGGACAAATTGAAAATACTGATTTTCACAAAAAAGCTAAAAAGTGACTTTAAAATGATTCAATCAAAAAAGAAAAAAGACAGTTTTTGATATTTGCCCGAGTGACCATCAGACCAAATTTCAGAAAAAGTTACTGAAGCATTTCTGAGATACCTCTGTCCACGGCATACGGCCTACTGTTTACGGCATACGCTGCGCCATCACCTTAGTCCTTTGGACCCACAGGATCTTAAAATAAGCTTCCCTGTAAAGGTGCGCCTTAATACTATGTTTAAAAGACTAAACAGTTTGACATTGCTTATATTTTCCAATGGAAGATAATTCCATAGTTCTGATGCTGCAGTCACAAATGCCCGTTCCCATAGCAGAGATTAAGTGGATTGATTCTAAGATGCGAAGTTGTCCTTGTATCGCAGATTAAGGCGATGTTAATACCAGATGAGTAAGTTAGCAAGGTATGGCGGGGCTAAACCATGAAGTGCCTTGAAGGTGATCAATAATAGTTAGAATTTGATACATTGTTGTATCGGGAGCCGGTGACTGCAGATTGAACAGTATTTGGGTTATGTGAGTAAACTTCTTGTATCTGGTGATGGGTCGAGCAGCTGTATTTTGAACACATTTGAGTTTCCTTATATACGAGACAGGTATACCATATGGAAGAGCAATGCAGTAAGTAGTCTAGTCGTGATGTCACTAAGGCATGGATTGGTTTTTCACTGTGTCATTGGACATATACTTAAGTATATTGTTAATAGTTTTTGTATTTTAATAGGCAGCGTTAAGACTTGATTTACTTGATTTTCCATAGACATTCGTTTGTCAAATATGGTTCCGCGATTTCTTACTGTTGTGGATGGTAGAACTGTGATTACCTCGATGTTCAAGGTTGGCATGTCAAACTTCCTGATGTTATTACTTTAGCCAAAAAATAGAAGATCTGTTTTATCAGCATTAAATTTAAGAAAATTGACAGCCATCCATTTTTGCTAATGTCGTACCGATGTATGTCTGTGTGTCTGTGTGAGTGTATGTATGTGTGTCTGTCTGTCTGTTCACACGATAACTCAAGAACGCCTGAAGGGATTCAAGTCAGAATTGGTAGACAGGTAGCATGTGCTAATGGCAAGACCTGCTTAGATTTTGTCTAGTGTGGCTTGCATAAAAACGATATAATGAGAACGGCCTGCACAGATTTGGATAGTTCAATTGCATATTTAATTAAGTTAATTAATTATTCATATAAATTAATCCTAAAGTAACTGCATCAAATTTGATGAAATCTGCTGCAGATAATGATCCGACATATATTCGACATTGTTGAGAAGCATTTAGAAGTGTAAATTTAATTAATGGTTCATTTGCATATTTAATAAAATTTGTATTTAACAATATAACTCTGAAACTGTAGTACCAAATATGGTGAAATTTGCTACAAATGTTGATCGGATACATATGTAATTGTTGCGTGAAGCACTGAGCAGTATCAAGTTAATAAATAGCTCATTTGCATATTAAATGAAGTTTTGTAAATAGTCATATGATTATTATTATTATTATTATTATTATTATTATTATTATTATTATTATTATTGCTATTATCATTATCATTAGCCTTTATTTCAACTCGATAAACTGTTGAGCCTTTGGCTCTTCTCACTCAGTGTCGAGTAAAACAAAATTTACACTATTTACATTAAAAATACAGGAAGAAAACTTTAAGCTGAAAAAATACAAAATGTAACATCACTGCCAGCAAAAAAATAACTGCGAAATCACTGCACCAAATATGATGAAATCTGCTGCAGATACTGATCCGACAGATTTCTGACTGTGTTGTGAAGCATTTAGTGATTTGATGGTAAATATCTGCTCATTTGTATTTTAAATGAATTTTGTAATTAGTAATATAACTCTGAAATTATTGAACCAAATTTGGTGAAATCTCCTACAGATATTGATATGATAAGTATCTAATTGTCGCGTGTAGAACTGAGTAGTGTCAAGTTAATAAATTGCTCATTTGCATATTGAATGAAGATTTGTAATTAGCCATTAAACTCTGAAATTACTTCACCAAATTTGATAAAAATGCTGCAGGTACTGGATTGACAGATATCTTACTATATTGAGAAGCATTTAATAGTGTGAAGTCAATTAAGGGTTCATTTGCATATTTGATGAACTTTGTAATTACGGATATAGCTCTGAAATTATGGCACCATATTTGGTGAAATCTGCTACACATATTGAGCTGATTAATATCTAATTGCTGCGTGAAACAATGTGCAGTGCCAAGTTAATTAAGGGCCATTTGCTAATTTAATGAACTTTGTAATTAGTGATCTAACTCCGAAATTGCAGTATTGAATTTGATGAAATGTGCTACAAATGTTGATCTGATATATATCTAAATGTTCCATGAAACAGTGAGCAGTGTCAAGTGAATAAACAGCTCATTGCATATTAAGTTAAGTTTTGTAATAAGTGATTTAACTTCGAGAGTACTCTCCGAAAGTTGAGGAAACCTGCTAAATATAATGATCTGAAAGATACCTGATTGTTCTGTGAAGCGTACTACTATGTAATGAAGCAGTTGTTAACCACGTGAGCACATTCAGTCCACATCTGGTTTTAGTATTGGCTTAGAGGCAGCATATTTCACCTTTTCAGGAACATATCCAATTGAAGGTGATGTGTTCACTATGTTCACGAGAGGTAGCTGTAGAACGCCAAGAGATTGTTTTAGTATAGATAAGGGTATTTGGGGGACCGTGAGATTATTTCTTGTATTTCCTTGTCAGTCGTGGGTTCAAAATCAGATAGTTGTGAAGATGTATTGCAATAGCATCAGTAGTCTGGAGCGTTACACCATTACATAGTGGATGGTTTTGAAAATCTGTCCTCATAGTATGACATTTGTACACAAAGAACTTTGCAAAGCGATAAGTGATTTCTTCGTTTGAATTCTGTGATAACTGATGGTAAGGGCGATTCCTTGGATTTGTGAAGCAGTCCCGTCTGTACTCATGATAAATGTTATCGCTTAGTTTGTATAATTTCATGAGAAGGAGATCGCTTGAAATTAACAGTTGGGCATTGCAGGTAATAATAGGCATTATTACGTAGATTCTCTAGTTAATTATAGTGACATCTCTTTCTGAAAATGGAAAAAGTCAAAGATCGACCGTCTTTTATTGCATTTCTAATTTCTTCGCACAGAAAATTTCATTGCTACTTCTAACATATTTTAATTCTAACGAAGCAAAGGACGCTTATACTGCGACTGGATATTGTCTGACGACGTGAACAATCTTATCGCAATGCAAAATTTAAAAAGGGATGGTCACTTATAAACTACCCACGTAACCGCAAGACTATACGGACATACCCGTACTTTATGCATGCTTGTTATTTGATAACATGCTTGCAATTTACTATTCACTGTCGTTTAATGAGGCAATATGTGTAGTTTAAGGAGACAGGCCACCTTGTTCTGAGCTGGTCTCTATATAAATTTACAAGTAGCACAAGGACTTTTTCATTCATATGTTACACCTACATTGAATTCCTTATGATTTTTGGAGCTTTACGTGCAACTTTTGACGTAAGCGTTTAGCGTATATGCCATTAATCTTGTTTTAATGGATTACTTGAAGCAGAAGCTAAGTCGTTAGCTTAGTTTCGATGACAAGTATCATGTGTCATATATATCGTTCTTTATATTTTGATGCCAAGCGCCTGTTGGTGTATTACTTATATGAATGTAGCTTTACAATACTACAGTAACAGTAACTACGTCTGAAATAATAAACATCGAAAAAATATAAAAATACGAAACATCAATTAGGGTCCTTAAAATCATTACTCCTGCATAAGACATAGAGACCTTAATACACACAATACGATTTAAAACCTTAAAATTGTGAGTTCATTCGTAGTCTACATCTCCTTCGTGATCGCTTTCTCGATACAGAGGTCGAGCAGACTTGCCATCGCCCAAATGACTGTATTCCATCAAACAAACACGTAGAAAACACTATCTAATTGAAATGGAAATACCAGCATTGGTCTGGCTTGTCCTGTCCCACGCCTTTACAAAATGATATACTGGTAGAAGTGTCAACTTCTAGGAAACGTTATCGTGACGTCACCATTTGGAAACAACATTACAGCAGGTGATTGATTGCAAAGCCTTCATCGTTGGTCAATAGTGTCATTCAACTGATAAGAGATTATATATCCGACAAAATTTATACTCTCTAGATCTAACTAAAAACGAGGACAAGCACTCAGCGGTTTGTGTATTCACATGACCATTTATAGCTAAGAGTTACAAATTAGTGAGGTGGTTTCCTGAAAAGAGAGCGTTGTAACTCATGATAAGCCGTTTATATCAATGAATCAAAATATCATGCCTTTTTGGAAATATTATTAATGCTAAAAAATGTACCGATAGTCAATATAAGTGGACCGTACAACGATATTAGACTTGGGCGGGTTTAATGTCATGAAAAATGAAATGCCTTCCTAAGATTACAAATTTATACTAACTCTAATAACATGGATTTATGAAGACAAGGGAGTGATTTATCCTTGCGTTCGAGATCCGTTCCAGATCTATATATTATTGGATGTGTATGTTGTGCACTGTGCCGACATTGTATTATCGATGATGTGTTGAGATGCCGACCAAAGTTTACTGAAATGAGTTCTCTCTCTAATGGACAGAACCTACGATGCGCACCTCAAAACCAAGAGTTACTTCAAATGATCCGTGATACAGTCGCTCATATGTGCTTGCAGCGTTATTTGGATAGTCGATCGATGGCCTGCGATCGAAGTGTGAAGCCAAAGGCCGAACCTCAGTAGTAGTGTAAAGAATAGAATTTTTGACACGACAAATCGGCGAGAAGTCCGAAACTTACAAAGTCAACACATAAAACATCTGCCCTCAAAAAGTAACATTGCACGGTTGAAACTACCATCAGAAGTTCAAATCTTTAACCTGGTAACTGCATTTGACAGATACATGCCAAATTCAGGCGTAAACTAGCTATCTGACAATTATCCGCATCTCCCGTTGCCAGTACGCCCTTGCACGGCATTGGAGATCATTCAAGTACAAATGATTATGAAAATACACATCTCAATGCAGTGCAATGGCGGACTGATACAGAGAATTGCCCGACAGTGAATTTTTCAATATTTAGTATGAGTCTCTTCATAATCGGTGCACTCAGTATTGATATTAAGCCCAATCATAGAAATTCATGAAATATGTAAATGAGCTTCTAATCTGTTAGACTCACGCTTCAAATTTTTAGCATAGTACGACCAGAGAACCATTTGTTTGCCTGCATATTTACCTGCGAGGGTAATCCCATAGAAAGGTATACTGGTATGTGCCGCCCAAATGGGTCACTTTTTCACGAAATAATCCTCACACATGGGTCGATTTTTCATCCGAATAAAAGCTCTAAGCATAGAATGATAACAAAGCAGATGTCCCATGCTTTAGGAAAACCTCACTGCAACAAAATAAAGGTAAAAATTTCCCAAATTTGTCAAGCAAATCCCTAACAGTGGGTCATATATTTTGCAATATACATGGGTTGATGTTAGTAACTTAGGCGGCATCTCCAATATGAGAATATC
>LD346958.1:18018-57933 GCA_001465055.1 Ptychodera flava | reverse complement strand
AAAGTTCGTTGAGTAATTCTTTAAAGGGACATAAGCTGTAACTTGTGGCAAGTTTTTCACTATTCTTCTTCTGTATATCACCTGCCGTGTCTGACCCTTATCCGTTGTCTTGCCTATCATTTTTGTCAACACAGCGTGTATGTGTGTAGTGATAATTGTTTATTTTTTACAAATGAATTCTAGTCCGGACTTGAATACAATTTTCAACAATAACTATGTAGATTATACTCATGTAGGTTGCAATGCCACGATGCTTTCGTTAAACCCTCTAAGCCAATGAAAAAAAAAATTGACGCACAGTTTAGTCTGGTTTTGCAAGATAAAATGCATCGTGAATTACAAACATTTAATAAGAATGCATTTGTCCAAAATCAATCGAACGACAGATCAGTACTGAGGACGTCACAAAGTTCTACAACTTCATACCAAGATATGAATAAAAATTCCATTAGCCTGCAAGGAAATCAAATTCAACTGAAAACATGGGGAAAACCTTGAGGTCAAGGACACCTTTGAGGTCTTAAAATATGTTCCTTTATCTTTCACCCAGTTTAAGCGACGTATTCATTGCTTCGCTTCGATAAAGTTTGTGTGTGATAGTGAGCGTACAAGCGTGAGTGCTTCACGGGCTCTACAGCGTGTGGAGGGGTCGCAGTAAGAAAAATTGTAACATCTTAGCTAGGTTATTGAATCAATCTGTTTGATATTGGGGATTTGGCCGAGCGGTTTTGTCTGTGGCTTCTCTGCTAGGTAACTAGGTACCGTACGTTGTGAGTTCGAACCCCAGTGAAACCACCATATTTAATGTGGAAGGCATCGTGAATACCCACTGTCTCACACAGACAAACAAGCACAAGCACAATGTTATTAGCAGAGTTTCTCATACGATGTGAAAGGCTTTGAATTACATATCCCCATTGGTGTGAATCATACGTATCATGAATAAATATTTTAATTTACTTGCCTGTCTGTCAAAAAAACCTCACATGTCGGCAGAACATTAACTCAATTCATCAGCACAAACAGCTGCACGTTCTTTGTTCGTTATTTTCTATACAGAGCGTTTTTCTCACAAATCGTCGGTGACAGCACAACTTTGAAGCCTCATGAAAACATTCCAATCGAGCTTAAGGGTTCCCAAGGGAGACGGCGCATAAATCGCAAACCTAACTCATGAGAACAGAGTTATAGATTGAAAATCAGGCGACTATCATTTTACAGGAAACGGGAGGTGGCGTATATAATATCTCATTAATCCTTGTTATGGATACTCAGTTGTCTTGACATTTTCATTAATCTTCATTGCTTCATTTTGCACCATTTCACATACAATTTAAGTAATCACGAGAAAACGCAACAAAAACAAACAAACAAACAACCACGACCAAAACAGTAACAAAGTATACATCTGATCAGACGGCAGAATTTCAGTGACAAAATTATATACGATCAAGCCATATACTATACTGCGGTTAAATACTGTCAAGTAGAATGATTAAACCAGAATCTTAAATATCGTACTCTGCCAAATTTACTATTGTCGAGTACTGTTTTTAACGTATACGCCATTTTCTCTCTTCAAAAACGATATGGTTGTGCGAAACGTAACCATACTGAAACATACAGGGACAGAAAAGCTCAGTGAAGTCTCAGGATCTAAACGGTGAACTTCCTTATGTGGGGAAAGTGGTTCATACAAAACTGGATTAAGTTGGCCTGGCATTTCCTACAATTTTTGGTGCATGAATAGTCCCAAGCAAAATGCTGATATAACGAGCCCAATTGCACGTTATGTATAGTATCCAAAAATTCGATATGCGTCTACAGAAACGCCAAATACATTTTATTGATTAAACAGAACGGCATATTATTAATAACATATTTAAGATTTAAACCAATAGCGTTTTCCCAGTAAATCATCTGCTGTGTCGTAAATGTTTGGCGCCTCGTTATAACCTGAGAACTTGGGCTATTCACCGCATAACATCGTTTGGCTTATAGCGTATATATTTAGACAGCCGAGTCTATTTTTAGTTAAATAAATGAATAAATGGAAGCATGAAACTTAAAGGGACAAAGTCACCCATTTTTTCATGAATTTGTTTGATACGAGATACTACTGTTTGACATGTTGAAAGATAGTAATTGAATGGATGGCCGTGCATATATTCAACCCCGATTTTAGACAAATTAAATGAAACTATGGCAAAACTGAATTAATGGTCATGACCAATAATTCATTTTCGCGATGGTTTCATGTATCGGGGTTGAATATATGCATGGTCACCCATTCAATTACTTTCAACATGTCAAACAATAAAAGTAGTATCTCGTATCAACCAAAATTCATGAAAAAATGGGCGACTTTGTCCCTTTAAGGAATATATACTATTACTTTGTACTTGAATTAGTTCGTTTTAATATACATACATATATATATATATATATATTGATTATTCTTCAACAAACATCAGAAGTTTGCATGGAGCTTGACTTTGTAAGGTTTATTTAGGTTCCAAGACAAGAAATTTTACACAACACAACGAGAAACTTTCTTGTGCGCACGAGATGATATTCCATGCGCACGGAATACTTTAGACTGATATTTCAGCGCAAACATAAGGAGTAAGAATTACTGACCCAAAATTCGTTGGTGGCCGCATCATTTACCTTTCATGTATCTTATCTATTAATAGAGATATTTTTATGTAGTGCCAGCTTTTCTTAATCGTATCTATTTAAAAAATGGTATTTGCATGGCATCAACATCAATGAAGATTTAAAATATGCCAGCTGTCTGAAATTGCCGGACAAGTTATTATTATTGTATAACAGTTCAGAATTTACAGTCATAGTGAAACCTCCATTGTCCTAAAATGCTGAAATGAAGGCCAAATTCGTTAGTTGAATATTTTTATCTGATAAGTTGTCATTCATGTTATTGTCATGATAGTCCGTCGAAAATGTATAACATTTCACGATTGGTTTTCGGACCAAGAGATCTGATGTGACAAGAAGGCGGATATGGATATGAAGATTACATTGGTCATATTACCTCTACTTACAACATAGCTCGGCTACGCAATAATTTACTGAAAATGCTACCTTTTCATATTTAAAAATGTGTGAATTAATATCCCGTGTCTATTCACTTCATTTTTCAGACAAGGTCGAAACAGTGATTACATGAGAGTAAATCATCAACACTGAACGGAAATAATTCATTGTATATGACGTGTGAGTTTGAAAAAGTTATGTTTTCAGTGTGATCGTAATCTATCGAATGTAGAAAATTACAAGTTCCAGGCGTACAGGCTTTGTCCTGTGTAGGAAAGTTAGGCTGCCTGTTAGTTTATAGATCTCTCTCAGTCGGATACTGAATAACTAAGTTGATACACCAGTATTTCACAATTATTTACCTCGACTTATGCTTATACATACTTGATACATAATAGGCAACTGATAGGGCCACCAAGGAATTGTTGGGTCAGTAATTCTAACTCCTTATGTTTGTGCTGAAATATTATTCTAAAGTATTTCTTGCACACGGAAAATATCTCTTGCGCACGGAAAAACATCTCGTGCGCACGAGATATATTATATTTTTTTGCTTTACAGAATGTGCCTTACGGGCTTTATACAATTTCGGTTCTAATGGTCCTTTGGGTCTGTGAAAAAGATTTTTGCAGATTAACATGAATTTTTTCAAAAATCCAATGTGGCGTCCCACGTTCTGTGACCGCTCGCAATTGTATTTATAAATTTTGGTTGACCGTGAGGTAGTATTATACAAAAGAAATTGAAGGTCAATTTGTTCTGTAGTTTCTGAGAAGATTTACTTTGTGGATTGCACAATATCAAATATTTCCACCAAGGTCATGCGATCAGTGTAAAATGCACTAGTCCTTACTAAGCCTAAACATGATGTGAAGTTTAGAAGTGATACAAGTGATGGTATTCAAAACTAAGAGCGACAATTATTACCGAAGAAGAATGAAATTCGAACCAAACCAATAGGGGCTTTTGCCAAGTACAAGTAGGCTTGGGCCCCTAACAACAGTCAAAGCTAGATTGCAAATGGCATTAGCATTCTTTAACAGATGTAGCTACACTGCAGTGAAGAAGCACTTCAACAAGACGGCAAAACTGAAATTCAACTTTGAAAGATTTTACAAACAATCTCTGGACAATAAAGTGTATCAACAAAGTTGATAATTACAAATCAATTTTTCTTGCATTCAACTAAACATTAGTAATGATATAAATCCATCTGTGCACTGAGTGTTTTTCCTTTATCACTCTAAAATGAAGTTTACATCATGTGCCACATCTCCTACGGGCTGAAAGCGATCATATTTATTTTTTACAAAAAATAAGCCACTAATGTCAGTTGACATGTAAGATCGCAATTTAACGTGCCCGTACATTTTCTGAGTAGATACTTTCCATGGTATAGCTTCGATCGTGAAGAGCTCCGTTTGTTGAATTCTATCAAGCCTACCACCATTCGTTCCAAATGTGATTTGCTTAATGTCCATCCTTTTTCTGGATCACTCTCCTGTCGATCTGAAAGTTAGGGAAAATTAAGATAATTTAGAACACAGTGTCATAAACTGCAGCATATATTAGTAAAGTAGTGTTAAAACCCATCGATATACAATGCTCACGGCACGCATCAAAACGACAAAGTCTTTACTCTTGCATTTTCATCTATAGCAATGTAAGTGATGCGCAAGAGCTGTGAGACCCAATGTTTAACAAGCAGAAAAAATATCGTACACGCAAACACTAGAAGATTCTGTTATCCATGGGTAGTCCCCTAATTTACAACAAACAAACAGACAAAAACAGTTTGATTTTATGATGTTAAAAGGTGTATTTTTTAGTAAAATGTTCTTGGCCCCTGTACATGGCAAATGTAAAAATCTGAATTATATTTGGTACACTGCATGATTCGACCGGACGATTAGTTGATTTATTTTTGGTCGACTAGTGAGTTTTCAAAGTTACTGGCCCGCTTGGCCAGTAGAAATTTTGCATGAGTTTCGCACACCACTTGAAACTCGTGACAAGTATGCAATGATCATGTTGCCACATGACCATCTATCCATTAAATTTACCAACAAAGGAGCGGCATGATTTGCGCCAAAAGAGTGGGAACCTAGTGTTAAGCGTTTCATATCAATATCAAAATGTTTCGGATTTTCTAGCTTCAAAATCAAAATAGTTAATGTAGTTATTCTTCTGCATTACTGTTGTCACGAAAGCGCAAATAAGTTTCGAAAACAACAAAATAGGACTTACTCTAATAGTAGCGAGTTGTGACATCAGGAGGCCACGTATAGTCTTGCTTTACTAAAGGTAAATTTTCGGGGAAAGTAGGCTGCCATTCATTTGTACGTATTTCTGGTCATTGCTTTCGTAACCCTTATTGGATATGAATGTTACTTACTATGTTTGTTGTTTAATGTGCCGAAAGTATCTTATCAGCCACTTCTTTTTACATGTTTTAAAACATTCAAAACACATGATCGGCTCATAAATTGACGAAACATCCGTTAACCATAAGTAGGCCGTAGATCCTGTCAAACGTATTTAATAACCGCTTGTGTATGAAGTTAACGACAAGAACTTTATGTGAATGACTGAGATTGCGAAAAAATTGCTACTTTCCGTTATAGCTCGAATCACAAGGTTTGGTGTCTGAGACGACATAAATAATTTTGCTACTCGAGGGAACAGTAGTCAATACAATTTTACAGATATGTGATTGCGTATGTCTGTTAAACGACATCAAGCCGCAATGTGTTTCTTCATACCCAGCTTGTTTTCAAAAATTGTCGGAGTTAACATACATGTCTCATCCTAGGTTATAGTTTCGATGACCTGCAATAGATCCTACCCGTTAGGTCTATGTTTACTCAGTATATCACTAGGACGTATTGTTATTAATACCACTGCTGCCTTAGAAGTTATTAATGAACACGATGAATTTCGATTCAGTTGCCAGACTTGAAGTTGATGTTTCTATTACTCTATTCCTCTTTAATAATGAATAGTCACGGCAGCCAAAGTTTCCTAAATTTCACAAATTACAAAATATTAAGTTTATTTTAAGTCATAAATACGACATTTTGATCACTTAATCAAATCTTTTTATACACAATACCGTGTTTTGAAACGAACCAATGATTCAGCTGAAGTGTAGCACTTCTGTTTATTGTTTACGTTTCATGAAAAGAGTTGTTCTCAAAAATCAAATGACAATACATTAAAAATGTCTTTTTAACGCCGGATGCAACACTTCAATTGAGATCAGGTTTGGTGTAGAAGTGTATTACTCCAGCATATACATAGAAAGATGAACTTGTCAGATCACTGTTGGATGTCAGGCAATTCCATGATCACAATTTAAAGGAAATGTGGTGTGACTTCTTGATACGCTAATCTACTTTCATAAAACGGCTTCTCTTCATATTCTTTATATACATTTTAAAACAATTAAATGCGAAAGAAACAAATTAATGAGAAGTAGACATCCTACGAGATTTGACCTACAACTGAGACAGAAAATATTAGTTGACTAGAGAAAGGTGATTGAAAGCGCATTCTTGTACTAGAAATTTGATAATGAAATTTCACCTAAATGTTTCATTTCACTATACATGGTTGTCTAAGGCGAAAACTATAGATCAACTTTTCAATACAAAACTGGCAAAATCTGTCCATTTATGTATGTTTGAAAATTTATATGACTTAATCAAATTGATATGAAATTGTTATGAATATGGCGGGAAGGACGGCATTTGTGTACAAGAATTTTTATTTTGGAATTTCTGCTAAAAGTGTCATTTTTGTATACATGGTTTTATACGGCGCAAACTATGAATAATTTTGTTTCCAATACCATACTGGCTATAACTGTGCATTCATATACGTTTGATTATTGATGTGAACGTACTTAACTGGAATATAGTGATTAAGAAGGCTTTTGTGTGTCAGAAATTTCATTTTGGAACTTCGCCTAAAAGTGTCATTTCACTATATATAGTACATGGTTGACTATTGCGCAAACTACGGACAATATTTTCCAAGACAAAACTAGCTATATCTGTGCATTTTTACATTTTTGACAATTGATAAAAATGTAATTTACTAGAATATGGTGACTAGAAGACATTTTTGTACAAGAAATTCGATTTGTAATTTCATTCGACATTGTAGTCTATGGCACAAACTTTGAACAATTTTTTCCTTAGTGCATTTGTATGTGTTGGCATTTGGCGCAAACTTCGATGCACTTGAATAAGATTATTAGAAGTGCTTTGATGTGCAAAAAATATGATATTGAAAATTCATCAAAACGTTGCAATGAGTTATATATATATCTCCCGGGGAAACTATGAAAAAAAAATCAATATAAACATTAACTATGTCTATTCAATTGACTAATTCGCCTAGACGTATTTTTCTCCGGGCTATTGTCTGCTTTTTTGTACCCCATGATAGTCAACTGTTGCTGTCATTTCTCATTCCCACACTTTTACAATCAGCATTGTAGGTTTGTCAGTTATTGAAACAAGCCTATTAATAGATTACCTCAGAAAACGGGTTTATAAAAAAAATGTTTGTGCCCCGTTAAAAGTGATTTATCGGTATGATTTGCGTTGAGTGAAAAGTTGGAGGCCCCTCATGATATTCTGAAATTTTCAAACTCCCCTTGAAAACCTGGTTTTTCGTGGCCCCTCCTTTTTCACTTCCACTCCCCCTGCCGTTAATTAGACTCGTTCCCATACTAAGGCTTATCTATATACGACTACTTAAACCATTAAGTTTTCGCGCGAAAATGCTTTCTCCGTCCAATAACAAGATCGCTGAGACATGTGATTACACTGAATATATAAACTGTTTGGTATACATCTTTCTTTCCCCGCAATAAAATACGAAAAGCAACATCAACGCGAGTCCGTTTTCGAACATGGCTAGCAAGGAGTCCGAGGACACTGCAATAGGTGTTGACATGGATACGAGTCTAGATCCTTTAGACACTCTTTTCGAAAAGTTGAGTAATGCGCTGGATCAGTCAGATGTGAAAAAAATCAAGACTCTTCTTGTACTTGGTTTCATAATCAGTGAATCAGACTGTGAAACCCTTACTTCAGCCACCGCATGCTTTCGTCACCTACAAGACAAGGGCTATATTTCTGAAGGAAATCTGAACGTCCTAACACAGATCTTCAAAAGTATGAAAATGAATAACTTGGTTGCCATGGTATCAGATTATCCCCATTTACCTGTGGACTCGGCTTTTTCAGGTAATATTTTCGATTTTAACAGAGAGGGTACAGAGACAGACAGACAAACAGAGGGAGGCAAGCAAAGAGAGACTGTGACTGACTGAAAAAGACAGCAGACAGACGTGTTTGTGTGTGTGTTTCAGAGAGAGAGAGAGAGAGAGAGAGAGAGAGAGAGAGAGAGAGAGAGAGAGAGAGCTCAGAAGAAATGATGTTTTGCTAGAAAAATCGCGTCAGACTTATCGTAAAATCGCTCTAGGATATTTCTGTAGAAAAGTAGAAGCTTATTAATGTCTTTAAATTTCAGACGGTTATATCGATTTTGCGAATTGTGCAAGAATGTTGCGGGAACGCTACAAAGAATATGCATCGACGAAACCATTTCCATGGAGTGATTTCACAATGTCTGACGACACCAATGTGCGACTTCAGGAGGAACCGTCGTCGAAAGACATCAATATAAGCGACATCTTCAGTAAAAGTATAGGTTCTCAGTCAACCAGGCGAATTTTTGTTAAGGGAAAGGCGGGTTATGGTAAATCTGTGCTTTGCAGAAAACTTGCAAACGATTGGGCTGTGGCAAGAAAGGGGAACCCTTTAGAAGACTGTAAGATGGTATTCTTTTTACAGCTACGCCAAACAGATCTATCGCTCAAAGACGCTGTATTCCGTTCACTAGATATGAAATTAGAAAATTCTGAGCAATTTTGGAATTATGTTAGCGCTGCTAAAAAGAGCATTGGCTTACTTATTGATGGATTCTACGACGTTCCCCAAAATGAAAACAGTGATGTGCATGAATTATTGTCAGGTTCTTTGCCTACTTTTTCTAAACTTGTTGTGACATCGCGTAAGCTTCAATTGCAGTCCAAAAGTAACGCTCATTATTATGACAAGTTTCTCAAACTGAGAGGCCTGTCGGAAGCCCATAACAAGGAATATGCAAACCCTCGGAGAGAAAAAATGAATGAGAATTTGAGTAACTTTGAAACTTCAGCAAATTTCAAAAGACTAAAAAAAAATCCTAGAGATTTTCCGATGCTTTTTGAAATCTCAGCACGTAAACAAGTGGCACAAGAAATTACAAAGACAAAGTTATACGAAATGGCGTTCAATGTTCTTTTCACGGATGAATCACCTGAACATTCTTCGCAAAATTTAAGCAGATTCGGAAGATATATCGCGAGTGCTTGGTTTCAGTCGCATGGATTTCCCGAATTACAGGGTGGCGATCCCTTAGAGGAAGTGACGTTTGGTTTCCCCAAAAACTTTAACAAATACATAGAAGGAGACTTGACATTAAACGAGTTTTTCTTTGCCAAATATTTAATCCGTCTCTTAAATGAAGGAGATACTGAAACGTACTCGCGATACTTGAAGTTGCTTATTAAAAATATCAACTACTTCTCTCAAGTGATAATATTTCTCGTAGGTCTTCCTGGGGGAAATGCGTATGGTGTATTTGAAGAAATCTCAAACAGTACGTCAGAAATGAAGCAAGAATTCGTAACTTTCAAATACATTTTTAAATTGCTGCAAGAAGCAGACCTTTCATATAATGATCTGATTCCAAAATGTGCACTTATGCTGCCCTTTCGGTTAAATATTGACATACCCCTAAAGCCGTGTGTGAACCGTACTCTAGTCGGTGAAGTGCTGGGCATCAAACAAATTAAGACAAAAGAAATAGACATTACGTTTAACGTTGATGAAGCGAAAGGCAACGCCGCTAATATTAAAGATCTCATGAAAGACTTTAAAATATTTAAAGCATATCAAAATCAATCGAACATTACATTTCCCGAGTCCGTATATTCGCTGTTCGATCACGATAATGTTGTATGCTTTTTTGAAGCCTTATCAATAGAATTAAACGATGGTACAAAAAAGATAAGCTTTCTGTTCCCAGAACGTATGCTCGGATACGAGAAGCAACAATTTGAAGAACAAAGTAAACTGACCTCATCAATTATGTCGTTGAATCTGAAGGAAAAATTTCTGAAGGAATGCTATGTAAAAAACGTTGCATATGATATTAACTTTCTGTCAAACAGCTGCATCCTCCTCCCTCGATGTGCTATGATCACATTGGACATGTTTTTACCTGACAAGAGTATAAATACATTCAAAAATACACGTACAGCATGCGAGCAAATTGTTCGTGACGAACGTGTTATAAAGACCAATGGTAAGTGTGTCACCCGTATAAAAATTAACCCTATTGCAGGCCGATGCACCGTGACTTGTGAAACCCCATCGGACGAAAGCACACTGTCATCAGTTGAATTTTGTCACGTTAAAGTGGACGATGTTTCACATTTTCAAGATTTCTTTCGCGAACACGAAGGAATTGAAGAATTAAATTTGGATAGATGTGAAGCATCGCTTAAAACGTTGGCTGATATATGCAATCTAAGGAGCAGAACGTTGAAGAAGCTTGTTTTACGACTACAACCACCTGTCATTTCGCCATCCTTTGCACTTGAAGGAGATGCAAGGTATTTTGTTGAGACGATATCAAAAATTAAAGCGTTAAAATCTTTGCATCTGCAAGATTTTCGTTTTCCCGGATATGACATGATAGCAGAAGCGTTATGGCATAATTTGATAACCAATGAGAACCTCACTGAACTTCACATATACAACTGCTTTTCGGATTCGGTATCAACAATGAGTAATGATATTAATCCCATTATCAGTGGCTTAATGAAAAGGAAGAAAACGACAAGTACGTTGAATTTTACACTTTGGCATAACACGTTAACGGAAGGCGATGTCAAGAAATTAATAGAAAACGATTTGATAAGTTCTTACGAGTCTTTCGGTCAGTTGTACCAATGTACAATCAGTAATAATAGTTTGGCACTCCTGAAAGTAAGGGGTTTCAGAGACAGTAGCGTAGAAATACAAGACACTTAATCGAAACGGTACATGAATTATAATGCAGATTTTGTAGATCATACCTTTCATGCAGGCAATGTAAGCGTTAAAGATATATGAATGCTCTCGGAAGACCTCAGAGAGACAAATTATAATTGGTGTCGTATCATCTATCCTATGGGTTTGGCACTCTTTTTACGAGAAGTATAATTCCAATTCCATGTTGTAGCATGTCTCTGTAGATTCTCATTCCACGAATTAGACATAGCAGTTAAAAATAAATAATGGATATAAATATGATTTCACTTTCATGTCTCGGGTACGAACCGCCAATCTTGCCACATCTCAGACGTTTGCAATGGAATAGAATGCGTTTTGAAACTCATTTTTTAGTGTGTAGCTCGTTTTTACATGTCTATGAGAGGTAATACTCGACACTTTATGGCACAGAATGATGGTATCATAATTTCTTTTTGTTTTTTATACTATTAAGTCTGTCACAGTTTCCATGATGCGCTTGAGTCATAGCATGCAAGGAAAATGTAGAATGTAAAAAATAGCAGAGGTTATATACAAAATCTGATTTTCAAATTATTTAGTTGTAAATCATCTATAACGCTACAGATTGGTCGAAATATCCCGCTTTAACAGCATGCAGTTCTTTAATCCCGTACGCATGATGAAGGTCGATTTGGTGTCTCACACATTATCACAACAATCAAATATTGTTTACTCATATCTTTTTCGTGAACATTAATGCTCATATATTATCAAAGTTTCTTTTGATGACAATCAAGAATATGCTGCGGAGGTTACTTGACACAGATTTTTTTAATTTTATTTGTTACTTTCTCTTAGTGAAGAGATTACAATTATTAAGTGTAAAATAATCACTATTATCTTGTCTGTAAAATATTCTCCATCCGTATGAAGATTTTCTGTAAGCAATTTCAGAAATCGATCAATACCAGCCTGTGTATATTCAAAGGAGACGGTATTTAAAACAAATACTCCGAAAATTCAATTATATGTAGGATGTCATTCGTATTGATGATTAAAATCCAGAGTCATTAACACTTGACATCTGTCTGTAGTGTGTACTTCATTTATATAGTAAGCAAAAGGTGTATGTTTGTATGACATTTATATCATCTATGTTTTTCTGTTATGATTATAATGTATTATACGCTGTTGTTTTTCTTAAATTTTTGAAATTTCATATATCTCTATATTGGAAAGGAACCCTCTTTTGCAGTTATTTTTATGATGTGTAGCTCGTTTTACATTCATCGTCTATTAAGAGAAGGTAATACATGTTATTGCATATGTACCGCAGATCACCAGTCTTTTGGTAGCGAAATAAAGTTGGTATTTTAACAGACAGAGGTAATATAGTCCCTCTATTTTTTTGCATTTTCTCGAAACCTCTGAAACTTTTCTCAGTATTCTAGCTTTTGATTTAGCTAATTATCACTGCTTTCGTCACGGGAAAGCACCATTTACTGTGGAATACCCCACTTTCTCACTTGATTGCCACAGTATTAATTTGTATGTCAACATTTGCAAACAGATTATTTTGTTGTGTAAACAACACATTAGCACTGCCGGAACTACTTTCAGGATCATCACATGGCTACCATATCATACATGTGACACTACATTTGTTTGGCATTAAGGTTGTAATAGACCACCACATGTCTAGCTATATAGTGTAGTCACTGTCTAAATATACATTTGTAACAATGATGAGTTCTGGAAAGTCCCTGACTTCCAACAATAAACACATTCTAAATCTTATAGTATTTGGCAAGAGCCCCTCGTCTATAATACATGAAAAATACAACCACAAAGGACTTCACAATCCACAAGTAAAATATCCCTATATTACCAATAAAATAGTCAAGACACCTGATAGTTAGAAAAAAGACAGAAACAGACGTGAACAAGAATACCTTCCTGAAACAAATCCGTGTGAAGGTGTATCACGAAGAACTTTTTACTGAACGAAATCACCAGAGAGACAAAGCACGGTGGAAAAAGTAACTAAACACTCAGTACACCACAAAGTCGGATTGTGAAAGTGAGTTCAGACATGTGGACCTCTTGTAAAATATCAAGGGGGAATTTCATTCCAATTATTTTTCATATTTATCAAGTTGGTCTGACAATTCTCATGTTCATGAATAAATAATACATTGATCCCCCGAAAAAATGAAGGGAGTTGCACAGTTGTATACAAAACACGAAATTTAACACCCCGAATAGCCCTCTTTATCAATAATAGGGAGTGCAGTGCTACTCATACACCCATCACTACCACGTTCTGGTAAATTCCGAACTCTTTGAAGCATGAAAAATTATTTTATTTTGGAAATAAGCAGTCTCGTAATTTCAATTGTGCTTTAAGTGGCCGCGAAAAGATGACAAACGATCCTACGTATACCAGAGTTCTGACCTCAGCGTCAACAGAAATCAAACACGCATGGCTGTCGCCATCACAGGCATTGGCCTAAATGCAAGCAAACCGTCACCGATGCACTCGTTGTATGGCAGTGAAGATTTGCTTGCATTGAGTCGAATGCCTGAGATCGCCACTCTCTCCGTACAATGCGTGTACAGTGCACACATTAAGTTCTCGATCTTTCTGTACCAGAGCTAAACACAGTGGATTCAGCTTTTTTTGCTTATCAATTATCGATGAATGATGGTTTATATCTAACGAGCCCCTGTCTTAAATTGGAGGGCAATCAAAAGTAATCAAAGTTATTAAGGATCTCGGAACTCGAACGAAGTTACCACTGTATGTGTGTCGATAAATCAAACATGGCTGCTGTCATATGCGTGAAATTTGACTCCTACAGAGATCGCTTTCATTCCAATCAAAACGAAATACTGGTTGTTGGTAGAATCATGTCAGGAGAAAGGGTCATGTTCTACATCTCACTCCAGCCAGGAGAAGTCACTGCAATTTTTTCATCGTCGGGCATCATTTTACAAGTGGTATAGCCACAAACTGATGACGTCAAAGATGTGCGTACTTATGGAAATGGGGTCAAAGGTTTCGTTCTAAAAGGGGCGATAAGTTATTTTGGGGGTAAGAGTTAGGAATGGGGGCTTGGAAACTTAGGGGGAAATGATTGAAAAGAAGGGTCCCAATTTTTTACCATCTTCACTCCTCTCCCTCATTTTGTAGTATCCTATTACTCTATCCACGTCTTCTTCAGCCAGCCTGATACCTATGTGGAAGCAACGGTTGATTAATGACAAGGGAGAGAGAAAGTTTTTTTTAGTTACGTTTTTTTTTACACAACAACATTATTGCTGCCGGGAGTCGAACCCAGAACCTCCTGCATGTGAAGCACTACCTATAACCTGTACTCCATGAGAACAAGTTTCGAGAAAGGGATGCAATCTTTCATATTAACGTTAGGATAATAATGCTAAGCAGGAACTGATTAATTTATAATGTTCACTTGTAATGATTTGAAAGTCTTTTACACATTTTCCTTCTTTTATTGAATTTATGCCTCTGCATTGATTGCTTTATTGCCTGTCTTTATTGTTTTCTCTGCATTGTTGTGTTTGGTATGGTGATTTGTTATTGTTTGAATATTTTTTATATTTGTTGTATTTGCACAGTTAAAGTATAAAATTGTCACTTGTTTAGGATGTCTTATATGTTGAAAACTTTGTGTTTGACATTTATTATTGAATTTGTCATTTGCTGCCTTTTTCACAATACGAAAGGTGTGTGTTCCGTTATTGACAGGATACACTTTTATATAACAGTGGTTCATCACTCAACATGTATGAAATGCAATATTTCATTGCTATTGTAGATGAAAACGTGAACAACAATTCGTTGGATATGCCACAGAAATAACATAAAAATTCCACCCATCGACGAAGTGAATCAAGTAGAGAACTGAGCAAACGAAATTCGCTGCCAATATAATGATTTAGGGTGCATATATTGTCACTAGCACGAACTTCGTCTGGTTTTTGCATTACCAGTGTCACACATCAGCGGCAGTGGTCTCATGAGTTTTACACTTAGGCGTGATATTAGTTTTTAGACCGTCTCAAAACATTTGGCACAATATGGTGTTATGTGCAGAGTTGCAATGTATCGATGAAGGGGACTGTAAACTTGAAGGGGAGAGAATTGAAATATGTTGAACAAGTAAAATCCACGCCTTAGCTTTATCGCAGAAACGCCTCCGCCACATGAACTCATAATAGTCTATAAAGAGAAGTTGGAAATAAGTCTGAAGGTGTGAAGCCAATCCAAGTTCGCATGGCATGCATCCACATGCCTTCAAAGCTGTTGGTGTGGGCGAAGGTTTGAGGATCCACAAATTAAAAGACAATAATTAACGGTGAAATGAGAGAACTGAGGAGACTTAAACAACGAAGAATAAGCCCCCTACCATTCATCGGAATAATATTGGAACCTGTAGGAACAAATCGATACATCATTTGCATTACGTACGCCGGTCAACAGAAATTCAAAAGCAAGCACAAATATTGCGACCAATGACTCCAATCACCAAGTGTCTGTCACTATGTCGTCTCAAGCTGTATTTGGGCTTCCGGAACTTGAATTCATTATAAATGTTGTTTTTTTTACATTTATGTATTCATAAATTTCCATATAACAGCCTGGCTAAAAATCTATTGGGAGGCATATCGCAAAGATAAAGGAAACAAATTTGTGGACAAAAAATAAAGCCAATCAATAACAGAGTTTGAACTAATGTACAGGTGTGATTTTCGGTCCATAGAAGAAGTAATGCAAATGAAAACATACAAAGATCTTTTGGCCGTCATATTGATTATTATTTGCATTTGAATGAACCTTCGAATTCTGTTATGTAACTATGTGCCGTCTTTGGCAACGGCTATATTGAAAAGGGGTCAATATGGCCATTGCCGTCGGGGTCAGTTTGTACATGACAACAAGTTTGATGAATAAAACGTGACAGGAGACATATTGTACCCGGAATGAGACAGAATTATTGCCGCGATCACATGAACTAACTAACCCAGCCCTAAAAAGTCTGTGATGGTCTTCATTTGCTTGATTTCGTGTTGGGTGAAGCAGAGTGGGAGCCAGGAATCGGGGTTAGCTAACCCCAATTCCTGGCCCCCACTGTACTTCACCCAATACAAAAACTAAGCGGTCGGAGATTGTGACAGTGATTTGTTGAAAGTGCAAATTTATATTATTTTAACCTTATTAGTTAGTCTGTGCCGCAATTACGGGGCGTCTGTGTTTTGTGTACGGCGATTTTGACGTCATCAGTTTGTGGATATACCACTTGTACAATGATGCCCATCGTCGACTGCGACTGTGTCAATAACTCTCGGCACGGTCCACTGGCAAGCCTCGTCAACTGCCTCGACCATTTCCCCTGCTGATATGTAAGAGTGGCCATACTGATATAATAAAGGTTTCTGGCTGGCAATTCATGTGATTTATCGAAGATGTCACAGGATAGAGCACCACAGTTCTTCAAAGTAAAAAACGGGCACATGTTTGCCGTTTGTAGCTTGTGCATCAATAAGATGTACAGGTGGAAGGAACGTTGCATGCTGTTCTGGTCACATTTGCACATGATCAATGCACGTTACTGAAGTAAAGCGTCCTAAATAGGAAGCTGAATGAAAATGAAGGAAGAACGATATTTTGTTTCACTTTATATCTAAAACTTTGTTGAAAGTCTAAATTTAAAATAAATAGATAACTTGACGTTGAAAAAATGGGGAGGTCATTTTTTTCCTGTCAACATAGTTCCATTTGCAAGCATATGTATGTGCCGTGGTATTGAGTGAGTCGTCACTGACCTGACGTTCCTATCATACCACCAGCTGGATAAGATAAGCGTAACAATTAATGAAAGATTAACACCAGCAGAGTCGGTCAGGTAAGGACCCGGTATCAGGTACCATGCATCAGTCTTTCTCTACTTTTACTAATTGCTTGCTTTCAGCAAAATTTTTAACGTGTTTTGCCAACTGGAACGCATTTTGAAAACAGGTCATGTGCCATTAAATGTTTACATAGAAAACCATGGTTACAATTATTTCACGCAAAATTATGCAAATAAGATATTATCCCGTACTACTTTCTATTGGTAAATATATTCGCCGGCTCCTGAACAACAATAAATATTGAAGCGGATTGTATATCTGAGGAGGAATATAATTATTACGATTGGCAGAACTGTATTTATTTTGAACATTAGGAATCAGAATTTTATTATCGAAGTGAAACTAATATCTCAGCACAGACGGAACACAAAAAACGAATTTTTATCACAAGTTGATCTTATTACTGTAAATGCCAATATTGTTCATGTGCATTAAAATATTCAAGATATCTGTCCTGAAACGTCTTTGTTTTTGTCCGTTTTTATTGTCTTAGTCGAGATGGAAATACAGTGATAGAGTGAATTCTGTACGCTGCATCAAAATATTTGCACATGAATAGTTGAAAACTTATCTTAGTCAATCACTGAGCTCACAGCTCATGAAAAGTTATAAATGCGCACTATATAGAATCTATAATGCAATCTTGCCGTGTCGCGATTAGCTGTTTTTTTCGATTGAGATCGACAAAATTGGGGAACAGATGTAATAATAACAGAATCTTATGGCCTTGGAGGGCACTCTGTGACGTTCCAAAGGTATTTCCCGAGGGATACGGTGTATTCTGCCTGTACTTTTCCTCGCTTCACTCTGAAAAGTACTGGCGGCAGAATACACCGTACCCCTGAGGAAATACCTACCGAAGGCCACAGAGTGCCCTCCAAGGCCATGGACTTCTGTCATAGTATCTGATAACTTTTGTTTTTATACTATTCACTCTTTCATAGTTTCCATTATGCACCTGAGTCATAGCATGCAAGGAAAATGTAGAACGTCAAAAATTGGAGGGGTTATAAACAAAATTTGCTTTTCAAAAGATTTCAGTCGCAAAATTAATTATACATAATCTATAACGCTACAGATTGGTCGGAAAATCCAATTTGCGGTGTGAAAGACGGGAAAATATACGGATATTGATCAGGCAAAAGGCTTTATCTGCATGCCGGTCTTTGATCCCGTACACATAATAAAGGTGGATTTGTTGACCCACACATTATCATAACCATAAAATATTGTTCACCCGTACATCTTTCGTGATCATTAGTGCTCATATGTTTCCAAGTTCCTTTTGATGAAAATCAAGAAAATGCTGCGAAAGTTACAGCTTATTCAATTTTATTTGTTACTTTCTCTCAGTGATGAGATTACAATTTTTCAGTGTAAGATAATCACAATTATACTATCTGTGAAATATCCTTCATCTGTACGAAATATCCGTAATTGAAACTATACATCTTCCTGTAGACGTCACGTATGTACTAAGTCAAATACTCTGTTTTAATGCAATGTACTTTCGTTTTCTATTCAATCAATCCATTAAATTTATTTATAGCGCCAAAAATCAATAAGCACATGTTCTTTGAGGCGCGGTTATATCAGTGAACAGAATATGTCTTTGCAAACAAACGAGTCTTTAATTTATGCTTGAAGCTGTTTACAGTGGATGCTTGTCGAATGTCACATTGTAAGGAATAGCAAATTGTTAGAGTCACAGAGTAAAATATAATATATCCTTTGAAAAAGCGATGATGTTACATTTAATTTGATCATGTAAATATATGACTCTCTGCTGAAAGTTTTTGACAAGTCAATGCTTTTGGTAAAAGTAATTCACATCAAAATGCAAGGTATATATTGTGTGGGGATTATCTCAGAAGGCAAGAAAGAGGGACAGCTGGTTAGAGAAAACCATAGTCAATAAAATTCCTACATAGTGAATCTTTCGCTACAAAATGTTTATTTATGGGTCGGTCAAAACCTACCAGCCTTGCTATGTATGGACGTTATGGTAGTTTCAATGAGTGTCCTTCTGCCTTTCACGTCTTTGTTTGTTGTGCAGCGGCACTACTAGCTGTTTAAGCTTGTAAAAAAGGGGAGATAAACACTCTAAAATTTTCTTTACCAAAATAGGGATTGTTAGGTACAATTTGTAGACTAGTGATCGTGACCATCTATTCTACCTTCCATCTAGTGCATCAAGGATGAAATGTCTGAAAAAAATTAAAATGAATGTGGACACATTTTATTGGTTCAAACACTGTTGGCTGATTACAATCTTAAAATAACACGATAGGAACTATTTTGGGGTAATTGGATGGTGAAGTAATGTCGATTTAATCTACAAATGTGATCTCACCTGTTTTTCTTTTTACATTACACACTTGTTTTTATGAGTAATTTGTATTATTGCAACATTAAACTGTCTGGCACCTAAAACGTGGGAAATTTAAAGATTATGAAAATCCAATTATCCCAAATTAGTTCAAACCGTGT
Organism: Ptychodera flava; assembly: GCA_001465055.1. Taxonomy (NCBI): domain Eukaryota; kingdom Metazoa; phylum Hemichordata; class Enteropneusta; family Ptychoderidae; genus Ptychodera; species Ptychodera flava. The sequence goes on along the minus strand of LD346958.1, from coordinate 38,335 downwards.
TCAATTTCAAAATATAAAAGAAATTATATTTTCTCAAGTTTGGTCGTTTGATCTATTGAATGGTTACGTAAAACGGAAAAATTACCTTGCTACCTCGCTCACATTTTACCCAAGCTACCATTCCTCGATTATCGCTCTGGTATAATATGGGGATCTCCTAAATCTTGCCTTTCCGTAGTATACTCAAGCAAATCGAAACTTACATCGCCGATGCAAATGTATGAGACACTAATATCAGTAGAAAAAGACCAAACTGCTGAAAGCAATCTGAATAGTTTCTTCGATTGAAGAAGTCGAAACATTTTGAGCCTAACTCTGTTACTGGACGTGATGCACATAAATGTTTTAGATATAAATTTCGTTCCTTTTTTGTTTGCAATTCGTACTGATCTTCTTACCTAAAGTTGACTGCCATTCATGTTGTTGCTCCTTTCTTGTAACGGCATTGTTGCTGTCGCCGCATCACTGTTGTTACAACATTGTCGTCTTAATCTCTCTGTTATTTGTAAAGAATCTTTTAAATATCGTTCTTGATCGTTTAACATCAATACTAAGGGTGAATCTGAAATTAAATGATAGATAAAGTTGTGTCTAATGAGGCAAGTGTGGTGAAGAATATTTTGGTTATTTAGCTGTGTCATTGAATTATAAAGGAAGAGTTTAAAACCGTGTGATGCTATACTAGCTGGCTGATACGAACGAAACCCCCTTGCCCAGGTTGTAAATAAATGTGATAATTTTTATTTACACACAACACGATTTAAGTCGTTTGAGGGAAATCGGACGGTGTCATAACTGTGAATATATATATATTTTCTCGTTACTTTGTGAAGCCTGATATGTTTTGGAGGAATGTGTAGCCCTCAAAATTCTTCACACTTCCAACAGTGATTTTCGTCGTTCAGCATGATGAGCAATAGAGTAAAACAGTGACTGGGGAAACCCCTTTCATCTTTCACAGTGCTACAACATAGTGATTAAACAACAGATGCCATGATCGATTATTATTTGAAATCTTTCTATGAACATTATTTTTGACTTATCTATAATCGTAAAAAATGATTGGATAAAATAAAATGCCTATCATTATGAATCACAATGTACTTACTCTGGACTCTATTTCCAGTTCTCATTTTTGCTTCATAATCTTCCACCAGTTTTATAAGGGGACGACGATTAATTCGGTCAAGTAGGTCTTTTATCAGTGAACATTTCGTCGGTGATATGAAACCACGTTCATCGAGTAGACGGAAAACGTCCGACATTTTACGTATATTATGTTCATCTGTAGGCAAAATTTTGCCTCCTAGTAAAAAAACAGAGTCGTCCACTTTTTCATTTTTAAGATTATTCGATAGATCGTAAAGCAGTCCACGAAAATCGTCCAAATTATACGTTGAATCCTGGTTGATGGCCATTTGAGCTGCGATGTTGCTTTGTTTAGCAACACATTAGTTTTTCCTTTTGACGAAACACGAATCAATAGTATGGTCCAATCAAAGCCGTCCAAATGAACAACTGGCATTTGTACAACGGGGGTAGATGACAATACAATTTAGGGTCACTGTAAATGTCGAGTGACTCGAAGTGCCTGTAAATTTGACAAAATGAGATTCATGAACGAACTATTATAACGAGCGTTCCGAGATATTATAAATATATCGTAAATCTGCATTTATAGGACTATAGAAATGTATGACAAAATAATTAGTGCAAGCAGTAGATGTGTAACATAACTGAAATGACAGTGAAACCTGAAGAGTAATGAGTAAACACTCCTTTTTGCCTACGTGGCGCGCATCGCTCGTCACAGTGGACATTTTTTGCAGGTGGGCGTGTGTTAGTCAGCTAGGTGTCTACAGTTAATATGTCGGAATGTATGTTCGTGCCCGTGTGTTATGCATTTGTTATCTTCGATATCTCTAAGACGTCTTCATAAACTGTCACGTAATTTAATACCCAGAATTTCCTGGCTTAAAATTATACATTATTAGATTTTGGAGGAAGAAGGTTGCATAATTAAACATGAATTAATATTTGAAGTTACGTTTTAACTTATTTATTCTTTCTTATTTATATACATAAGCAAGGCATGATGCGCTAAATTATGCGGAAAGAGGCATAGAGGACTGGAACAAATATAACTGTATAGCTCTAACTCATCTTTTCATTTACATGAACTATTGTCGTTACAAAGTTTGTCATTCTCTGTGTATTGTGTATACTTGTCTCTGTGTCTGTGTATGTCTGTCTGTTAGTGTAATATTTTAAACAGCTTGTCGGATCAGAATCAAATCTGGTACATAGTTTCTATTTATCTGTTTAGGAATAGTAAGACCTGATTAGTTTTGGTTGGGATTATTTGCTGAACTATACAGTATTAATTTGCAAAATTGTAACAAATCACTCCATTCGGACCGCTCAACTCGACTCTGCGGTAGCGTGATAACAAGCCTCCCGAGCGGAGATCTTCACAGCAAACACGTACGCGTTTCCCTGCCGTCGACTAACCAAAGCTATCATCATCTCCGCAGCTAAACAGCATCATGATGTTGCGATCAGGAGACCTTGGGCTGACTATCACAGCAGAAGGAAACAAAATTAGGTAAAAACACAACAGAGCTGAGGACACCGGGTCGTTCCGACGACGGCCAAACTCCAACTAGCTGAGAACATGCTGTCTTCCAGTAATTTTCGGCTAATCACATGATGCCAGAATGTACTTCAAATTGTCGTCCAAATTAAACTATGACATCATGGTTATCCTGAATCAGGTATATGATGAAAAATTCTCATTCCAGAACCTTCCCAGACATCCTTAGCAACAGTCATCATAGCAACGCTATGGCACCATACATTAGCAATCTAATAGCCACGTATTCATTACTGTTTCAATATCATCTCCCCCAACCTCAGCATTCGAAGTCCCTTGAGAATTGGAATAACGAAAATGTAAGAAAGAAAATAGAAAAGGGGAAAGCCAATCCAAAGTCCTACAATCTGGGAAAGACTTGCGATATCTTCAAGGTCCCTACAGTCTGTCAAAAACATAAACTGTCGTATGTAAACAAAACTAAAAACTTGCTATATGCAAAATGCACACTGGTCAGCTGGCTGTAGTCTCGGTCCACGCAGCTCAACTAACAAACCAGCTGCTCTGTCATAGTTCATACTTCCTACTAACACTATAACACCACAAAGACAGTCACAGCAAAATTCTATGGAAAGATCCTTAAATTGCATTTACTTTATCTCAGACCAAATGTGTCAGTGTGTAAGGCCACCACACAAATATGCGTACACAAAACAGTCAAAACGTGAACTATGAAAATCCTCACTTCATTAGAATAACACACAAAAATGTCTTCCTGAACACGTCGAGCAGTCGCTAAATATAACTGTGCTGCCATAAACAGTGTGAAAACTCACCAGCAAAAACATCTCTCAATAGGCAATGAAATACATCTCACACAAGAAACTTATCAAATCTTAGAAAACTTCTGAAAAATGCTGTCGTCAAAATCGTTTCTCTGCTTTTGTTTTATCAAATTTTCTTATGTACTAAATCTCTTTGGAAACTGTGATTCGCAAAATTCTGAAATACAAGAAATTCCTACAAAATTTCTAAACTCTCAAAACAAATGCAAAAAACAACCTTGTACTGTATCTATAAAACTTAGGCGACCTTCTCTGCCGACGAGGATACCTAACCCTCTCCGTGATTATCTGACTCTCATCCACAGATTTGTCACGACTATCGCTGTCACTGACAAATTCAGCTAAATCCAGAGCATTACTTTCCCCAGGCACTGACTCGACCGTTGCTGGAGTAGGGTCAACTACCATTTTAGACTCAGAAGACTGATCAACGTCGTCTTCTGTTTTGCTCACACCCTCTCTCTTAGAAGTGACTAAATATGATTTACCGCCCTCAACTTTAACATTTGGTGATACCCCATCAGGTGGTTTACCGATCTGCAGTCTCTGACCGGCAACAATTTCACCTGATCAAACCACGAAGTGAGATCTTCCTCTAATGACTGTAATAAGCCTTAAAATTGTCATAATGTACAATCTTAGGCTAAGCTCGTTGGCTTCTCTGTATACAGTAAACTACATAAGTCACCTTACTGATAATCAGGTATGGACCACCATATGACAACTGAAGCTTTGGAGAAATTCCCTTTCTCCTTCTTTTGTCCTTCAGCCACCAAAGCTCGGGCATGTTCTTATGCCTCATGCAATATTTCCCTCAAATCTGTGACGTTATCTGTTTCCTTTGACCCATCCGGTGACTCAGATGCAACTGCTACTTCTAGTGGATAAATCAATTCACTACCTAGCATTAGCATGTTGGGCGTTTCCCCTGTGGAAGGGTGGATGCTGCTACGGTATGCGAAGGTTGCAAGACTCAAATTCCTATCCCAATCTGACTGATTTTCAAAAGGATCCATGTATGTACGAATGTAACAAACAAATGCATTGGTTAACGCTCCACTAAACCATCCTATATACTGTGGGTGTCCAGGGGTGATGTAAGTTAACCACAGCAGCCTACACACTTCCTGGAAAACACTTGACACAAAGTTTGTGCTCGAGTCGCTATGACACTCAAATGACATACCAAAACTACTCAAAAACTTACCAAGTAGAACTTTTGCGACAGTGGCAGCTTCTTCATTCGGCACAGCATATGGGCACACAAAATGACGATCATGGGAGAGTGTGCAAATTGTGAATTCCTGGCTACATTTAGCAAATTTTGATAAACTAAGCGCAAAAGTACGAGACATATATGACCTCGATGCTGCTCAGAATCGACAATACTGGAAGATAAAAATATTCCATAAAATAAACGTTTTAATCTCGAAAATTGTGGATGCAATAATGGCTAATTTGGTCACAGGGAACAGATGAAAGGACCCTGGGGTGGGGAGGTGGGTTTTTTGTGGTCAACGGTTTTCCTTATTTGGTTTTATTAATTTTGACTGTGATATTTCAAATAAAGAGTTCAACGCCACACCGTCTGACTGCTTTAGATATTACCGACAATTCCTTATCTCCTCTCCAACTTGTGTATACACCACTTTAATTGCTCCGAAGACATTGCCTACTTGCTAATCCGCTGTCCGTATCAGCGGATTAAGTGATTGAGTCAACACCTCAGCCGTCACACACGTAGTAAAATAAGGATGCGTGTGGGACGGCTGTGGTGTTGACTCAATCACTTAATCCGCCAATACGGACAGCGGATTAGCAAGTTGGCAATGTTTTCGGAGCAATTACAGTGGTGTATACACAAGTTGGAGAGGAGATAAGGACTTGTCGGTAATATATAAAGCTGTCAGACGGTGTGGAGTTGAATCTTTATTTGAAATATCACAGTCAAAATTAATAAAATTAGGCTACTTGTAGCAATAAAGAAAACAGTCAGACGGTGTGGAGTTGAACTCTTTATTTGAAATATCACAGTCAAAATTAATAAAAATTAAATAAGGTAATTAAAAACCCTATAATACTTACTGTATTAACATGGATTATTGCCTGTATTTTAGCTGAAGAGTGCATATACAGATGAATACAGTCAAGAATCCATTTTTTGTATTCAGCAAGCCTGTATTCATGTGGATTCGTGTGAATTCACGTGTATTACACTATTATACAGGCAACTCATTAATGTGAATTTATCTGAATTATTGGGTTTTCATGCAGTGATAAACCGTTGCACAAAAAACCCCTCCCTCCCCACCCCAGGGGACTGATTTCTTTCCCCTATGATTTGGTTGAAAAAATTAATTCCATTCAGTGAGACATTTTTCCATTTAAATTTGTTTTTAAACGTTTGAAGTTTTACTTTAGTTTATGATGTGAATGTGAAAATTTAGAAAATCAAGCATGGTGACACTATCTTTTTTCTTTAATATTTGATTATTTTCAACTGCCAGAATTTAAAAATTCCTGATAACTTTCAACTTTCCTGGTCTTCCATACCATGTGTTGCTCTCTGGTCTGATCCCATGTACAAGTATATTTAACTGTCTTGAGCGTCATCTGACCCAAATTGTTCATCAACAACATCAGAGTCAGAGCTATCTCTGTAACTGCCGGTATACATTATATCCCTTTTTTCTACACACCGACAAAAGGAACATGCAGGGAAGCAGGGTTCAAACAAGATGTTGAAGAGCGCCCTCACAGACTAGCTTTTGTGATACTTTCCCTTGAGTTTCCTTACTAGGAAGATTTGAAGGAAATCTACATATATGGTCAACACAGCTACCCACAGGAAATCTGGGATACTTTTCACTGGGCTGTTCATGTGTACTTCATGAAAATCATTTACTGTAGCTATCAAAATGTCTTCACATATGACAAACCCAAAGTCACGAATTTGTCTTGGAAGGGTATTCCTGTTTTGAATGACAAATTAAACTTCTTCTCAAACAGCATCAATTTTTTTCAAATCTCGGTATTTCTTCACAAAATAAAAATAAAATGAATAAAATCTCCAGAAATTCATCTACACATGTGGTAAGGCCGTGTCTCAAATTTTCTGGTGTTTGCATTCTAAATGTAGCACAAAGCATTTTGCTTTCTGTATTTTCAAAGTGGTTAAGCTGTTTTCTCACAAGATGCTAATCATTACAAGTATGAAACTTAAGGTTCCAAGACAAGAAATTGACCTTTTAAGCCAACATTTTTCTAGTGGTTAATAAGCTCAGAACCCCCGTAAATTATATATTCTTAGAAAGTCTAGATATAGGGAACAAGTCGGTTACCATAGTGTTACCATTGTTTACATAACTATCACACGACAGGTTATTTGCATAACCTTTTCAAAAAGCAACAGTTCTGCAGTTTGACTTTTAGTGCAGCCGTGCACAGTTTTGACAGCGTAATATAACAGTGACATATGTGTAGTTCTCAATGGAATGTTACTGTCAATTATTTTGTTTTAGTTGTGTTTTGAAAAGCACTGTTTGTATTATCGTTGCATAGTTTTGCGTTTATTTTTTTTACTTCCTCATGAGCAGAAAAAAAGTTTGACCGGCGGGTCTGAATTGATGCACGCGAGGATGAGAAACAAACTTTTTAGTTTTCTTGGCCTTAAGTACGTTTTGCAAATGCAATCACGGCAAGGAAAGGTCGTGGTTGTTCTGCTGTAAATCTGAAACAGACTTTCGAACAAATTCTTAAGGAAAACAACCAAGGTTTTTTCTCATTGTAAAAAAACACTCCACTGAGTTCAGTCTGCTGTATTGCAGCTGGGCCGTGGTTCGAAGTCCAGCAGATAAATATCCAAATTGGCGACACTATAATGATCTTCAACGTCAAATACATTCACTCAGTGACATGATTCATTTTGATTTTGAGCGACTGTGAAAGTTGAGGAATTACTAGATCCAAGAAAACCGTTGATGCATTTCAGTTCTAATGGCGGGCAACCAGCAGTTTGCACCACCCATGGATGTAACAAGGCACAACCGAAGACAAGCAAGTCTGATAATGAAACTGGACTGTGCTTTAACAGTTCAATTTGCTGCCAATGAATTATGATTCAGACAGTTTAGTTTCTATGACATTCAAACAAACATACACATCAACCAGTAATCAAATCTGATGATGGAACTATTAACAGCTGCAGGGTTGAACCCCTGAAAATGAATATTTAAAAATAAAAAATATTTTGTAAAAAACTTCCTACCGACCTACCTACCCTAATTTAGAAAACCATGTTATTGGAACAGCACATTTTTGTTTTGCCTACTAACCAGGAAGAACACGTGGAGTACTTCATGCATATGATATGTCCTTAACTGAAATAGAGATTTGCTGGGACATCCTTTTGCAAATACAAATAGGATGAAATGTGTCAATAATTTTTGCCGGTCATAAGGTTAAAATTCTTTCACCCTTTATGCAATGAAAGTTTTCAAAACATCCCGATTTACATCACTATCTGATCAAAGATTCTTGGGAAACGATAGTCTATACGTAACCATGAATTAAATTTAATATTTTGCCATTCTCATAGGCTCTTTGGAGCAAACTTATGTGCAAGTAAAGGCGTTTGCAATTTATCTTCCGGTCATATTTCCACAACTTAATTTTGGATCACATCAATTTAATATATCAAAACTGTACATTTCCCCCCCCCCCTTAGATCCACTACAGTACAAGCAGTCTTAATGGCCTAAAATATACTGCTTTTTGTGCTTTAGTTTGAAGATTTTTGCATGTCTTGCACCATTAATTGCACACAGTTCATTTCAGCTCACAAGGATTGATCACACTAACCAAGTACTAATTAAAAATGTATTCCTCTGATAAAATACAATTGAAAATTCACACAAAATGGCATTATGTACACAAAACCCCATTAAGAAATAATGTCAAACAATGTCTTGTCAGATTCAGCTACAAATTATTTGAACTAAAACATGTTTACATCGCAACTTCCCTTTATAAATAAGGCAAATGATTAATGGCATCACTAGACATAGTAATTGTGTACAATTTCCACAATGAACTCTGAAATGAAAGACTTTAAAATTTCAAAATACAATTTTGGTAGGACCCTTGGCCGGAATAAATCATATTCCGTGGTGATTGTGATTTGATCAATATATGTACAGCACCTTGGAATGCAACCTCACAATTATTCAATGCAAAGCATGGATGTATGTGATTATGCACGTTTTACAAGAAACCTGTAGTCGAAAATACTGACTAAATATTCATTAAAAACTAAACACTGATGAGTCAGCCACATTTTGTTAATTTATACAACGTCCTTCACAAATTTGAAGACATGATAAACTATAATGCCCAGTTTGTTGTAAAAATTACAAATATAATTTCACAAAACTGCTTATTTGTTGACCTTATTAGGTTGGAAGTTTCATTGAAACCATTCAACGTTTTCGGCTCCACAAAAAATTTATAAAATGAATAAAATGAACATGATTAAGCTAATCAAACTATTGCAAGACTCAACTGTATGTAAATTTCTTTTTAACCATCCTGTGGTTTTCAATAAACATATACAGGCATTGACAAGCTAGGTGAAAACTTGTCTGTTTCACAATTAAAATAGAAGTGTTTAGGGTTTGTACCAAACACTATAAAAATGTTCTTCAACAACAGGATTAAAAGTTGTTCTGCTATACAAATGTCTTTTCCATAACATTACCAAACCATTCCATAAAATAATAAGCATTGAATTACATTCTAGCATGGATTACACGTTTTTTTTATAATTCTCGAAAATGTTACTTACATCATATAAGAATGGTCTACATGGCAATTATAACATATCATAGCCATCTGTGTGCATTAAAAAAATACTATAAATTGTTTAAAAACTTAGTTGAGCTTGGAAACAGGCTATAGAATAGTCAAATTCCTCACACCAATAACACCACAGCCAATTACTTACACTCTGTACTCTTGACACTGTTTGTAGTCAATTCTGATTGGTGGAGATGGCAGTTGGTCATGGCTACCATAGCCTTTCACTCTGGCCATGAAATCATCAACCTGTTGCTGCTTGACAAGTTCAACCCAGTACTGTAAGATATGAAGAGATGATGACAAAGCCATGTTGCACAGCATCATCTTACAATAGGGAGAAGAAAATATACTAATTATGTCATATACTATTGTCATGATCATCCGTTCAGCATGCAGTTTGTGCCATGGGTGAAGCAACATTTCACAATGGCAGTGTTGGCAATTGTATTTCATACGTCTATCATCCTTTATAATAAAAAACAGAATTTTGAGACTGACAAATTATTAATAGAATTGAATATTTGGTATTTGAACCAGTTGGTGTATGTTGATAAATAGTCACAAGACTCTACAAACCAACTCCATATGTGCCAAATCTTTCGCAAATTCCAAGGGTCATTAGTGTGGCATCAGACATTCAACTACACCTTGCATCTAATGCAGTACAAATACTCTACATTTTAGTTGATATGACACAGGAATAGAGACTTGAATCAGAGAATTACAGAAATTTGCAATGGCTGTAAAATCCTGTTTGTACTATGATGAATGGTTGATGATAGGTTAGTCATTTCATTCCAGTTAGCATACTAATGTATGTAATGATTATTTATAAGAGAGCTGTTCAGGTTTTCACAATACATGAAAGCACTAACATCATTTATGATATCATACTGATTAATAACTACCAAACTTCATTATAGACCATTCGTTTCCTTACCTCTACAATCTTGGCATCTCCATCAGTGACACCCAATTTTCCAAGGACCCCACTCACACTGGTTTTGTGATTGTTTGTAGGACTGCTAGATGAACTATGAATTGAAAAAAATTAATTACAGGTCAGAAAAAGAGAAAACACTGCAATAAAATGACCACAAGCTAATCACTTTACAAGTGCTCATGTATATGTGCAGCCACCAGTTAGTTATGATGTGGAGTGCCTCTGTTTGCAGTGAGGGTGATTTCAACATGTGAAAGATAATCAAACAGTCACATGTAGGCAATTCAATGATGTAAAAGATATGAAAGGTCAAAAATCAAACATTTTCGGAATCTGGACACATTTGCGAGTTTGACTATTAATTCAGAACATTTAAATTGTGCATGTCATACACGGAATGATACCGATCTACATATTTTGGTAGGCTTGGTATATTTGCCAACATTCATGTCCTGTAGAACATTTCTGATTATTAAATTTAAAGTGTTTCATTATGTATTACTCGTGAAGCAAAGCATCTTCATACTCAGTGTCTGACCATCATTAAAGTGAGTGGACATTTTTCAAGAGTTATGCTAGACATTCATTTCCATGAAGTTACAAAGTTTTTGCGGATAAAATGTAAAATCTCTCTCTCTCTCTCTCTCTCTCTCTCTCTCTCTCTCTCTCTCTCTCTCTCTCTCTCAACAATAGGCCTACATCTCTCCTATTTACCTTTGCAATGACTTGCCGTCTATTGAATTGAGACAAAATGAATGATAGCAGAGATACGCTTTAGAGGCCAGCTCTAGTAGAATACTATGGATGTAAGCGATGAAGACTTGTTAACTTTTGAATTGCTTCTTTCTGCTAACAATGCCACTGATGAAGTTACCCTGTTGAGTAAAATTATAATGATTAAGTGGTTGGGGTTCCTGATGTCATATTCTTCTGAGGGTAATGAGTACATTTATCACATTTACCCATTTATAAGATTAGAAGAAAAAGCTAAACATATATGTATTTAAGCCACTGACTGTAAATACAGGATGAAATTGGTAGTACTATTCAGATTTTGACACTTTGGTCATTTATAAATGGGCATACATGTACAATCAATGAATGGTTTGCAGAATCAGGCTGGTACATGTGCAGGTATTTAGCATACTTACTTCAAACAGACAAAATAATGCCCTCTCTATTGCAGTTTTATTGCAGCCTCAATACTGCAGTTTGTAGTGGAGAAAGGTTTTAGTGTTGCCTATCACCATTTTGCAGTTAATTAAAAGCAATGCTTCATAACATAATTTTGATACCATAAAGTGTTAAGGCTAATATGGTGGAAAATCAGATATGGTTCTTCAGACAATTTCAATGTATATAATAATAATATTGTAATCAATGCATGTTACAACTATTCAACGATGCTGGAGACCTTTAGCATCAACAATCTTATGAGAGGCTACATACACTAAGGCCACACATATCTGACCTTTGACCTGACCTACCTTATAAGGAGGAGAATGCAAAGAGCTCTTGTCATAATCCAGTATAGATACATATTTCCTAACAGAACTTGGAAGCACATTGGGTGACCGCGGTGATCATGGTTTACATAAGCCAACCAGCTTTATTTTGCCCAAGTCAGCTAAAGACAGAGGATTGGTACGCCAAGGCACAACAACATGATATCGACTGAAAAATTAAGAAAATTCCTAAATAGCATTTACAAACAACAATTTTACCACTGTACCTTATTTAAAGTCACTACACATGCATGTACAAAATGTACTTCAGAAATATATGTCAATGCAATCTTATTGAAAATACATAAATAAGGCAAGTCCTGAAAGTTTACAGCTTGAGTAGACTTCACTTAAGACCTTAAGGAACAATATGGAGGCCAGTGACTCTGTTACTGTACCTAACTCATCATTGTAATTCATGAGTGCATACCCAAGCAGATGTATAACATCTGTAAATCACATGTCAAAAGGCTGTGATGTGCTTTTTTACGTCTATGTGGAATTTTTATGCTATACACCCACCTTGAACGTCCTGGAACAAAGAGCCATAGAGTGGTTATCAGGGATCTTACATCTCTGAAAAATAAAAGGTAAAGGGGACATGTTTGTCATCTGATTCTGAAATCAATCAAATGGGCCAGAAATGGTACATTTCTTGGTATGTGCCCCTTGCACTTCAAGTCAGGACTGTAATTACACTTTTCAAGCTTCCTTGGGTAAACACTACACATGTCTATCCAATGTTGACTGGACCATTAACATAAGTTTCAATCACATCTTGTGAAACTATCCATAACCCATCCTGTCTTGGGAAAACCCGTTAACTTTCTGTTTAAAACTTTTGTTTTAAAGTAATCAAATTTTCAAAATGAACTAATAATAAATGTTAAAAACTTTGTAGGCAAGCCTAAGGAAGGTGGTAACATAACTGTCTGTTTGTGTGACAATGTTGTGTTTTCCAAAGCAGTTAACAGCTACTAAAAACACACAAATTGTCATCTGCATGAAATATAGATTTTTTCTACCAATTAAATGCAATTATAGTTTCCTGGCAAAAAGTACAACAAGATATTTATTTCCTACACAATAATCCTTGATGTATTGCCGAGTGTCTATCAAAACTGCCTATTCAAAACGTAGCACAGAATTAAGCTCCTTCAAATTGAAATTATTAATTTTTCCAGTCTCTAAAATCTGCACTTGACAAAGATATTCGAAACAGCAATTCTTTGGCTGATCAATAAAAAGGCAATGATTTTCTATGCATGGTCTTTGGAACACCCTGTAAACTGAAATTCAATGCAGCTTGTCAACTGAAACCATGTATTCAATGGTTTATTTGTGTGGGTGACGTTATTGACCTAGTTCCACTGTATATGGGTAAGGGGTATGATTTACACAGGAAACATTTTTCTGAGTTTCAACTTTTGCAAAAGTTAATGGAATAAACATTACTTTGAATATTAATGAAAACAAAAAAGGAAAGAAAGCCAGTACTGTGTATGAATCTACAATACTACTGTCACTATTGCCTCTTGTTAAGATTTTAGAAGATTGTGAAGCATGAATACAATTTTGGTTAATGGTGCTTTTGAAATATATTTTTAGAGGTAGAAACACATATCCTTGAACAAACAAGACCATTGAATCAGTTGTTTCAAAACTCCTAGCAAAATAGGCATTTACAACTTTATTCCTCTACATTCCTGTGGGACCCTTAGCAATGCATACACCCCTCTATTTTACTAAAATATCAAAGAGACCCACTGCAACATGACATGAACACATGATAGTAAAATAAGGCAAATTTGTTTGCTCATGTGGAAAACCACCTAAAGATCACTTAAAGTGCTTGCTTCAGGCTTAGTTTCACATGCACAATCTAAATGTATCTAGCGTAGTAAACACAATGGAAGAAAAACAGCCTGTTAATCATTCATAGTGATTGTTTTAGGCTTGACTTAAAAGTGAAGGAAGTGACACGTGAAACAAATAATCTAGCTTGCTAAACAAAGTGGCTGGGAGTACAAGAGTATCTCCAAATGCCGCACCAAGGACAGAACTTACTTCTCATACTTTTGGCTGCCCAGTATGACCACTGGTCGACCTGTTAACAATGTTGGCAGAACAGTGACAACGTTTGTGTGTTTTTTATGAGAAACAGTTTTAATATTGTGAAACTAAGTTAACTTTACCACCATAACATACCTACAGAACAGGCAAACCAGAAAGGGTAACTCTGACATGTAAAGAACATGTCATAATCCGACATATTTCTACATTTAATCTGTTCTCCAGATACTAAAAAGAGTCAAATATCTATGGGTTGGGGAAACAAAAACAGTTGCTTGGTATTATTCCTCTCACACATTTCTTTATTTTTTCGTTAATTTTTTTTAATTTCCTCACGAGCAGAAAAAATATCGACCTGCGGGTCTGAATTGACGCATGCGAGGATGAGAAACAAACTTTTTATTTTTCTTGGCCTTTCGTACGTTTTGCAGATGTGATCACGGCAAGGAAAGGTCGTGGTTGTCAGCTGTAAATCGGAAACAGACTTTCGAACAAATTCTTAAGAAAACGACCAAGGTTTTTTCTCATTGTAAAAAACACTCCACTCGAGTTCAGTTTGCCGTATTGTAGCTGGGCCATGGTTTAATTTTCAGCAGATAAATATCCAAGTTGGCTATGCTACAATGAACTTCGACGTGAAATACATTCACTCAGTGACATGATTCATTTTGATTTTGAGCGACTGCAAAAGTTGAGGAATTACTAGAGCCAAGAAAATCGTTGATGCATTTCAGTTCTAATGGCGGGCAACCAGCAGTTTGCACCACCCATGGATGTAACCATGCACCACCGAAGACAAGCAGGTCTGATAATGTAACTGGACAGTGCTTTAACAGTTCAATTTGCAGCAAAAGAATTATGATTCAGACAGTTCAGTTTCTATGACATTCAAACAAACGTACACGTCAACCAGTAATCCAATATGATGATGCAACTGTTAACAGCTACAGAGTTTGAACCCCTGAAAATGTGTATTTAAAAATAAACATATTTTGTGAAAAATAATTCCTACCGACCAACCTACCCTAATTTACAAAACCATGTTATCAGAACAGCACATTTTTTGGCCTAATAACAATTACAGGAACAACATGTAGAGTACTTCATGTACATGAAATAGAGATTTGCTGGGACATCCTTTTGCAAATACAAAAGGGATGAAATGTGTCAATAAATTTGCCAGTCATAAGGTTAAAATGCTTTCACCCTTTATTGCAATGAAAGGTTTCAAAACATCCCGATTTACATCACTAACTGATCATAGATTCTTGGGAAGCAGTAGTCTATACGTAACCATGGATTAAATTTAATATTTTGCCATTCTCATAGGCTCTTGGCACGAACTTATGTGCAAGTAAAGGCATTTGCAATTTGTCTTCAGGTCATATTACACAACTTAACTTTGGATCACATCAATTAAATATATCAAAAGTGTACATTTTCCCCCTTAAATCCATTACAGTACAAGCAGTCTTAATGGCCTAAAATATACTGCTTTTTTGTGCTTAGTTTGATGTTTTTTGCATGTCTTGTACCATTAATTGCACACAGTTCATTTCAACTCGCAGGGATTGATCACACTAACAAAGTACTAATTAAAAATGTATTCATCTAATAAAATACAACTGAAAATTCACACAAAATAGCATTTTGTACAGAAAACCTCAGTAGAAAATAATGTCAAACAATTTCTTCTCAGATTCAGCTACAAATAATTTGAATTAAAACATGTTTATATCTCAACTTCTCTTTATAAATAAGGCAAATGATTAATGGCATCACTAGATATAATAATTGTGTACAAAATAAAATGTAAATTTCCACAATGAACTCTGAAATGAAAGACTTAAGAATTTCAAAATACAATTTTTTGGTAGGACCCTTGGCCTGAATAAATCATATTCCGTGGTGATTGTGATTTGATCAATATATGTACAGCACCTTGGAATGCAACCTCACAATTATTCAATGCAAAGCACGGACGTATGCGATCATGCCAATATCTTGCAATTGACCGGTCATTGAAACTGCTGACTAAATATTCAATAAAAAACTAAACACTGATGAATCCGCCACCTTTTGTTAATTTATACAATGTCCTTTACATATTTGAAGACATGATCAATTATAATGACCAGTTTGTTGAAAAATTATTAATAGAATTTCACAAAACTGCACATTTGTTGACCTTATTAGGTTGGAAGTTTCATTGCAACCATTAAACGTTTTCTGCTAAACGTCAATGTTCATAATATGAATAAAATCAACATGATTAGGCTAATGCAGACTATTGCAAGACTCAACTGTATGTAAATTTCTTTTTAAGCATCACGTGGTTGTCAATAAACATACACATGCATTGACAAGCTAGGTTAAAACTTGTTGGTTTCACAATTAAAATAGAAGTGTTCATGGTTTTTACCAAACACTAAAAATTTTCTTCAACAACAGGATTAAAAATTGTTCTGCTCTACAAATGTCTTTCTTACGACATTACCTAACCATTCCATAAAATAATAGGCACTGAATTACACATTCTAGCATAGATTAAAAGTTTTTTTTTTTACAATTCTCAAAAATCTTACATCATACAAGAATGGTCTATATGGCAATTATAACACATCATAGCCGCCTGTGCACATTAAAAAAGACTATACATTGTTTAAAAACTTATCAGAGCTCAGAATACAGGCTAGAGAACAGTCAAATTCCTCACAATAATAACACAGCCAATTGGTCAGACTCTGTACTCTTGACAATGTTTGTAATCAATTCTGATTGGTGGAGATGGCAGTTGGTCATGGCTTGCATAGCCTTTCACTCTGGCCATGAAATCATCAACCTGTTGCTGCTTGACAAGTTCAACCCAGTACTGCAAGACATGAAGAAATGATGACAAAGCCATATTACACAGCATCATCTTACATTAGGAAGAAGAAAATATACTTTTATTTATGTCATAAACTATATTGTCATGATTATCTGTTCAGTATGCAGTTTGTGCCATGGGTGCAGCAACATTTCAAAGTGGCAGTGTTGGCAATTGTATTTCATACATCAATCATTCTTTATAATAAAACAGAATTTTGAGACTGAAAAATTATGAATAGAATTGAATATTTGGTATTTGAACCAATTAGTGTATTCTGATAAATAGTCACAAGAAATTTTATATGTGCAAACCAACTCCATATGTACCAAATCTTTCCAAAATTTCAAGGGTCATTAGTGCTGCATCAGACATTCAACTACAGCTTGCGTCTAATGCAGTACAAAGACACTACATTTTCGTTTGATATGACACAGGAATATTAAATTGAATTTCAGAATGACAGAAATTTACATTGGCTGTAAAATCTTGTTTGTACTATGATGAATGGTTGATGATTGATTAGTCATTTCATTCCAATTAAACATAAGGCCAAAGTCCCTGAAGCTACTATAGACATGGCTACAAAATTAAGTATTTCCTGACTGTATGAAATTATCTCACTTAGGTCATCCTAGGGACTTGTAAACCAAATATTAAAGCTGTCTGACCAGCGGTTTTGAAAGAACAAGCAATTCAACAGTTGACAGAGCTCTGCTGTGTTATGTAGAGAATAACCTTTTGTGACACATGTATTGATGAAGAAGGTGGATATCTTTGATTAACATTGTAAGTGAGTTCTGTTGAATAGGGTTGAGACTGTACATAGACAGAGAAAGCACACTGAAGAGACAAATGTTTGAAACTTAAGAAGTTCAAGGTCATCAAAAGCATTATAAGGAATCATGTAACTTTCATTGCACTGTTTACACAGATTGCATAATTACTATAAATAGCACATGAGGAATCTTATAACCCAGCTTTACCATAAAAACCCTATCACTTTGACCACTCTTTTAATTGACCACTCTATTTTTTTCCTCAAAAAGTAATTTTGTTTTCTCCTTACCAAGTCAACCATAAATGGAAATTAGAACTTTCTCTATCTCTATCTCTATTGACTATTTTGAGCAATTTCTTTTAGATAACATACAGGGCACAATAAATGACGGTTCAGAATATGTCAAAGTTGGGATTCAGGAAAGTTGCCTTCACATGTTTTAATCCTCCAAGATGGTAAGCATTTCACTATGAACTGTCAAAAAAAGTTGAACTTTCTGATAAATCTACACTAAAATTATTTTGGCTTTGATGATTTCCTAATTAATTCAATTATTTAAAATCATATTAATTATTTTTTTCTGGGTGAATTGATAGGGTTTATACAGTACAAGAATTACATACAATGTAAGTCAAATTTTAACAAAAAATTCCTTAAAAATACACATTTGCATATTTCATCACAATTTGAACAAATCTAAGTTGGGATACCCCTAGGGACCTGTATACCAAATAACAAAAATGTCTGACCAGCGGTTATGAAGAAGAAGATTTTTTACCAAAAACACCTTTTTGGCATTAATTTGCCTATTTTCAACAATATCAAATAATTAAAAAAAATAGTTTCTCAAAATCATATTTTTATCTACACAACAAATATCAAATCAGTATGTACTGCGGTTCTCAAGATATTTGAATGGACGGACGCCTCACAAATGGACATACATGCATACATACATACATACATGCATACATGCATACATACATACATACAGACTGATGACGGACACCGGACGGATACCCATCCCAATAGCTTCTATAGACTATAGTCTATAGTAACTAATAAACTACATTAAGTAATGATAATACAAGATCTGTTCAGGGTGCAGTTCACTGTACAATGACGGCACAATACATGAAAGCACTAACATCGTTTATGTTATTATACTGATTAATAACTACCAACCTTCGTTATAGAACACTGGTTTCCTTACCTCTACAATTTTGGCATCTCCATCAGTGACACCTAATTTTCCAAGGAACCCACTCACACTGGTTTTGTGATTGTTTGTAGGACTGCTAGATGAACTGTGAATTGAAAAATTAATTACAGGTCAGAATAAAAGAAAATACTGGAATAAAATAACCACAGGCTCATCGATTTATAAGTGCTCATGTGAATGTGCACCCACCGTTCAGTTATGATCTGGAGCGCCTGTTTAAAGTAAGGGTGATTTCAACATGTGAAAGATAACCAAACAGTCACATGTAGGCAATTTAATGATGTAAAAGATATGAAAAGGTCAAAGATCAAATATTGTCAGAATCTGGACACATTTGCCAGTGTGATTACAAATTCAAAACATTTAAAATATTTAAATTTTACATGTTATACATGGAATGACACTGATCTACATATTTTGGTAGACTATGTATACATTGTGTTTGCCTTAAAGGGAAACCTAAGTCCAGCGACTTTGACAGTTTATCCCTTCAAAAATCACCCTTGAGTAAAATGCAGCTCAAATTTGCAACATAATTGCACGCGCTGACGACTACGGCGCGACGAAAAGAGAAGTTCAAGTAGACGACATTTATGGAAATGAGTCCGGAATTCCATGGGCGCGAAAAGGCTCATGGGAGAAGCGTGCGTGACGTCATCGGCGATACAGACGATTGTAGCTTGCAGCTGGAGGAGTACTGTGAACAGTTCAGCGCGTTCGTATGACGACTATGGAGAGTTCGGACAGCGTTATTTCTGACATCGAGTATTACTTTTCCCTGACTGAAATCAAACCATACTAATTTGAACCTGTCAAAGATATGTTATAATTAGAAAGCATCTCAAAACATAGTTCATATCTTGGTTGCTTGCTTTTTGTGTATGATTCAGCGGAGGGAGTCACTGTGCTTGTACAGACCCCAAACTGGATTGGAGAGACTGAGTGACCCTGCGATCCTTCAACGCTACGTTTCTAAAACAGAGTTTTCTGTATCAGTCGCTTAAAATTAATTTTTGGTTCGTGAATGATACGGAATGATTGACTGATTGTATGTGTTACCGTGTAAGTCGAGCTTGGCCAGATCTTTAAAAGGTTGCGAAATCTCCGATATGTATCAGAAAATATTTATTCGCGATTTGATAAATATATTGTAGTGTCGTCTGTTTTTCGAAGCTGGTGTCGAACTTAGAGAGTCGGACTTACTCAGATCTGCAAAGTGATGAAATCGCCGATATAATGAATATTTGCCCACTATTTAAAAAAATAGTATCGTCTTAAAGCTTGTTGTAAGGAATGTGTTTCATACAAGACCAGCCCAAACTCCCAATGATTTCCGATATGTGCAAGGGCCTCCCGAGTCCCGATGATATCCGATCGGCCCTCTCGACGAAGTCCCGTGTGGACATTTAATGAAAAAAAATGCTTTACATGTAAAAAATGTATTTCGTGCATTAATAAATCTAATAATGTAAAACATACAGTATTCTTGACTTCCGGCCATGGATGCTATTTTTGAACTAAGGGTCGGACAGAGGTATTCGGGCGGTCAGATCTGTTAGGTGGTGAAATCTCTGATATACATCGGATATTTACCCACGATTTGACAAAGTATCGTCTAGAATCAGAGTTA
>LD346958.1:3022-17100 GCA_001465055.1 Ptychodera flava | reverse complement strand
AGAACTGCACTCCTGCAGTCATAGACTCCAATGCATTGGTAGGCTGTCACACACGTACGTGTATCGCCGATGACGTCACGCACGCTCCTCCCATGAGCCCTTTCGCTCCCATGGGATTCTGAGCTCATTTCCATAAATGTCGTCTACTTCAATGTCTCTTTTCGTCGCTCCGTAGTCGTCGGCGCGTGCAATTATGTTGCAAATTTGAGCTGCATTTTATTCAAGGGTGATTTTGGAAGGGATAAACTGTCAATGTCGCTGGACTTAGGTTTCCCTTTAATTCATGTCCTGTGCAAAATTTCTGATTATTGTATTTATAGCTGGCGCAATAAAACTAGGAACACCGAAGTCCCCATATACATAGGGAAACCGCTGGGAATATCCCTATATTGGTAAGTAATTAGCCAACTGCGGTATCGCTAGTGGATCAGATCGTCTTACAGTTTGTTTATCAAAAACACTCCGGGGTGGCCATGCTGTCTCTCATGGACAAACACCATAGTAGAGGCCGTTCATTTTGCGTGAACGATGGTACAATAGAAGATTGCACGTTTTGAGTAAAGTTACATTGGTAAATTTCAATGACCAGGGAACCTGTTGAAGCAACCGTATTTGACAGATTTTCCTTAAAAATGAAGTAAAAGTACAGGAGAGAAAACGGTAGGTACTGTAATGGAGGTATAATTGTTATCGTTTGGCTTCATTTCGTTGTGCAGGCGTGTCATCATAAATGCCGTCATTCCCACTATATCTCACAAAAATTGTAAATTACGCCCGGCATTGAGATGAAATCTGTATTTTTTAACTTTTACTTTTATAAAGTGATCAGCTTACGTCGAAGTTTACAATGTGCGTCTCTTTCCTATATGTTGTACATGATGAACCTTTTCCACGTTTTACACCCATCGCGCGATGTCATCTTTAATATCTTGAGCATGTACTTCGACAAGTTCCCGTCTAACCGACAATGTTTCCTTGAGTGAAATTCAAAGTCACTAAATTTCTTATTTCGTTTTGAAGAAACCGGTTTGTCTACCGGTTTATGAAGGTCCGGACCATGGGTTTATATAAGTAGATGCGTCACAGTGTTCTTGGTGACAGTGAGGAATAGATGGTTGTGTATACGTTATCGGCCGTGCACCGATCGCGATGTAGTTTCTAAAAAGGCTGCTGGGTAAAACTTCCAGGCTTCGACGTTCTTTTATCCGACATGTCGTAGCGAATTCTGTGGGAACTAATACAGAAAAGGTTTCGGGTTTCGGACAGTTTCAGTGTATCAGCTGATTATCAAGTTGAAATAAAGTGCGGGCATTGATAGTCCGACTCGTTGCTGCTGGCGCACGACGTGGCGAGCAATCTACGTTACAAATATTCTTCAACTGTCGGCTATAACCTCTACAGTTGTCATCGACGGCTTCCGTGATTTTGAAGAATAAAGTAAACCGTAGATAAAGTCAGACCTTTTTCTCGGCTTTATTTCTGAAAACCTCTCCTCAGAGGCAAAGACGGTGCCGTCTCATACACTCTGTCCGAGTCTTAGCCATTACACAAGAAGTCATAGTTCAGGCACATTTACTTGCGTGCGTCATACAGATGATATCATTATTCATAGGGGTATCCGATTGAAGTGGGCACATAGTATTCTCAAACGTACGATGAAAAAGGACAGTCTAAACAAAATGTTTCAAGCATATCATCTTTTGCAAAGAACGCTGAAATGCTGCAGCTTTTACTGTAATCGCTATGGCAAAGTCTGTTTTTGACCTCAACGTATCCAATCGAGAAAGTAAACTTGGTTTGACCCAAAGTTTGAAAATGTGTTTTCTAATCTCCCGCGGCCCGGCCTGGCCATGGCCCGCAGCCAGTGACGCGACGTCGACGTTTCGTACTTCGAATTCTGAGAGCTACATCAATTTCGCCACGATCAGCAGACAAGAAATTACTATTTTCAAATCGCCATCACTAAAAAATTACACAGAAATGAGACAACACGGTGAGAAAAAGGGCATATCACAGGTGCAGCCAACGAACAATGCACTTTTAAAAAGGTCCTTACTATGATAAGATATATTGTGCATGACAAATAATGTGAACTGACTAATTTTAAGTCAAGAGGGTAATTAATTAGCTATTCATAATTTGCCCTCCCACAGAAAATTTTTCTACTTACCCTCCCACACTCAAACTTCATTTTTACCCACTCCCCACTTATTTTTGCCTGTTTCCCCTCCCCACTGTGAATTTTTGAAGCTCCCTCGCCCTGTGGCGAAAAAAACTTGCCAATTTCCCCTGCCCTGGAAACAATTCCCCTCAAAAAGTTTTTCACCAAGCCCTGTCCCCAGGACAATCAATCGATATCCGCCCTGCCCTACAAAAAAACTAAAATTTGCTCCCCTACCACCTAAAAACATGTCCCCTGCCCTAGCAAAATTAAAATTTTCCCTGCCCTCAAAAATTGCTCCTGGAATAGCTTTTCCGATGAATAGCTCCATTGGCTGCACCTGATATCAATAATGGTGTGAAACCTGCATTTTGCTTCTAATCTATCCGGTGCAAAATGGAAACCTTTTCAAACCACCAAGAACCAACTAGGCCGATACCAACTCGCCCGAATTAAATTTGTTAGGCGAGGCAACGATATGTTTTTCCTGCAACCGTAGGCAGACTTGCACTGCGCACTGAAAGGAATAGTTGGCGATATCTTTTCCAAAACTGAAAAAAATAGCTAAGAATTAGCCATCTCTCAGGCAGTACGGCCAAGGCAAACCTGAGCGTTCATACCGACCAGTGCAGTAGTGGAACATTTTCAACGAAAACGGCCATGTCAAGGAAAGGCGATGACTTATATTTTAAAGTTGAAGAAAATGCTTACAATTTTGGTTGTGTTAGTCAATCTATCGAAATATTTTTGTTCCAATTGATAAAATCATAGACAGTCTCGATTCTGCCATCCATATTAAAGTGATATCTATAGACTCAATCGACAACGGGGAAGAGGGATGTGAATTTACGACGAAAGGTACGCGGTACGAACGTTTAATCTCAAACAATGGGCCACTCTGATTAAATTCAGATGTTGGTTCCCTGGTCATTAAAATTTACCAATGTAACTTTACTCAAAACGTCCAGGTACCATTATTCTACCGTGGACTCTTTCACGCAAAATGAACGGCTTTTGCTATGGTGTTGTGTCTATAGAGACAGCATGGGCACCCCGCAGTGTTTTTGATAAACAAACTGCAAGATGATCTGATCCACTAGCGATACCGCTGTTGGCTAATTACTTGCCAATATAGGAATATTGCCAGCGGTTTCCTTATGTATATAGGGACTTCGGTGTTCCTAGTTTTATTGCGCCAGCTATAAAGTCTTTCATTATATTACTTGTAAAGCAAACCATCTTACAGTGTCTGAAATATGTGGACCTTTTTCAAGAGTTATGTTAGACATCCATTTCCATGAAGTTAAAAAGTTTTTGCAGATAAAATGTAAAGCCTTTATCTCACTCAAATTAAGTCTGCATCTTTCCTATTTACCTTTGCAATGACTTGCCGTCTGTTGAATTAAGACAAAATGAATGATAGTACAGATACGCTTTAGAGGCCAGCTCTAGTAGAATACTATGGATGTAAGCGATGAAGACTTGGTCACTTTTGAATTGCTTCTTTCTACTAACAATGCCATTAATGAAGTTACCCTGTTGAGTAAAATTATAATGATTAAGAGGTTGGGGTTCCTGAAGTCTTACACATTTGTCCATTTTAAAGTTGAGAACAAGCTCAACATACCATGAAGTTGGTAGAACCATTTGATGGTACTCAAATTTTGACACTTTCATCATTTACAAATGGGCTTACACATGGGCATACATGTACAAACATTGCAGGATTTACAGAATCAGGCTGTTACATGTGCAGGTATTTAGCATACTTACATGTACTTCAAACAGACAGAATAGTGCCCTCTTTATTGCACTTTTGATTGCAGCTGCAATACTGCAGTTTTAAAAAGTTTTTGTTGTAGGCTTTGTTGCCACCTATCAGTATAGTATCACCATTTCAGCAATACTTTATAACACAGTTTTGATATCATACTGTGTTACGTCCAATATGGTGGAAAAATCAGACATGGTTCTACAGACAATTTCAACATTATATGAAAATAATATTAAGATAAATACATGTTGAAACACTTCAAGGATGTTGGAGACCTTAGCATCAACAATCTTATTGGAAGCTACATACACTAAGGCTATAAATAAATGACCTTTGACCCAACCCATACCTTATAAGGAGGAGAATGCAGAGAGCTCTTGTCATAATCCAATATAGATACATATTTCCTGACAGAACTTGGAAGCACATTTGGTGACCGAGGTGATCGTTGTTTACATAAACCAACCAACTTTATTTTACCCAAGTCAGCTAAAGACAGAGGATTGGTACGCCAAGGCACAACAACATGATATCGACTGAAAAATTAAGAAAATGTATAAATTATCATAACATTCATATAGAACAAGTTTACCATCATGTCTTATTGAAGATCACTCTACAAGTGCAAGTACAAAATTTAACACAGAAATATATATCAACGCAACTTTATTCAAAAAAAACATAAACATGGTATTAATGAAAGTTGACAGCTTAAGCAGACTTCACCCAAGATCTTAAAGAAACAATATAGTGGACAGTGACTCTAATACTGTTCATAAATAATCATTATAATTCATGTATGCACACCCCAGCAGATATAATACTCGTCTATCATATGTCAAAAGGCTCTGATGTACCTTTACACATAAATATGGAATTTTTACAGTATACACCCACCTTGAATGTCCTGGAACAAACAGCCATAAAGTGGTTATCAGGGATCTCACTTCCCTGGAAAGTAAAAGGAAAAGGGGACTTGGTTTTCATCTAATTATGAAATCAATCAAATTTACAGGAACTGGTACATTTCTTGGTGTATGCAGCCACTGCACTTTTCAAGCTTCCTTGAGTTGAACACTATACATGTATATTGAATCAATAGACATGAATGTGATTTTATAAAATTGCATGAACAGGTTGACATATAACAAATATCTTCATGGTCGGGCATATAAAATTTAATCTGGAAAAAGCAGATAGTAGTCAGTAGATTTATTTAAGTTTCAATAACATCTTGTGAAGCTACATTTGTATCCCTAACCCTTCCGGAATTGTAAACATCAACATCAGAGGGCAAAAATGTTAAATTTCCATTCAACACTTTTGTTTTAAAGTTTTAGAATAAATATTCACATTGAACTTAAATGTGAAAAACCTTGTGGGCAAAACCTAAGAATAGCTGCAACAAGACGCTGTCTGTGTGTGACAAGGTTGTGCTTTTAAAAGCAGTTAGCAGCTACTGAAAACTCATAAATTGTCATCTGCTGGCATTAAATATTTTTTTCTACCAATTAAAGGCAAATATATTTTCTTTTTCTCAGACTCTAAAATCTTGACTTGACAAAGATATAAGAAACAATTCATTAACCAATTAATAAAAAGCCTATGGTTTTCTATGTACAGAAGATATTATCACCTTAAGGCCTGATTTGTATCTATTGGTCAGATTGAACCATGGAATATGTCACTGACTGTGCAAGTTTAAAGAAGCGTGAAGAGAGGTCATTGAAATTTCTCATGGTAGTTTCCCACAAAACACAGACTTTTATGGTCTTTTGGGCCAACCTGTAAACTAAACTAAACTTCAATAAAGCTTATCATCTGAACCATGTACCGGGTATTTAATGGTTTATGACTTGTATACTAATCTTATTGACCTAATCATATCGGTACTGGGTATGATTTATTGAGGGAAACTCCACATTTTTCTTGGTTGGAACCCACACAAAATTTCATTGATTACACATTACTTTGAATATCATTGACAAACTAAAACAAACAAAAACGCTGTGTAAGAATCTATAGAAACTGCAGCATGATTCTGTATTCCCGTATATTCCTGTGCCACCTTGAGCTATGCATACAATGTATATTGTACATCCCTCAATGGTACTATAACATCAAAGGGACCCGCTCTTGGTGTGACATTAAGAAATGGCGGTAAAACAGCTGCATTTGGTTGTTTGTGTCGTAAAACAGCCTATAATCCATTGAAAGTGATCGTTTCAGACTTGATTAATGGTGACAGATGTGAAACATTAAACAATTAATCTAGCTTAGTACAAGTGTCTGTCTTGTATAAGTAGTATCTTGAAATGTATCAAGGACAGAACACTTACTTCTCATACTTTTGGCTTCCCAGTATGACCACTGGTCGACCTGATAACAATGCATAGATCATATGTGCAGCAAACACATAGTGTTGTACAAATTTCAGTATTCCAGCACCTGGTGGCAGAAAAATGACAGTATTTGTGTGTTTTTGTGAGACATGTTTTCAATTTCGTGAAACTAAGATAATTTTACCACCATAATGTACCTACAGGACAGACAAACCAGAAATGATAACTCTAACATGTAAACAACATGTTATAATCCAATGCATTTCTACATTTAATCTGTTCTCTAGACACTAAAAAAATCAAATATCTTTGGGTTGGAGAAACAAAAACAGTTTCTCAGTATTATTCTTCTCATGCATTTCTTTAAATATGATGACATCATGTTACAAGATCAGCTCAAGTTTAAATCTATTATTATGCATTGGTCAGCACCTCAAAAATATTTTTATTGATACATTTTATCATTTTTCCTAGACATTGAAAAAAGGAGCATGCAGGAATGCAGCGTTCAAACAAGGTGTTTAAGAGCGCCCTCATAGCCTAGCTTTTGTGATACTTTCCCTTAAGTTTCTTACCAGGAAGATTTGAATGAAATCTACATATATGGTCAGCACAGCTACCCACAGGAACTCTGGGATACTTGTCACTGGGCTGTTCATGTGTTAACGGAGCAGAATCTTCAGTTACCAATATTAAGGTACCTTAAATGATAATAGGAATGACTGACTGGCTGGAGAGAGTTTTGGTAAATCCTGACTTCATGACATTCATTTATTGTAGCCATCAAAATATCTTGAAATATGGCAAGCCCAAAGTAACAACTTAGTCTTGGAAGGGTATTCCTATTTTCAATGAAAAATTTAAACTTCTTGTAAAACAGCATCAAATTTTTTTACATCTAGGTATTCCTTCACAAAATATATTTATGTACCTGAATAAAATCTCCAGAAATTCATCTTTACATGCAGTAAGGTCGTGCCTAAAATTTCAGGTGTTTGCATTTTATATGTAGCACAATGCATTTAGCTGTCTGCATTTTCAAAGTGGTTTAAGCTAGCATTGTATTGACAAAACAAAAAATTTCAGGCTGTTTTTTCACAGGACATTCATTACAACCATTTTCAGTAATAGAGCGCGAAGCCACTGCAGTGAACTGCAATAAAACTGCTTACACTAATTAGTTTCAGCTGTAGCCATGGCCACTTTGGTGTTGAACAAGGCTACTTGATACAAACAAAAAGTCTGCTTGTACAAAGGCAAAACTAGCTCTGTCTGAGGCTCGGGTTGTAAATGAGAGTTTACGATTGGCACCCTGTGTTCAAGATTAAGATACAATGTAACATTACCATGCACTGATCCATGTACAAATCTTTTTTATTTCAACTTCCCCAGACAAACTGTCTGCATGGGACATACAGTGTTGTCGACTTTGCCAGCTGGCTATAGCTGAAACTAATTAGTGTGAGCAGTTTTATTGCAGTTCACTGCAGTGGCTTCGCGCTCTATTACTGAAAATGATTGTATTACTGGAATGAAACTGGAACACCACTTTATAAAGTTTTCATTTTACAAAAGAAGCTGAGTGAAACTTTTAATTACCTGTTTTTGCTTTCGAGTTCATAGCACCATGGAACAGAGTTGTGCTGTTACCTGAGCTTGGAGAGGACACACTACTTCTTTCACTGTGATAACCATAAGGTGCCACTGTCATCTTACCATGGACATGTGCACTCCAATCTGTCGGAGTGTCATGATGGCCAATCAGACCATTGGATGGCTTCAAAAGGCTGTCTTCATATGAATCTTCAGTGCTGTTGATTGACCCTGAAACAAGACAATGAGAACTGCTTGAAATTGACAATGATACCAAGATGTAAAGTCACACAACAAAGTGTAAATATTGGTGTGCTTAATGTATGTCAGAAAAAATTGGCATCAACATGGAATTCTTTCAACAATTATCAACTTTTAGTGGAAAATACTTTTAATTATTTGCAGTCTTGAAAGCACAATAAACGTTTATGCATTGTATATGATATGAGTGATGAGGGAGGCCTTATTCATTAATCCCGGAAATACAAGTAGGAGTATCTGTCCACTGGCATACTACAGCACAAAAGTCCCTCTTCCAGTTCCAGCTCGGGCTCAAATTTCTGTCTGTATTGGTATTCTGAATCCCCTTCACCTATTTCTTGCCCTTCTCCTTCTCATGAAATGCAGACAATAATGCATCAGACTTATTGAACAAAACGCTTGTATGTAGCTCATAGATTAACTAGCACAGAAACGATAAAGTTTTATCAAAGTGAAGAAAAAACAAAGCTCGAATGGCATTATCAACAACAAATGTAAAACATGAGAATGAATACCTGCAGAGAGAAACGCCTCAACACCTGCTGACTTTGGCAATGAGGTGGAGTGATCTATATCAAGTAAATTTGTCATAGAATCTGTAGTGTTCTGTTGAGAGCTACCAATGGCACTATTGCTCTCTGAGGAGTCGGTGATCACATCATATTCACTGTCTGAGCTGTCACTGTAGGGGCTCTCTTCAACATCATAGTAAAGTGACCTGGCAGAGAGACGTAGGAGTCAGTGTGTTAACTCGTTTTTAAAAATATTCTGCAGAAATGTGAATAAGATGAAGCAAGACTAAGATACAATGACTTTACGTGTCATTTCAGAACTTTATATTTTGGAAGCTTGTGAAGATGAATTTCTGTAAGTTGTATATAAACCTTTAGTCAGATGAAAACTCTCTTTTTTTGTACAATTATTGGCATGGAACTACCTGAAATGGCAAAGTGTCCCAACACGTTTAACATCTGCCATGGTCATTCATATCAGTTACTGTAGAAAATAAGCTTTGTGAGGCTTTTATCACTTCAAAACTGCATAGTAAAATGCTGCATATCCTCCACTCTCTCTCTACCATGGGGAGGTCAGCAACACAAATGTGCATTTTTGATCTTCCTAGCTTGCAAACAATGCATTCAAGGTGTCTTAAAGGACAAAATGCAGAGTCAAAGCTGTTGTAGTCACATCCAGACCCATTGCTTTCAAACGGATGACATGTGTCCTATGATAAATTGCTTTCCCCATATTCTCACTAAAAGTTTTGAAAACAAAATATTGAAATGGATAGTTCTTGTAATGAACAAATTTCCCTCAAAAAAGACACACAATAAATATGAAATCAAAATGCAGATCACTTACTCTAAAGACACAAAAGCTGAACCAAGCACGAAGGCAGCATCATAACTGGATCTTGGGTCTCTGTCAGTCGTCTCGTCAGAATATGACACAAAGGAATCTACTGTTTCCAGGCTTGATAATGACATGTTTTCAGACTTAAATGCAAAAAATGAGATTTAAAAATTACATAATTTTTTTATATATGAATATACCAACTGAAAAGCATTTGGTAGACGAAATATGGGAGTAAAAAACTAAAATTTATCATGTGCACACCAAGTGTGGGAAAGCATCAGAAATATCCACTTTCTGACACTAGAGGGCATACATCCTGGATAATCTCACCGAAAGCTATAGTATGCATCAGTCTTGCTCAGTCTTGCTAACTTTAAAACACAACGCGTTACCACAATCTCCTCATATAAATGTCTTTTTTTTCTGATTCGTTTAACTTTGGGTGTGATGATGTATAACTGCATAATTATACTTTACTGAAGTTCAACAACTGTTCTTGTAAGATTACATCATTTACACTAAATGCTGTTAATTACCTGGTCTGTGTTTCTCTTGTTTTCAGTGATTAATCTCCTATCACTGTAAGAACTGTAACCACTAACGCTATCACCTCGAAGTCTTGTCTTGTAGACTTCATAGAGAGGCCAGCAGCTTGAAGCATTGGCATCACTGCTACAAACAGAATATAAAATAATAGTATACAAATAATATACAAATTCTTTGTGGACAATTTTGTTCACAAGGGAACAGACTGGAGGAGAAATGATGAAAGAGGAGTTTCAAAGCTGCCTGCATTCAAATAAATTTATAGACTTTCTATTGTTAAGAAATTCTAAGACTTCAAATTGTGATTTTTGTACTGATCCTCACTATGGAAACTTACTGTCAACAAGTCAGGTTATACACTTCTGTAAAGTGAGACATTTTTTGTCTACAGAATTTTACACCATCATATTCGAAAAAACTGTGGCCTGACAGAGTTTTTAAAATTGACCGAAGCACAAACCGTTTGTAAACTTTCTGCACATTGGAAACTAATATTCTTAACTGATATTGCATTCTGCAAATACCGGTAGATGTCTAGTAATGAAAGCACTGCTCTACCCATTTTATTATACACACCATACTTACAAAGGATCTATTTCATTTTCACATGTGTCTGCAATAATTGGCAGATGAAGAGTAGGATCACAGCAATGGTGCTAATGATTGAACTGTTTCCAATTTCAGGGTCAGAGGAATGTGCTGGCGTTTTCAGTCATCAAGTGCATGGCAATCAACAATGGAGAATACATGTACATGACATCGGCGATCTTGTTCAAACCAACATCTGAAGAAATATTCACATCACTGAAAAAGCATCACATTGAATGAGAAGATGAGAAACTTACAGATCAATTCTGTGTAAGAAGTTGATGGTGACACTTCTTCCGATAGTCAGCAGTGTTGATGGTGGTTCTATCAGCTGTGACTCCCTCCCTTCAAATCTTACAATCACGGGATCCCTACTGTGGCACTGAAAAAAAATAAAAATAAACTTCTCTGTTTTTCTTCCACGGTTTGCTGGAACAATATTGATTCAACTTAACTTGCATCTTACTGGTAGGTATTTTATAGGAATACATTACATTTATGCAAGTATGGGCATGTAAAAACACAGTGAGAAAGCAGTAGGAGATCGTGCTGGCAGACTGATGCATTGTGAAGGGGTATCGATATGCCCATGAGTTATGTCAACCAAACCTTGAAACTTTCATGAAGACTTCATTTGCTGATCAAATATAGAAGAGACAAAGCTTTCTAGTAATACACAAACAACTGTGAAAAACTTCATTAAAACACAGCTATCCAAATAAAAAACTCTCTGTTGTACTTCTACAATGCACATGTACATGTATGGTCACAAGGATCTCCCTTTTTGAGATTTTAAATCTAAAGAACCAGGCACCAGTTCACAGTTCAAGAAGTGTTGCACAGCCAGGTAACAGTTGACAATTTAAAGCATCATCAACACATGCCCTCATTCTAGAAAACATGAACAAAGATGGCAGTGTAATCTGGAACTGTCACAAGCAGCAGCAATGGCAGAGATGTGTTGTACAATACATACTAAGGGGCTTCATTCTGGGTTACAGCATACATATTATCCAGGTCAGGTCTCTGAGTCATTCCTTAAAGGTACACGGTCACCGTAAATTTGCATATTCCATATATGGTAAAGGGCGCAAGGCTTAGCGTACTAGCCGGTAACACCTGTAGCTGTCGGTCCTCCATATTTGATACGTCAAAGAACATGCAGACGACGCTGCCAAGTATGCCATGGCTGGTCGAGTGGAGGCACCCTTTTTAAAAAGAGGCCACCCGCGTAAAATCTATGATTGGCTATTAGAAAACAGGTGACCGAATACCTTTAAATTGTATGTTTTGGAGTTGGGAAAAATTGCTGTTGCATCAAAGTCCCTTGGGAAACAAATGTATGCAATCATCCTTACAGCCAGTCAAATATGTGTATTTCCCTATCTTGAAATATCAGACACAAGGATGACAATATTGAAAACAAAGTATCTTACCCTGTGTATTTTTCGGAGTCTGTTCAATCCTTCTTTGGCTCCCCACTCACAAAGCTGATGCAGCGTTCTCAACGCCTGATCAAATCTCCTGTAGGAATCCATCTTTACTAACTTGGGCTTGTAGACGACATCATCGTGAAATGAACATGGTGGAGTGAAGTTTTCTATCCATAGCAAGGGAAAGAAGAATGAAAACAACTCGTATTTTCAAACAATCACATCCTGAAATTTTATCCTGTACTGAGTACTCTTACTCCAGAATGGATGACTTCTTAACCACAAATCTCAGTTTTAACAATGTTCATACCTCAGGATAACATTACAAATTTTAAAGTATACATACATACAGACTGACTGACGCCCAATGCCGGACGGATACCCATCCCAATTGTTTCTATGGACTACATTCTATAGTAGCTAAGAAGACAGTTTTTGTGAAATCAAGTGATACAAAATCCCTTTCTGAGAAAATGCTTAGCATTTTTCTTCTGTCTGTGTTGCTTAAAGGGACAGTAATGCTAACTTTTGATGACTGTTTACATATTTTTTATTTTGTATGTCAATTGCAATTTCTTCTTCTACTTCCGAAAGAATGTTGCAACATCCATAATTGAGCTTGTCAACATAGCATCTACATGTGTAAAATACATTGTTTTACATTTGAATTCTAGTCTGGGCTAGAATTTACCTATCAACAATAAAAATGCAGTTTACACACGTACAGACAGAGTTGACGAGCTGAATACTGTGTATCTCAACACGCTCTGTGGAGTAGAATAAGAAATTATGGTTGACATTAAAAACAAAAATTGTGAGAAATCATCAAAAGTTTGAGACTAGCCCTTTAACAGCTTACGTAACATTGATCAGATATGGGTCTATTTATTTGAAAATGATTAAATATAAACATACTTCTCAATTTGGTAGGAGACGGTATATCTGAGCTGTCACTATGGTAACCCTCTTCATGCAAACTAGTTTTACGCAACGGTTTAGTTTGTTGTAGTCTTCCCAGTCTTGACTTTTCCTCCAGTTTTTTGAATCTCTCTTCCAGTTTTCTGTTTGTCTGAGCAGAAGAAATGGAAAGTCAAATTTTACAACTACAGCATTGGGTGTTTTCACATTACTTACTTCAGTTGAGAGCTGACCCATCTCCATTCACACACAGAAAAAAGTCTTTGTTATATCTAGATTTTTAAATGCCCATGTAATGCTTTATTCTTGTTGACTATTAAAAATGTAATATTCAAAATGTTACAAAAGACTATCCAAAAATCATATCAGCAGATTAGAGCCTCAGGCATTGAAATTTCTTGTGTTCTTGAAATGTGGTTCAGCCAAATAGGGTGTAAGATGGTGAATTCTTGTAAGCTAATGTTTACATAATGAGATCCGAGTTATGAGAACATGGTGAGTGCCAAAGCAGATGCTCTGTATATGTACATATCACTGAGGATTTGGATTCTCTTCCCTTACATGGTAACAAGAACCAACTGGCCAATTTCTTGATTCTTTTGATTTGCCACATAACTACAGTTGGTTATGAAAATGACCCTTGTGCTAGGAAAATCCACAAGGCATTTTAACTTGCTGGGGCTCCAGCCCTTCAAAGTTTCTCAGCCGTCAAAAATTTTAATATAGTAAATATGCGTAAAAGGGATGTGTCATCCTTTTTCACTTGTAAAACACCAGTAGCACTGTATAGCTTTGGTGAAGTACTTGCCCTTGGGTAGCAACTACAGTTACATGTACACAAGAGAATGCAATCACAGAAATATAGTTCAAAAGGTTTATCTATAATAGCTGGGACATCACTACATGTCCCTACATGTACATGTATTTAACTGTTGGAAGATATATTAATATCAAGTGCATAGCTCATAATAACCAAGTTGGATAAAATACATATACCGGTATTTAGTACTTCAAAGGTGTCAAATTTATGTTCGACAAGAAAGTCTTGACCAATAGCAAGGAAGGAAATATTGATACACAGTTTCAAAGATAGGCAAATACAGCAT